>JAJEJO010000852.1:382036-539911 GCA_020662805.1 Glaucomys volans | reverse complement strand
CTTTCCTTTCCTTTCCTTTCCTTTCCTTTCCTTTCCTTTCCTTTCCTCCTTCCTTCCTTCCTTCCTTCCCTCTTTTCCTTCCTTTTCCCTCCCTACCTCCTTTTCTTCCTTCCTTCCCTGCCTCTCTACCTCCCTCCCTCCCTCCTTTCCTTCCCTCCTTTCCTTCCTTTTTCCCTCCCTCCCTTTCTTCCTTCCTTCCCTCTTTCCTCAGTGCTGGCGTTTAAATCCAGGGCCTCACACATGCAAGGCAAGCATTCTCCCACTGGGCCTCATCCCCAGCCCTGTTCTTCAGTTTTAATTAGCAGAGCCTCATCCACAGGAGACCCTCAAGTGAGCATTTGCTGCTCGTCTGCATTTGTACCAGAGTCAAAAGCTGCATGAGGCAGTCTCAGCAATCTCTGCAGATGGATCTGGTACCTGATCTCTGTGTAAAAGCTCTGACCAACAAGGGCCTGTCTTTGCCGAGATTTGCTCCCTCAGAAAGATCATATTCCATGTTGTACCTGGAGGGCCAGGATCCTTGGGAAAGGATAGTGAACATCTGTAAGAATGCGGACGTGTGTCAGGACGGGTCACTTGGTCGAGGCTCTGAGCTGTCTCCTGCAGGCTTCAGGAGCCCCTGAGTCCAGCTCCCTCTGTCCTGGGCATGTTCTGGAATGCTGGTGCTCTGCTGGCTCTGTGACACCTTTGCTCACCCAAAGACAGATCCTGAAGGAAAGGTCCTGGAGGCTGGAGTGGATTGACCGAGCGCTGTTGATAACGCAGGCCTGGTCCTCAGTGATTTCCATTTTATCTCTATGGAAACCTATGAATAAAAGCAAGAGGGGGTTGTGGCTGCTGAATACGTTTCATCACTTTGTGCGCAGTTAGAAGTTCAGTTTTTAAAACATCTGAAGTCTTAGTTTCAAAACTTCCCAAGTTTCCGTCTGTGGCTGAGCCACCCTGACTCTAAGGATGTGCTCCAGAGTGCTTGGCAGATGTCCAGATCCAGTCTCCTTGGGAGGAAGCACTGAGCGCTGTGCTAATGAGGAAGAGGAAAGGTGGATTGTTTCTAAGCTGATGAATGAGGCAGAAAATTGCCAACCAGCCCCTCGTTCATCTCCTAGGACAGAGAAGGCCTGGCACCATCCTGGGTAAAACTATGTAGCGGGTGGTTTGGTCTGACGCCACCATAAAAATGATCAGTAAGTGTTGGCAACAGGGCGTTTGTGGATAGAAAGTGGAACGTTGCTTGGATTTGCAAAGCTGGTGAGGAGGAACCATGGTGGACACGGAGTGGCAGCCAGGCTTGCTCTTGAACAAGGTATCTGGTCCTCTCCCAGCTCTGCCCAGGTCCCCTGCTTTGCAACCTTGAGCATTAGTCTGCAACTCACCTGCCTCAGTGTCCCACTGCCCTTCACCCTTCCTCCTCCCAAATCTGCTGCTCTCCAAGCCCTGTGTCACTGGCATGCCATTTCCTCCACCCAGACCCCCCACCCCATCCAGATTCTACGATGGCCTTGTGACGGTCCGTCCTGCCTCGGATGCAGCAGGGCCACTCTTCTCCCCATAAGCCCTGAGCCAAGAACACCATGATCCTTGTCCATTCCTTCAGGAGCTATTGCTGGGCACCTTGTACCTGGCAGTGCTGTTGCAGGCGCGGGGAAGGCGCTGCAGACACGGGAAACTGCCATCCTGCCCTCCTGGAGGGTACTTTTAAGAGGGGGCAGGCTGGCCACAGACAGGACCAGTCCACAGCGCACCTGCAGCGTCACTGTGCCACAGATGAGACATGCCTTGCTAGAGACAGGAAGCTGCGTGGGGACCGGAAAAGGATCAGCCAGCGGGTAGGCTCAGAGTCAGCTAGGGAGGGGAGCAGAGCCAGGATGTGGCTCACACATGAAGGGCAGAGGGACCTGGGCCTCGTGAAGAGCTGAAAGGATTTGCACTTTTGCTGGCAAGCTCTAACTCTGTGTTGAGAAGAGATCAAGGGCGAAAGACAGCAACTGGGAGTTAGAGTGCAGGTGGCACTTGTCCTCCAGACTGGGTGGAGCCCTCATGGTGTCTGAATCTGGAACATCCCAACACTGGCCCAAAATCCTTTTCAAGGAGCAAAAATCAATACATACTAGAGAAAGTCAGGAGCCCCACATGGAGCTGGTGTTGTGTTAAGGATGCAGTGAGCACACGTGTGACTTGGTGGCCTTTGTCACCATAGAGAATCTTGCCCCGAGGCCAGGAGCTCAGGTCATTGCCCTCACTAGTGAATGAGAGGTCTGCTTTTGCATTAGCAGGAGGGTGAGGGCAGCCGGGCAGGCCAGTGTCGCTGCAGGGGCACAGAGGGGCGTGCATGGGGCCTTTCCCACCAGTGCTCTCCACGTAGTCTGTGATCTCCATTTAGATTTCCTGCGTGTTTCACGAGTGGCTTAAAAGAATTATGTAATAACTGCTAAGCTACTTGGTTTCCTCGGTTTCTCGGTCTGTTGCCTTGTGTTCAGAGAATGTCTTGTGTAGGGTTTTTACCTCTGAAATCAACTGCTATTTTATTATGACCTGATATGTGGCCTCCTTCGATGACCTTTCCTTGCGCACCTGGAAAACTGGTTTTAGGACTGTACTTCCTTTGCTTCTCACCTGCATTTCCCTGTCCACCACCCATAAGTGGTATCACGTCACATTCCAGACAAAGTATGTTAAACCGCACTTTTTTCCCCCTTAAAACCACAATTATTTAGTTCTATTAGTAAACTCATGATAGTTTAGTTTTTCAGGAAAATCTCCTGGGAACAGTATTTAACACTCTGCATGGTCTGCTCTGGGTCACTCTTTCCTGGAGGTGCCTTCTAGGATTCTTTTCTCACTGCATGTTGATGTGGAGGAGTCAGAGATAAGTCATGTTTGTTTCCCCACCTGAGTGAGTTGATCTTTCAGCTTGACTACCCCAAAAGTTTCTCCTTAAGCTCTGGAATGCAATCATTTTGTTAGGATACATCTTGGTGTTGTCTGTTTTTAGGTCATTTTCCCTTGATTATGATGTGTCCTTTCAATGTGCAAATTTAAGTCTTTTTTCTAAGTCATGTACACTCTATTTGCTTACTTTTCTTCGTCCTCTATCCCTTATGTCCTTACAGTGTTTTGTTTTGTTCCCCTGTGAGTTTGCAGGCTGCACGCCTTCTGATTTTATTTTTTATGTGTTTATTTTTCTTTCAGATGATTTTTAAGTTTTTCCAGGTCTTTTTTTCACATTGTTCTGTTCTCTTTCAAGCTCTTGTATTTCTACTCTATATTCTTGTTTCTTGGATGTAATCATTGTATGATAGGCTGTTTTTCATTTCTTACTACTGTAGGTTGTCACAGAGTTCTGCAGGGAGAGGCTTTTTTGGTGAGATGTCTTAGTCTGTACACACAGTTCTTGTTGTGGTCTGTTTGTTTAGATTCTGTGCATGTTCTTCTTGGTGTTATTTAATGGTGGGTATTTGTGTCTCGTGGGCAGGCACTTTGTAAAGGGAGTTTTTGTGAGGTGGGGAGTGGAGACATAGCTCAGTGCTGCTTTGGGCCAGTTCACTTCCTTCCTCTCTGCCTTCTTCTTCTTCCAGTTGTGGTCTGGCTGCATGGCTACTTATTTCACTGCCTCCTCCATTATTTAAACCACATGAGTTCTGCGGTGGCCCCTGTTGTTTTACCCTCCTGCCCTTCAGTGTTCCCCTCACTGCCAGGAAGATCTCTGCAGGACTGTGTCTCAGCTTCCCTGCGCATGCGCCTTCCTGGCTCCTGGTGCTCACCTGGCTTTGCAGTCGTCTTGGAGGATGGAGATTTCAACTCTCCTTAGGTTTCACAGACAAGATGGTAAAAGCTTGTATTTCATTTCCCTTTCCCCAGGGTTGCTTTAGAATGGTTCCTTGGAGAGTGAAGATGCTGCTTTTATACCCCCTCTTGTTCATGGACTCTCCCTCAAGAGGATTTTTGTTTGATCATTTTTTGTACTACTTCCTGGTAGTACACTGATGTTTTAAGTAATGTGAAGAATGTGAAAGAATATGTTGCTTAAATTGAAAAGTATGTCATCTCTTTAATTTCTTTTAAAAGCATTTTATGGCAAATTATCTGATTCATCTTAAATTTTGTCCACTAGACAGAACTTCTGAAGGAATTAATAAAATCAGTTGTATCAGGATGTTGTCATTTGTCTTATCATTTAATATAAACATATAAGATTATTTGAGTTAGTAAATAGATATTTATGTTTTTGTTTTTTTGTGTGGGTGTTTTTTTTTTTTTTTTTTGGCATGCTGGGAATTGAACCCAAGGCCTTGTTCTTAACAGGCAAGCACTCTACGAGCTGAGCTATATCCCCAGCCCTGTATTGGTTTATCTGAATATCAAATTTTAGAAAGTAAAAGATTATTTGAAGCTGTCTTACTCCTTGACATGGTTTGGAGATGGTCTGAGTATGTCCCCAGAGGATCAAGTGCTGGAAGCCTGACCCCAGTGTGGGCTGGCAAGGGCGGGACCTTTAAGAGACGGTCCTCACCTCGTGCAAGGTGAGAGATCTCTGAGGGAGTGCCACCTCTGGAAGGGATTGATGTAGTTCAGAAGCCTGTTACTCCCCATGATAGTGTGTTGTGAGGTATGAGACTGACCCTGAATCCCTCTTCCTTCCCTTTGCTCCCTGAGAGTCTTCTGTTCTGCATGTGGCTGATTGCTTTGGCTTCCCCTATAACACAGCCAGAGGGGATCTCACAGACACATGGGGCTACCTGATCTTGGACTTTCAGCCTTCAAACCTGTCCTCTAAGCAAACCTATTTTCTGCATAAAGTACTCAGTCTCAGGTATTTTGTTGTAGAAACAAAATGTTCTAATGCACTCCTTATCACAAAAAATATGTATAGATATCCTTTAACAAAAAAGAAAACACTGGGTATATGCGTGAATAAATGTGGGAAAATGAAGTCAATGTTAGAAAGCTTTAATCACTCGAGGGAAAAGACCCAGTATAGCAGATGTTATTTAGGAAATTATACTAGAAACTCTTTATATGCTTTTCATGTTTGTATTACATAGCACTCTGGGATTTTTTTACTTTTAAAGTATTTGCTTTATGCAGCAAGTATTAAATGTAACTTTTGTGATAAATTATTTCATATTGAATTGTCATTTGTTTGATTTGAGAAATTCAAGGAAAATCTCACAGGTCAACTGCTGAGTTTGCTCTTCAGCCTTCATGACAGGGGGTGGGGGCAGGAATGGAGCTCTGGCAGGGAACCAGTAGCTTTTACAGACCTCCTGGGTACATCAGGGAGACCTCAGGGTGGTGGTGTTCTGGCTTGTCAAATGTTGCACTTTTTCCCCTTCAACAAGTTTTAGATTCCAAGGCGGGAGCCATGTTATCTTTACTTGTCTTCTGCTTCTGCACTCCCCAGGGCTCTTTAAATCATCCGAGGCAGAAATCCAACAAAGACTGGCTTACGTGAAAAAGGAATTTGTTGCATCAGATGTTTGTGAATTACTGGTATTAACTGTGGCCTCAGACAGAGCTTAATCCTAAGTGATCCCACTGGATTCAGAAGTCTAAAATTGGTCCCTTCCATTTTCTGGAGTTAACTTCTTTTTCTTCTTGCACAATTGCTAAATGAAGAGAATTCACTGAATTATTCAACAGCAATTAAGCAATTCTTCCTGACTCTACTCTATTAAGCAGACTGTGTCCTCTTGGCAGTAGAAAGGCCACCATAAGCTGTAGGCTTAGATCCCACCAGCTTCTGGAGCCCAGTCGAAAGAGAGCAACTCTTTTTCATGATCCCAGCCAGGCTGTAGGAATGCTCCTATTAGACTCCTCAGCTGCAAATCAGCTCCTAACCTGACCACTCTGGCCATTGCAGCATGGCGGGTAGATCAGTGTGTGCGCGTGCGTGTGTGTGTGTGTGTGTGTGTGTGTTGCAGGGCTACACCCACTTGAGCACATGGCCTAAATTTAGTAGAACTGTGGTTGCTGAGAAGTCAGTGAAGTTGTTTATACCAAAAAAGGGAGAAAGAAGTTGAGTGCGCACGCGCGTGCATCCACCTTGAGGGGAGACGGGTGGTTCAGAGCTGTGGAGCCTTTTCTACCAGTTAGCATAGAAAAGGCGAATTGCTGTGACAGGTACACCAACCTCCCCGGTGGCTTAACAAGCAGAATGTTATTTCCCACACAAGCTATGGCCAGCAAGGGGCTGCTTGCCCTGGTCACTCAGGCCCCAGGCTGATGGAGGCTCCAGCCTGACATGTTTTCTCAGTCACCACAGCAGGGAGATAGAGCTCTGGACTTGTGTCATATGATGCTCTGGCTGAAGGTGACACCGCTGTTCCACTCACATCTAATTGGCGTCTGAAATTGGTCCCTTCCATTTTCTTGAGTTAACTTCTTTTTCTTAACTTCTTGCACAATTGCTAAATGAAGAGAATTCACTGAATTAGTGATGTGTCCCTCTGGAAGGAACTGACTAGTTCAGAGAGGAGGTGACTGCACTAGTGATGGCCACATCCCTGCTCAAAGCCCACCACGGCCTCCTGAGCTCCTCGGAAGTCCTTGAGGAGGTGTCTTCCCAGAGAAACCCCGCCTGGTGACCCTCACTGCACCGACCCGTGCAGTGCACGTCTGCACAGAACAGCCCCACAGCACTGTTGGGGCTGCCGGGAGGTGTGAAGAGAGCTCTTCAATAGGGACCCTTGATAGAAGCCGTGACCTTACCCCAAACTCATGTGGCTTCAAGGAATGACTTGATCCATGTCTCTCTTTACTCATTAATTTAGAAATCACTTCTTCACTTGTTGAACATTTATTGAACACTTACTGTATACCAGAAAATGTGACTGCTTGGTCCTGGGAATACAGCCCAGAGCCTGAGGTGTAAAGCCTGGTTCAGTGAGGAAGGCAGACATTAAGCTTGGAAATGCTGTTGGAGAAGATGGGGGTGACCTGGAGTTTGGATTCTCACATTCTAATATGTGTGCTCGCTACTTACACTAAGGTGGGATTCAGTCCTTAATTTTGGAACATGCACCTTGCAATCTGAGTTGCTCAACCTCACAGCAACCCCAGGTGATGTTGAACACCTGACACAGGAATTGCCATCACCCCCTCATGGGCAAGGTCACATAAGATCCCCCTTCATTTGCTCATCACCATTGTACCCGTTTCTATGGCTGTATAACAGATTGCTCCAAAACCCTGGCTTAAGCGATAGCCATGTATTATCCTTCTGCACGTGACTATTTTAAGCCTGATGGTTTCTATAGGTCAGACATTTTGGAAGGACTGATGGGCAGGTCTGATTTTGGATTTCATGCAGTGGGAATGGATATTAGTGGAAGTGCCATTTGAAGACTTGTCTAGAGCTAGAGGACCCACTTCCAGTGTGACAGAATCTGCCCTGGCAGATTGGTGCTGGCTGATGTTGGCTGAGGGTCCTGGTTCTTCTGCGTTTGGGCCTTTCTATAAGACTACGGTGTTCCACACCATGATGGGAACTGAACAGTCCCAGGGAAGCCTTAGAAGTTACCCACGTGCTACAGCTATTGTCCACACAGGGCAGCCGTGACTCAGTGTGAGAAGGCTATGCTGGAGGCCTGCACTCCTGAGCAGTGTTGAAGGCGATCATGAATGATCCCTGTTGCCTCCTGTTTCTATAATAATGAAATAAAATGTGAGCCAATTCCCAGAACACCTTTTAAATGGGGGTTCCACGTCTGCAGATTTGGGTACTTCTTTGTTAGCATTTGCTATGGTTTGGTCCCCAAAGGTTCAAGTGCTAGAAGTTTGGTCCCTAGTTTAATGGCTCAGAGGGCTGTGGGATGTTTAAGAGGTGGTTAGGTCATGGACACCCACAGGGTTGGCTCTGTCTCTCCAGTGCATTTGTTACTGTGAGCGTGGCCTGTTATAGTGCAGGTTACCCTAGTGTTTTGGCCTCTTAGCATGTGCCCTCTTCCCTTCCCACTCCTCCCCCATGTTGTGATGCAGCACAAGGCCCTCACCAGAAGCTGAGTGATGCTGGCACCAGGCTCTTGGACCTCACTGCCACCAGAAGTGTGAGCTAAAATGAACCTCCTTCTATGATAAATCAGCCAATCACAGGTATTCCATCATAGCAACAGAAAACAGACTGAGATGGCATTCCACTGCAAACAGGCATCAAGGCAATAAATACAGCACCCACTGCATTCATTCATTTATCGCATGCCTCATAGAGCACATGGTGTTCTTTTTTTTTTTTTTTTTCTTTCGCAGTGTTGGGACAGGGCCTCATGCATGCTAGTCAGGCCTCTACCAGGGACCTACACTCTGCCCTGCAAATGCTTTTTATCAAACTTCATACTCATAAAGTATTTGAAAGTCCTTTTTCATAACCACATAAATTTCTGAGGCAACTTTTCTGTTCCATTCAGTGACGAGCTCTCCTTCTTGGGCATAACATTCAGGCTGCATTGTAGACTTCTCAGCAAGTTAGGGACGTGTTTCTTTTGTGAAAGTAAAATTAATTTATTTCCCTGGGACTTTATGAGATGGTTTTGGGCTATATCACAAATGCTATCATATCTACAGGGAAACCGTCTGTATTTATTTGAAACACAGTTTATTTGGAAGTCTTTTTAAATTTGGCGGGTATATCACAAATGCTATCATTTCTACAGGGAAGCCTTTTATATTTCCATGAAACAAAGTTTCTACAGGGAAGCCTTTTATCTATAATGGCACTGTGATTGTCCGTTTAAGTGTTTCAAATGTTATCTCCGAAAAGAGGAAAGGAAGGTTGCTCTCGCAGACTGCAGCTGCATGGATGTCTTGTAGTAGTGACTAAGTGGATCTGATACAATCCCTCTGAGTGCTCAGTTAACCTTAAAGATGTGGTAGTTGGAAGTGACTCCAGAAAAGGGATAATTTGGAGTAATACATATTTCTGTATCACAGTCTATGTTCATAGAAATGAGTCATTTTTGGCCTTTTGGCCAGGAAATTTCTAAGGACAGCAAAACTCTGTCTCACTTTGAAGCTAAATTCCTAGTTGTAGAGGACCTTTTTGAGTGATGTCTTCTCATATGAATTATCTAATATTTATGGTCATAAAGTGAAAGGGGGGAATTCATGAACCAATGTATTCTTGTCACTGTGTTTCAATGGATATTTCCTGAAACAAGAATTTGTTATTATTCAGAAAGAAGAGGAAAGTTAAGCAAGATTTGAAGTTATTGCAATAAAGGAAAACAAAATTTATTGAGAGCTTTTGAAAATATGTAATGATTGTGTCTACAACCAAATATTAAAAACTATATCTTTCAATACTGTGTTAACTATATAGAAAAAAATTTAAATAAATTTTTATATACTTTTGGTGATCAAAATGACTATATAATCATGTCTGAAAAATGAATACAATTTAGAGAGCAGCCAATATTTTATTTGAGATACCCACATATTAAATCTTTTTAATTTTAATTAAACACATTTAAGTGTTTTTTTAAGGAAGCCTCTCTAAGTTAAAGTCAGTTGATTATTAGTTATTTTCCAAGAGAAAAAATGTTATGGCATTCATTATGCTCCTCAAGTTGTAAAAGATTTTCAAGAAAAAAATTAAAATAAATATCCCAAAATAAATTTGTAAGATAAAATTCCTGTGTTAACTGTCACCACCATGTCATATTGAATGCCTCTAAATAATTTAAGAATTTCATAGTAAAGATTGTCTAGATTCTACATGTTGACACTTCAGTTAAGTGAGAGTTGGTTGAATCCTGTAGGAGTAAATCAGACTGTGCATGTCAAGGTTTCTTGGGATTCACGTGTGGATTCTGCATGAATCCCGAGTGTCTTTCACACCTTGTAAGACTCTCCTGGCCTCACCCAGTACTAGATGGCATCCAGGTCACCTTGAGTGGTGGTACATGATCCTGCCAGAACAGTCAATCACCCGGATACTGGAGCCACTTGGATGAAACAGGATTTAATGAGAAATACCATCAGAACTGGCAGGAGAATTTATGAAATCTGAGTTGTGGAGACTTTACCTAGAAGTCCTCAGGATTCGGAGGACTTCTAGGACCATGTGCAGAGTCCCAGGAATCTCAGCAGTATGTCTGGGTTAAATGTGATCCTGACCTTCAAAGCCAAACATCCAAGTTGATATGTAATTCTTTTCAAAGGCATCTCCATCAAAAAAGTCAGAAGCTTTGGAAGAATAAATGTAAATGAGCTTGTGTGTGTGTGTCAGTGAATGTGCCAATAAGCAAAGCTTTTTTCTTTACATTATTATTTGACAATTTGATAACTTAAATTATTATTTGATAATCCCTTCCAGGCGGCACTCTGAATAGCAGCCATTATTTTCCTAAATTCAGAATTGGTGACTCTTTCCCATGGGCAAACACAGCTTAGGGGAGAGGACAGCCATCCTAGTCACCCAGACTAACTTGGTCCTCACTCGGCTTTGTGGCTCCTGAGTCCCCCTCCTCACTTTCTCTTTTGCCCTTTAGCAGGAGTTGGCTGTGCCCTCTTGCCATCTGGGTTTCCGAATTTCACTTGGCCCACCCGCCCTGTGCACACTACCCTCTCTGAGGCAGGGAACCATTTGCAAAATAATAAACTAGCCTGAACTTGACAAGCGGTAAGGACAGGGCAGCCCCCAAGACCATCTTAATTCAAGAATTAGGTGAATTCAAGCCTCTCTGGCTACAGTGTCCCCGTTGCTGTCCATCACACCAATCCACCAAGTCTCATGCTTTGCAGGAACAATAGTCTTTTATATAGTTGTTGTCAACTCCGTCCCCCTCAACAGTCCACTTTATAAGGACCTTTTATGTCGCATCCATTCCTCTGTCCCCCAGAACTCAAAGGATGTCTGAGGCAGAGTCAGCCCAGACTCAGTGCTTGTTGGAGGAATGAGTGTCTCATCCACTCAGCAGGGTCACCTGACTCAGTCTGCTGTGCCTGTCCTGGCAATACTGCGGACCCTGGAACACACTTCCGGGTGGGTGCTCTCCCCGAGCAGCTGTCCTGGGGGAGACATACCCTGACCCACCTCCTGAGCCTTCAGGTCAGGCTGCAGACGCTGTGTGCACCTGGGCCAATAATCGTAGGGACAACTGGAGTGTTCTCTGTGTGGGGAGAAAGGTTAATAAGAACACTGGACCGTGAATTTTTCTCTGCTTCTATCAATTCAAGCAAATGCTGTTATTGTTTCTCAGTTACGGTGTGAGTGAGCAACGATAACATTATTTGTAACAGCTTTTTTTTTTCCACAATAAAATCAGAGGATGTGTGTTTATAAACTGAGTTCAAGAAATAATCGCTAAGGAGAAAAAAAGCTTTAGTTGAGAGCAATCACTCTTAGCTTAAAAATTATCACAACCTTCCAACACACACTTGGCTGGGGAAATGAACAGTTGTGTAACAATGAGTTCATTTATTGTTCGTACGTAACACAGAATTCCTGGATTTTCAATTCTTTCTGCTTTCTACGTACCTTTTAAGAAATGTCTCATTCATGTTACCCACACATCCCTTTAAAACCTCCTTTGGGACCTGTCTCCCAATTTGCACACCCCTGTGGTAAAACTTGTGTGCAACTTCAGCACAGAAACTCACCCGTACTGGGGATGCTTGCTCAGGTTGACTTTTTATTCCCTTGCATTGTATATTGTTGACACAGTGTACAAGGCATTTTAATAATTTAGAAGAGATGTGACTTTTACCTTGGGGAAATAATTGAATATAGTATTACCTTGTTTATGTACTCTAAATTATATGAAGATAATTTCATCTAGTATGTGTATGCTAATTAGCAAAACATTATCCTGCAAAAAAGGTCTGAATTGAGTTTAAAACTATAGAATCATACTGTAGATCTTAATTGGCATCTTCATATAATCAACCAGTCTTTCTTACTGTAGTCATCTCTCTTTGTCTGTCTGTCTGGGTGGTTGGTGCTCTCTCTCTCTCTCATACATACACACACACACACACACACACACACACACACACACTCCACTGACAGGCTGAGGAGAAGCCCAGGCTCAGCACAGGAGAATCAGGACAGCCTCTCGAGGGCCACCTCAGTGGTAAGTCAGGGTATTCTAGAAGTGTATTCCTTGAGAGACCCCAGAGGAATCGGGAAGAAAAAGAGAACCCACTTCTCAAACTATTAATGCAATTTCAGGTGCTTTCATTTTGGAACAGAAGCATAGACAATGTGAAATTAGGTGAAATTTTTTAATTTATGTAATATTTGCTGATTTAAAAACCTACATTTAAAAAAAAACTAAAGAGTTTAATTAATTTGAGTTAAATTAATTAAATTAATTAATTAAAAAATATTTAGTGCTTCAGAGTCACCAGAAAATAGATAACTAAATATATATACATAAAGTATGTCTTCACGGACATGGCTTAAAAAAAAAAGAGTCAAACTGTACCTGGTGGATTAAAGTTGTCATTTACTGAAATTGATTTTCCCAGTGTTATATTCTCCCCAGGGCAAGGGGAACCTATTGCTCTTTGATTAATTTTGACATAATAAAATTTTAAGTTACTTATTGAGAAATATTTGATTCTGAAACTTTTTTTTAAGTGGGTAAAGTGAGTAAAATTCCAATTTGTTTGTAAAAGAGTAAAAACAATTACTATTATTCAGAAAACAAAATATCATTGCATTTTCCCAGAGAAATCTGTGAGAGACAAAGGCGCTGACATGGAGGCCAGGAAAGGAGTGGAAGCAGCCTTCCCCCACCTCCATCACGTCTGCCTGGGACTCAGTAATGAGCAGAGGAGGCTGCTGCCTGCAGTCAGCCCTGAGAAGATGAGAAGGAGAAGGAGGAGCCTGCTGGGACGTGCAGCCAGGTTTCTGCCAGGCCCTGGTGTCACATTGAGGTTTGGGATAAGTTAGCTCCAACAGATGTCACCCTCCACAGGAGAACAGAGCTGGTAGAGAGCCTTAAAGAGGCATCACAATTAGCTCTGCAAGTCATAAATGATATCACCAGGTTGATGGTTATTAATAAGCGATGGAGAAGAACTTTTTGTGGTGCTGCTGTTTATGTGTGATCATCTCCCTTTTTGTTGCTGGCATTGCTAGATAATGTGGAAGTGGTTAACTGGTCCTCTTTTTGATCTGTAGCAGGCAGGGAGGGCATTCTTGAGTTGCAGATACTGCGCGAGTGCCTTTCTATAATCCCCATGCAGCATCATGCATACCTCTTGCTACTGGTGGTTAAAATTTAGTTTCTTACTTGGTTCCGTAAGGGACTGTGGAGGTAATCCATATGTCACTCTCTTGTGAATTCCAGAAGCATCTCTGTGGTATTGTCAGTCATTTTTCTAGACAATTAACACAGTGCTGTTTTTCACTGAAGTCATAGGGTAGATGCAGAAGCTGAACCTCCTGGCAGAGGGGGGAATACCACATCCAGAACTATTTATAACTTAACTGGCACTTAAACATGATTCCTTAGTGGTAAAGTTGGAGACCACCTGGTGCAGCAGGGGAAGACAGGGTCTCAGTGGAGAGTAGTGACTTAAAAGCTGTTGTGATCCTGGCTCTGATACCTGCTTTCTCTCTACCAAGCCATTTCTCTTTGATCCTCAGTTTTCTCATCTGTAAAATAAGTACAAGATGTATACTACTTAACATATGGAATAATTTTAAGAAACATATCATGTAAATAAATATTTACCGGTATTATATTTCCCCAAGTTTTCATTACTAATTATCTCTTCAGGAAACGTCTATAATTGAATTTCCATTTCTAGCTAACAGTTGCACTTTTTATGGAATTAGTACTAATTTGCCTGATTTTAAGGATTTGTTTGTTTTGATTGAGTAGGATAGTCAGCCGTGAGCATGAATAGGTGATTTAACAAATCTTACATCATTTAACCTTGCTCGTGTCTCTCTAGCGATGGGGGTGATACTGATGATAGGACCAAGTGCAAGAATTTTAATTATAAAGACGAAGTTCAGTTAAATGCCTTACAATATTGCCACTCTTTAAGGAAGCAGACCCTAGGGCTTTTTGATCCTAAGACCATTCTGTCACCTGCGACCATCGTATGACCTATGACCTATGTCATCCTATGACCATTCCGTCATAATTCTGGGAGGGTCCCATGTGTATCCCCTTATAGATCTGTTGCCAGGGAAGATGAAAAGGTTCTGCTAATGTACTTATTTCCCCTACTCTGGTGAGTTTCTACTTGAGTTTATACCTGAAGGGTGAGAATGTCTTGTTGAAAGTGCATTTGCACCTTAATTATCAGGGTAGAATATTAATGCACTCGCCTCATTCACCCAGCTGATGTTTTTTCTTTGCACTTTATTTCTTTGGATTTTAATAAAAGAATGAGAACAGGAAGCTTAATGGTAAAGGCATATTTTTAGCTGAAGTGAGAGGAGGCAGTGTTGGGGGGTGAGTACTATACATAGTTTCTTCTTTGACCAGTGTTGTGGTTATGATATTTAAGGACAGCTTGTATTCAACAGAAACATCCTTTATTCCACAGGTGGGATTTTAAGGGACTATAATTATAATTGGTGTATAAGTGGATGTAATTATACTATAGGCAAACCCGCCAGGGCGGTAGCTGTGGATTGCTTCCTGAAAGTATCACTTAGAGGGAAGAGTATCAGGTAATAGGCAGCTGCCAGTTGGTCTCCAGAAGGAAGATTAAGTGGAGAAAATTAGAACGTGGAAGAAATTGTGAAAATTTTTACATGACCGACGAGGGGGAGGGCAGCAGTAGTTACAGAAATGTACCTGAGAAGGAGAGTAATTGCTATTCATTGCTGCCTGCTCTGAGGATTTGGGGAGGGGAGGAAGAGCATCAAGAAATATTTTCCAACAGAGATGATGCACAAACTTTGTCTTTTGAAATGAGTGGTGTGAACCTGGCCGGGAAAGAGGGTAGAGGGTATCAACCAGGGAATCAGGGATGCAGATCCTCTCTGCAGAGAGGCACAGTGGGCTTGTCCAGAAGTCTTAGGAGCAGGAAGAACTTTGTCCTGCTGCTGGTCTGGCTGAATCCACTCGTGTCCTCATGTGGGCCACGGTGGGGATTCTAGTCGCTGGGCTCTCAGGCCTGGCTGTTGAAGCTACTCAAAGAAGAGAGGCTGGATACGCTCTTAGCACTCATCTGGCTTCTCTATTTGATAAATACCTTCATTCGCAGTACTTCCATCACTGAGGGTGACAGAGCTCTGTTATGGACAAATGAAAATAATGCTGCCAGATAGGTTTTATCATCTTTTGTAGTGGAAAGAGGGAAGCACTGAGAAGTATATTTCACAAAGGTCACACCTAGCGCGTGATGGAAATAGGACCTGTGTTGGGTGGGATCTAACTCCCAAACCACTGCTCTTTCCATTAGACCACACTGCCTGTCCTATGATTTTTGTGCCAAAAAAAATTGATTATTTGGAAATATTTTTATTAGCAAGAGCAAAATATCCACTAGAGAATAGATGGCAATAAGCTTAGGAGTAAGTCATGAAGGACTTTTTAAATTGTCTTATTTTCCCATGATGAGAGATGCTGTCTTTGTGGATGATACAGCCTTGATGTATATGTTATTGGCACAGTGATTGTGTATATTAGTGGGATTTGGTGTGGTACGTCAGCACCTTCATACAGGGTACGCTGGTCAAATCCAGGCTCCCGTTATCCACCCTACACCCCACCCTTCTCAACTTCAACTTCCTGTGATCGCTCCTTTCTTTCAGGTGGGCTTCTTTTAGCTTCCATGTGAGAGTGCTTATGGTCACTCCCATTCTGCATCTGGCTTACTTCATTTAATAAAATGACCTTTGGTTCTACCTATTTTACCGCCAATGACAGAATTTTATTATGGCTTAATGGTACTCTATTATGGATATGTGCCATATTCTCTTTATCCATTCCTCAGTTGACGAGCACCTAGGCTCATTCCATATGTCAACTATTGTGAGGAGTGCCATAGTTGAATATGGGCACTCGGTTTCTCCTGGTGCCCTGATGGTATTGCCTTTGGCTGTGTGCCAGGAAGTGGGATATGAATCATATGATGATAGTTTCATTTTTAGTTCTAGTTTTGTGAGCCTCTCCGTAATGGCTGTACTAATTTACATTTCCACTAACACCACAGAAGAGTTCCTTTTCCTCCTCGTCTTTGCCACTATGGGTTACTTTGATGTGATACCACTTGCCAGTTGGTACTTTTGTTTCCTCTGCTTTCAGGAAACAAAAAACTCACTGCCTGTTCCCATACCTGGAAACAGGTCCCCTTGTGTTTTTTCCAGTAGTTTCAGATCTTACATTTAGGTCATTGATCCATTTTGAGTTGATTTTGGTACAGGATGAGAGATTAGGGTCAAGTTTCAATGTTCTGCATGTGTGTATCCATTTTTCCTTAGAACCATTTATTGAAATGGTTTCTCCAATGTATGTTTTTGGTGTTTTTTGTGAGAATTAGTTGGTGTTAGAGACACAGGTTTATTTCTAGAGTTTCTACCCTGTTTCAGTGGTTCGTGTGTCTGTTTTTATGTTGACATGCTGTTTGGGTTATTATGGCTCTATAGTATATCTTGTTATTAGTAATTATGAAGCCTCCAGCTTTGTGTTTTTTGTTTTTTGCTCAAGATTGCTTTGCATATTTGGGGCCTTTTGTGTTCCACATGAATTTTAGGATTGTTTTTTTTCTACTTATGTGAAGAATATTATTGGTATTACATTGACACTTTATTTTAACAACATCAGTTCTTCCAATCCATGAACATGGAAGGTCTTTCCATTTTTTTTTTTTTTAATGACTCCTTCCATTTCTCTGATCAGAGTTTTGTAATTTTCATTGTTGAATACTTTTATTTCTTTGGTTAAGTTTCAGCCTTGTGGATAATGATGGTTTTCACTTTGGGGATCACTCTGGCCATGGAGTAGACTGATGGATCTGAAGGAGTAGAATGGAATGGTAGGAGAAGGTAGAAGTAGAGAGATAAGTTAAAAGATTATGGCGGTAACTAGAGAAGAGACCTTGGAGATGGACCTTGACAGTCATGGGCAAGTGGAGAGAGATGAGTGCTTGAGATACATTGAGGAGTTAGATGTGACAGGATTTGGTGAGAAGGGAGAAAGAGAAATGAGAGGAGCGAGATAGCATCACCATGGGAGCGTGGAGCCGTTGGGTCTAGGCTATTTCAGAGCAAGATGCTTGTGGGGTGTTGGTGATATGGGGGGCAGCAGGAGACTGACCTAGAAGACAGGCAGGCAAGGATTCTTTCTGTCCCTGAGATTTGTTTTGTTGGTCCTTAAAATTGTTACTGGGGTATAACTCTCCATTCCTAAATGAATAGTGAATTTTGCTTTTCTCCATTATAATGCTAATGGATTCACAACTCATGTTCTGAACTTATGTTCTCCTGTATTCAGAACTTTACGCTCCGTAGAGAAATTTCTCCTATAAACTGATGACATGTCACATTATAATGTTATCATTATACTTTATTCTGAATTTACTTGCTTTAACAAACCACATAAGCATTTAATTCACTATTTCCTACACAAAATGCCAAATTACATATTTATTAGGTGAAATATTAAAATTGAGGGTGCTTGATAAAGTGCAGAATACGGCAACATGATTTTAAAAGATGTTGCATTCCAGTGCAATATTACTGGTGGGTATCTCATACTCTATTTATCTCCAGATATTGAATTGTTTTGACAGCTGCATGCACAAGTGAGTCCTACAGGGCTTCTGTTTAAATTAAAGCTTTCAGACGTTGTCTCCTCCGAATTGGAACAACAAGCTCACTTCAGAATTAAACTCCTTTGCCCGAGCATGTTAATCTGCACGTCTGACCACTTCAGAAGAAATTTTTCTGAAATAAAAGCAGCTCTGTATGAGGTTACTGAAGTGAGCCCAAATCCTCCATTTCCTTTACCCAGCATTTTTTTTTTTTTTTTTTTTTTTTTTTTTTTTTTTTTAGAGTATCTTGAAATCCATTATCTGCTCATACTGTATCCTGTGACAATTCTAATGGAAGGTCCCTGTGACTTCCCCAGGAGGCACTGGAGAGCCCTCAGGGGACCCGCAGCTTCACAAGCCCCCTGTGGTTTGTCTGCAGGGAAAGGCTCTCAGGCCCTGCCTGGGTGGGGAGGGCAGAGGGGTTGGAGTTATAGGGATTAATCTGAGGGAATGAGAAATTTGTTTAGGGACTTGAAGTAAATAAGATAGTTGAGCTAGAATTTATTTAGCCTTGAGGGGAAGAGAAAGAGAAATCATGCCAAGATTCTTTCTCTTTCCCTCTAATCTCAAAGCACACAGAAAGTGGAGAGTGTAATTGCTCCAGCACAAGTGAGCTTGCAATCCAGCCTTTCCAAAGGGGGTTAAATTGAGGGGCCCACTCATTGCCTGTGGGAACCGCGTAAGAAATGGGATTTTCTGGTTCATGCAGCGATGAGACCTTTGTCAATCGTGGCTGCCAGCTCTCCAGAGCTCACCCAGCTAACGGCACCCAACTTTGGCATTTTAAAACACCATGCATTCAAGCAAAATTTAGGCCAAATGTAGTCAGAGGCATTTAGATCTCTGGGAGAAACATGAGGGAAATTCCCTCCTTAGTTTAAAATTTGTAGGAAGGGAAGAGGTGGTTTGAGAATGAAGAGCTGTAATTTATTTAAATTGCTGAAGTGAATGCCCCACCGATTGTTTCCAGGTGCTGGAAACGGGGATCCTGTCATGCTTTGTCATACGGACTTGCTGCCCTTCCATGGAAGGAGAAGTACCCCTGTTGGCTGCACAAGGCCCTGCAGGGAAGCTGGGGCCGGGGGGTGTCCTCTTGAGTTTCATTTTCTGGGTATTTTTGAGAAACCATCTTAAGAGTGACCCCAGAAGCCCCCTTTGGAGGCTCCTGCCGGCTTGGGAGATGGAGAGTCTGAGATTCTGAGTACTTGTGGTTGGTGAGAGTTTGAGCTCATTTAGCAATTCATGAGCAAGCGCACTAGAATGGAGACCATTCGAATCCTGCTGCACGTGGGCACCTGGTAACTCCCCTCTCCAGTCTTATTATCCTGACAATACAGGACAAATTATACTGGATGGGAGCTTGAATAATCAAGTCTTAAAATAAACTGGGTTAATGGTGATGGGAAATCAGTCTTGCCTGTGCTGTTGGTTCTCGGTGCAGATAAACATCCATCAGCCGGCAGGCGAGAAGGCCCTTCCGGCCGTCTCCGGGAAAGCACACTCAGCTGCCCACTTGCTGGTACCGCTACTTCATATACAGCATCTCTTTGATAATTGTTTTGCCACCTCCCTTGATGATCTTGGCTAGGACTGATCTGGAACCCAGGAAGAATAAGAGCCAGAGAAATGAGCTCTAGCAGCCCAAGTGGGCTGCATCACTTCAACCAGACTGAGGGCTTATGTACCTTTTTTCTCCTCAAATTTGTGTCTCTCCTTTAGTCCTATAGGAAGGAAGAAAGGAAGAAGGAGGAATGAAATAAAATACAAAAAGGGACTGGGGATGTGGCTCGGTGGTTAGGCACCCCTGGGTTCAATCCCAGGTACGAAAATAAATAACAATATATTGTTGTTAATTTAGAGGGTATTGGTTAACTGCATGAATGCACAGGGAAATGAGGAAGAATGAGAGCATGTTCCCCACTGTCCTCCTGGGAGGTGCATGCCACCGGAAGGCCTGTGTCACTGTGATGGAGGCACCTGCAGCTGTATTGGTTTCTACCTAGGAATTCTTCTTTACCCACTTGTTCTGCTGGGGACTCGGATTGTCCCTGCCTCTCCTGAGATAGGGCTTCTCTGCCTCTGTAGTTTTTCTTCCCACTCTGCAATCTCCTCATGCTCTCTCCCCACTGCCCTCTCTGTCCCCTTACTTTGCTGTCTAGTGTGTCTAAATGTCTAACAACCATACTTTCCTAGAGAGGAGCCGGCTGGGTGCCACGGATGACGTGGCCTCATCCACGCGGAAAGGTGAGCTGGGTAGTCTTTCTGCAGGTAGCCTCGCTAGAGGGTGTGGGGCAAGGAGGTGAAGGAATTACATGGCCGAGCTGTGGCCCCTAAAGGAAGAATCTGTCCAGATCCACGTGAAGTGAGTGCCGCTGCAGTCTGCTGCCCTCGTTTCTTCCCTCTGAGTGTCCCCGTGGACTTCTTGTATGGCAGAATTGGGCACGTACCAGGACAGGCACAGCATTCAATAAAAACAGAACCTGTGTGTTAACACAAGCGTGTACACAGTTTTTAAGACAGGTCCACATAGCCCTCAGCATCTGCCTAGAGCCCTGGAAAGGAGGAGTGAGTGGGACAGTAAGTTCCACCAAGGAAGGCAACATGCCCTGTGTGCCAGGCCCTCAGATGTGGACTGAGGGGGAAGCTGTGTCCCTGTGGCGGGCACTGGGGGAGTGTGGGGCTTTCTAGGGAGGGTGGTGTTACTTAGAGTTGTGAAGAATCTGTGCAAATGCCCAGTGTGCAGGGGACAGCCTGGGAGCTCCTACCTCGTGGCTCATGGAGGGACACCCAAAGTTCTAGGAAAAGCACATTTCCGTGTGTGTGTTGTCATGTGCGCAGAAGGTCCCGATGGTTGGAGTTCCCTTGCACTGATATTCCCGAACCCTGTTGTAACTCATGGGTAACTCATGGGTTCCCCAGATGCCCTCCATGCCTTTTGTTCCCTTCAGGAGGAAGGTATGTGCCAGGGCAGGGAGGGGACAGTGTTTGAATCAGGTCATCTGTGTGCTGCTGGGCGTGGCAACCTGTATACATTTTTCACACATCTGGCTACTTATTAGGGAATCCGATAATTCCATGCAGTATGTGGATCGGGTTTATTAAACCCTGCCATGGCTTTTCTGCAGGTGCCCAATACACATTAAAAGTGAGCACACCTTGTTGGAGATTGGTGTGTGGATTCCCCCCTTGCTCCCCTCCCCCTCAGCCAATCTGAACTGCCCGTGGCTGGAGCAGTGACCATGCTTCAGTTCCTGGCTGCTCCTCCTTGCTGCTCACCCTGGAGGCTTTGTGGCCCTGAGTGTGTGGCTCGTACTCAAGATCATGCTAAACTTGGTCTCCACTGTCTCCAGGAATGAAAGACCTGGGACAGGGGCATTGAAGGTCTGTATGCATGTCTTAGAAAGGCTACTTCTTAGGAAGCCTGTCTTCAGAGAGTCATAATCTTGTTTCTTCCCCCACAAATCCCACTGAGAATTTTAAATGCACTAAAACAAACCTATTATATTTCAGTTTCTGGGGCTCTCAAATTAAAAAAAAAAAAAAATCAAGTAATTCCCAACCGTGGAAAAGAAAATACAGAAGGTCAGCATCATCAAATAAGGACAAGTCAGGTAAGTGCTGTGTATCAGCAGACAATAAGGAAGTGGATAGTCTAAGAACTGTAGTTTATTTACTCAACAAACACACAAAAAACTTACTTATTGGTCAGTGAGTTGCAAACTTTTTAAATTATTAAATTCTTCTTTACCTAGCCAAATTTTTTCCTGAAAAAAAGTAAGCTTGCAATGAAATTCAGTTATAATCAAAAGCTCAATTAAAGTAGCCACTTCAACATTACTTACACATGCCTTAAATCATTATTTTTTTCAAAATATCCAATTGTAAATTCAAGTCTAATTAGCTGTTAGTGGGTAAATGCACTTTCGCCTGACTCATAGTCTCTCAAAGCAATCTATCAATTTTGTCTAGTACAAGGTAAGGAAATCAATCTGAAAAAATAAAAATCTTGTGATAAAGATGCATGATGTTTATCCAGACCTGGCCTGCTCTTCCCCTAGCTTGAGGCCAAATAAACAAAATTAGCATATCTGGAGAATCTTTAGTTTAACATAATCTTTTTCTCAGCTCAGATTTCTTGCTTCTTTGAAAATAATTCTCTAGAACAGTGTGAAGAAAAATCAGCTGGACTAGATTTCCAATTTCTCCTTTTAAGCCTCTTTGAAGGTGATTTTTGTTCTTCTAAAACAGAGATAATAACATCTACCTCACAGAGCTGCGTGAAGATGGAGTGTGTAGCATATGCACCTCATCTCAGCACCGTGGATGGAGCCCAGTGGGCTCTCAGTAAATGAGAGTGCCGGGGTCTGCAGGGACAAGTTTCTGGGATGTTTACTGATGCCTCTGGGCTAGAGGCTTGCATGCAAATAGACAATTAAGAAATAATGAACTGCTCGCAGAGTCCCAGACACTTGGCACTGTCTTCAGCCAAATCTTTAGCCAAAGATTTTCACTGGCCACAAAAAGATGTGAAATCTGTCACCCTAATTTCCTTTCATAGCTGTGCAGGGTCAGTATACTGAAGGATAAAAAGGAGACAGCAAATTAAGGAAGCCAGCATGTCCTTCAGGAGGATGGCCAGAGGAATGGCTACCATCCAGCATTTTCTAGGCTCCTGGGATCTGGGAAGATGGTTCCCGACAGCAACTTGTCTTCTTGAAGAGCTTTGTGCCCTACGATAAGGGTCCTGTCAAGAAATGCTGGAGCAAAATAATCCACCAACGTGAGCCATGCCCTTCTCATGAATCCACATCAAGCGCATTGATGCTAACAGAGAGAGCATCCAGAGCCTGCGAAGCCACCCTATTGGAGGAAGGGGAAGGGGTGGATTTCAAGAAGAGAGGGGAGGAAACTTGAACCGCACGCTAAAGCAATATTTCCCCACTTGTTGGGAGCACCCACGTGGAAACAGATGGTGGCAGAGCAAAAATAGAGGTCAGGACTCTCGGGTGGTATGCAGAGTACTGCTGAGGCATGGACTCAGTGAGAACCGCTGAGGTTGTATTCAGTGCTTACTGCAGGACGATGGCGCTGTAATGATGCTGTTTCCTCTGGTCCTCACAGCAACCTCATGCGTAGGTAATATTTTTATTCTCATGTACACATGAGGAAACTGAGGCCCAAGAAGCTCAGTAGCTTATATTTAAGGTTAGCACATTAGTAAGGGGCAGAGTTTGGTATGAAACCCCACCATTGGAACCCAGCATTCAGCTCTAATAGCTCAGAGGAAAAGCCCTGAATATTTTGGCTGTCAGAACTCACAAAGCTGCATGAGGTCGGCTGTGAGGCACCAAGGGATGCTCATGATTAGCAACACCTGGTCACTAAGTGGCTTTCTAAAGAGGATTGTTCCCATTACCTGCAGGGGGTTGGTTTGTTAAATGCGCATTTGGGTTCAGGCCCAGAGCTGAACTGCTTGAAATAATACATGAGCTCTTAGGAAGGCCCCTTCTCTGTCGTGAGGAAGCGTTCCACCTCTCCTCGGAGCAAATGTCGAACAAATGGGTTGAAAGCTCACCAAATTATTATCCTGCCCTCAGCACAAACAACTTGCCTTCCCAGGGTGGCCTTCTGCCTTGATCTGGCCTTCACCTGGTCAGGATGTCTGTCAGCTCCTGATGGCCACGGGGCCAAAAGCAGTAGCACAGGTGAAGGGGTGCCCATGGACAGAGCCCTGTTGGGCCCAGGGGTTCCCAGCGACATGCTTCCTGCTCAGACCTTTTGTTCAATGACACCCACGAGCCAAGCTGCTGGCTTTTTAGGTTCACTCACTAAACTGTTTTTCTAGAAACAAGAAGTCCTATAGGAGGCTTGGTGACCACTGATAACCCACATAGCTGCCACTGGTAGGCCAGGACATGCTAATGACCCAACTAGTGGCTGTAATGATAGTTATTTTTACTGTTTTTGAGAAGTTAGGCACAGAAGTGTTGTGTGGAATGAGTAAACATGAATTTCACTTTGGCCGTGGAGTCTGCATTCATTTTTATAAGCTTCCCCTCCAAGAAACCTACATAAATTTACCTGCTTCCCCAATTAAGTAATGCTCCCATGATGCTACCTTAATGGATGAATAGAACCTAGTAGCACCTTTTATTTGGTAGTAAAATATAATTTATGGAACTCAAATTGTCTCTAGACCTTAAGCCAATAAAATAATGAGACAAGGGTGGATATTTTTGAAGACTTCTTTTATTTCTTGGCCTAGTGTCCTTTCCATTTGCTTTTAGTTAGATTTATATTAAGATGCTATGCCAATTTTTTTCCATCTTGCTGTATTAAAAATAAATAAATAAAAAACTAAGTCTTAAATTTGAAAAGGTCAACAAGCTACATCTCCTGGGAAGGCAACATCCAAACAACATGCGGTGAACTCCCTGCGCAGGGTCCTCGCTGACAGCAGGAAGAAGCCACGCACAGGAGAACAGGATCCCGTCAGGAGGTAAAGATCACGTCAAAGGGAGAGAAATGAAGAGGAAACATGCCAGTGCTGGTGAAATGTGCTGTTTATGTGAAGAGAAAAGCCTTCTGAATGGAAAAAAATTCATGTTTCAATATGGACAACTCAAAAAGAGAAGGTGGTCATTTGATGATAGAGACCCTGGTATGTTTGCTCTGTGTGACTGTCAGCATGAGGACCTGGCTAGGAGACTGTCACCTTAGTAAACAGTGCCAGCAGCAGTTAATTGAAATACCAAGGCTGTTGACCTCACCCAGCAACAAGTCCTAAGGTGAGACACCTCCAGCTTCCCTTAGCTCAGTGTCCCCAGCTCCACCATCTTCAGTGCTTTCTATGCAGTCTTCACAGGCTCTGGGGAAGAGGCTCGCTCCTCAGTTACTGGGGAAGAGGAAGCAGTTTGCCTAAACATCACCTGCTCCATTGAGGCTTCATTCCTGAATGTCAGTTTCTACCATGATCTCATCTTGAGTGTGCGTGGGGGTGGGCATTACATACGGGTAAATGTTATACACGTAGGCCCTGCGTCTTAATTTGAAACAAAAAGTTTTACCACTTTTTCTCTGAATCAATAAACCCTTGATTAATTGAGTTTACCAGATGCTGAACTGAACTCTGTGTGTATATATCTCTATATACACGCCCCACATATGTATATAAAACATACATATGTATGAAAAACATGTGTATAAAACATATATGTTATATTATGTATATTTTATTGCCCACACAGATGGGCTGATGGTCCAAATATCTTTTCAAGGCCGTAGGTAGTATGAGCTATGCCTGAGGCTGATGGGCAAGCTGGAGGCACCAAATAATTTTGATCATCCAAGAGATTTGCCTGAATGGAATAATATTTCACATAACCTGAATGTTCTTTGTTAGGAGAAGGATGGTTTCGCCTACCTGTTTCTAAATCTGCCTTTTCATTTGCATTCTCTTGACTGTGGCCATCATTAAATAGGATTTGCCAATTAAATATAAATATAGCCACACAAAATCTTAATTTTAAAAGTTTTTTTGTTTCTGTTTTCTGCGTGTATTAAAGTTAATTTTTGAAGCTAGACTGAAATGTAACTGTAAACTGTAAGGTCATTACTGGTTTATTTGATCTACTGTAAATCCCTTTATAACCAGCAAGTTTATCTCATGGAGCCTTGAGGTCTTATGAAAATGAAGGACTATAGAAAAATCTCGGTGGCGCACGCCTGTAATCCCAGCACTTGGGAGGCTGAGGCAGGAGGATCGAGAGTTCAAAGTCAGCCTTAGCAACTTAACGAGGCCCTAAACAACTCAGTGAGATCCCATCTCTAAATAAAAAATACAAAATAGGGCTGGGGATGTGGCTCAGTTGTGAAGTGCCCCTGGGTTCAATTCCCAGTACCAAAAAAAAAAAAAAAAAAAATCTCTCTGCAAAACATGGCTGGGGCGAGAGTGCTGGTGTCCATGCAGTGCAGCCTTGGCGCCACCTGCCGAAGAAGACAGGTGTTTCTGTTGGCAGGTGTTTAGGTGAGTCAGCCCATGTCTGGGTCAGCCTTGCTGTGGGAGCTTGCCCAGTTACAAGTGGGAAAGGTGAGACCCTCTGCCTTTGGGATTCATGTGAGCTGTGGCAGTCCTAGGAGAGTCCCAGAGAGAAGAAATGATCTTTGATCTTCAATGTCATTAAAGTAATTGTGTGTTAAGAAATCACCATAATTCAAAGTTCTGAGAGCAACCGAAATTCCCAGTGTCCAGTAACCATGTGAAATCAAGTATCAAGTGATCTTCCAATGTCATCACTTAGATTCACTAATGTCCTTAACTCTTCTGTCAATTGCTCTAAAAATAATGTAGTTTAGAATCTAAGACGTCCAGTTTACCCCACACCATGACTGGCATATTCCCCAAATTGCTTCAGAGCTCTTCCTTGTGAGAGCCATCCCCGATTTCCCTCTGTCCTGCCCCGCCTGCTGCTCTTTTTGCCAGCTCTCTGCTCTGCGTGCTGGGCTTGCATACTATGCTTCCCAGATACCCTTGCCAGCCAGCTCCCACCATACTCTCCCACAGGCCTCCAGGAAGGCCAGGGGAGGCAGTCTTTTTCTTGTTCTCCTCTCACCTTCTCCAGCTTCTGGAGTGTTGCCTTCCCTTCTGCACACCCTTCACATGTGTGGCAAGCCCTGGGTGGTTTCTCAGTAGGGGGCAGCCCTCCCTTGGGAGTCCTGCTCTCCCCCAGAACCATCCTTGCATTCCGAGGGTCTGATAAAGCTTCAGTCTCCCTCAGTTCCCTCAGGAGCAGTAGCAGTATCCTGGAATTTCTGATGATCTAATTGCACCCCATTCTCTTTCTTTTTTGCCTTTTGACCTTCCAACACTTTATAATTGGTTTCTCGTATTCAATCCACTCTTCTGAAATACTTAAGCATATCTGGTACTTGGGTGACCTTAACAGATAAAGTAGGACAACCTGTTTGTGAAGGCTCTGAGAAGAGCCGTGGAATAATTGATGGAATGATTCTCTTCTCAGTGAGTCCACATTCAGGGATCTGTTGTGGGAATGCAACCCGGATTTCATCCGAGTTTTCATTGATGGTTTATTTCTTTAACAGTAGAAATAGGAATTAACTGCCAAACAGCATAGACTATGAAAATATAGTCATACAAATTAAGATACCCCCATACTTTAAAATATGATACTATCATTTAAAATCACATTTTCAAAATTGATTAGCCAAAGAAAATGTTCATGGTGTAAGTGAACATACAATCTTCAAAAAGTTCATGTTGTATGAATGAACAAGCATTTCTGTAAACATGTATTTATGGGAAACAGTGGAAAGAAATCCCATAAATGTAACCATGAATCTGTGAGGGTGCTTTTTATTTTCTTTGCTGTGCATGGAATTCTCTAAAATGTCTACCAAGACTATTTTTTATAAGAAAAAAGACAGCTAATACATTTTAAAATAATAACAGTTCTTCCCTATTATACCAGAAACAATATTTTTAAATCGATTTAAGATATAAACAAACCAACCAAAAACCCTCTGATCTTATGCAATCATAGAAGAAAAATTTTATTTTCGTAACCCCAGAGTAAAAAAGAAAGATTTTCACAGATGATGAATTCATAGATGAAACACAACTAAAATAAACACAGAAAAAAAGATGCTTAGGGTCAAGGCAATTTTTATAATTTAAAAAGTCTATTACAGAGCCATTAGATATGAACTCTGCATTTAAAGGGAACTAGCCATTCATATGGTGTTGGGAAAATATAAATTGCCATTAAAACTATTTTAGAGTTCCTTTGGAAAGTACCCATCAAAATTTAGTGTGTCCAAGTTTTTGGACACTTATTTTTCTTCTGGGCATCTTCCTTTTGGAAACACTTGGGCAAACGTGCTGCAATCCTAGCAGAAGGATGTTTCCCGACCTGCTGCGTCAGTTGTCATGCACTGCGGGCCCACTACCTGGCCGGCACTGACTCCTTAGAGAGCACCGGTCAAGTCTTATTTACCTCATGGGGAAACTGTAAACATGTGCACAAATCCACGAACAAGGTAATTTCAGAGAGTGATGGGTGCTGTGAAGGAAATAAACCAAGAAAATACAGTAGCCAGCAGCCAACAGGAAACGAGGCTCTGGATCAGGAACTGTAGCAGGACTTTGAGGATGTGACCTTTGAACTGAAAGGTGAGAGTGCAGGAGGGCCCCGCACCAAACTTCATGTTTGTTTGTTTGTTTGTTTGTTTTTAAATGAACAGGCCTTTATCTTATTATTGATACAATATACAAAAATAAAAACAATCCTGACTAAAAAGAAAACACTTAGGAAGAGACATAATCATCACTCAGTGTTCTAGGACCCCCACAGATGCCCAAACCCATCGATTCTCCATTTCCTCGTATGAAATGGCATAGTGTATGCATAGCACCATTGTGTCGCCTATTGTATACTTGAAATCATCTCCAGGTTGTTTATAATATCCGATGCAGTGTGCAAGCTGTGTAAATAGTTGTTTTACCATATTGTTTAGGGAATCCTGACAAGAAAAATGGTCTGTATATATTCAGTTCAGACACCACCTTCCCCCCAAATATTTTCATTCCATTGTTGCTTCAGTCAATGGATGTGGAATTTGAGACTACGGAGGGCCAACCATATTTAGGAAACCAGGAATTAGACAAAGTTTTTATCCAAAAAGAAAAAAGCCGTATTTCACATACTGACCAAGAAAACAGACTCATATTCTAAAAAATGCATTGAACTTGTAGTTCCCTAAGCCTTGCCTGACCTCCTGTGCAGTGGAAGTATTAGATCACATTATGCAAACTGACAACCAGCTATCATCAACCTGTATGTTTGTTTCCCCAGAAATGCCTTTCTGTCTGAACCCTGCCTCATGTGGGGGATTGAAGCCTTCCCTGTCTCTTCCTTATGCCAGTCTTGCAGCCATGTTTTGGTGTGGATTTCAGAACACATCAGAGAGGGCTCAGTTCCTTGCATGTTAAGGTAATCCTTTAAGGGTCGCTCTGCAACCAATGTGAGCTTTCAAGATAAGGCACTGAGAGGAGGCTTTCTTCATTTGAAAGAGTATTTTGAGAGCCACCTTTGATGTTTGAAGTACCTTTTCTTCTGGTCTCCCACTTGCCAAAGTCAATGCTTTTTTTAATATTTGGGAACTTTTTATTCCTGATTTATAGTCACAAGGAAGAAAGGTTGGGAATTTCTTCTGCTTGAACATCACTACTGTGGAACTGGAAGAGAGAGATTTCTATATTATGAAACCTATGGTAACTCACAAAAATTTGATTTAAAAAGTAGTACTATTAAAAGATCAAGAATGGAAATAGTAGAGAAGATTATTCTCGTATTGTTTAAAGAGCAACACTTTAGCAAATGTTCATCCTGGTGTTTTTTGGATACACACAGTACCGATTACTTGTATTGTTTTTTTCAAATTTTGTATTGGTGCATTATAATCATGAATATTTTTTAGTTGTCAATACATCTTTATTTAATTATTTATATGGGGTGCTGAGGATCAAACCCAGGGCTTCACATGTGCCAGGCAAGTGCTCTACCACTGAACCACACCCCCATTATAATTACAATAGTGGGCTTTGTTGTTACATATTCAAACATGCACTTATTTGTATTCTTGACTCACACCTGTGAATATCTGCATAGATAGTTTTATCAAATCTGGGATTTGATTTTATCCTACTTGCAACCCATAAGTCAGTCTGCTGCTGATTCAGTATGCTGCAGAAGACATAAGGTCTTGGACCAAAGGCAAAGCACCTTAGTACCATGTAGGGTTGCTGAGCAATGGCATGTTGGCCTCCACCCCTCCTGCACCCAGGTGCCATGGAAGTGAGGTGATGAGCCCAGGTGGAAGCTGCTCAGAGTGTGGCCGTGGGTCAGAGCTGCAAAGGGCTCAGCTGGGGAGCCCACTGGTTTCTTAACAGGTAGAGAGCAAGCCTGCTTTTTGTCTAGGGTGAGACATCACCTTATCCTAATGGTGCCAGTTGCCGAAGCAGCCCTGAGAAATGGGCTGGGTCAAAAGTGGACGGATCTTATAATCTTGGTACCTGCAGCAGGAAGTGTGCAGGGCAAGGCCAAGGAGCGCTCTTCCCCACAGTGGGTGATCTCACATCCGGAGACATATCCAGATGGGATTGGGCTAATATGTGCATGCATATTACAGATACATTTTAAGTGATCTTTTTAAAGTTCTTTTTTCTTCTTTTTTTTTTTTAGCACTTGAAAAGATTTAAACATTTTATTTATTTATTTTTTTAAATTTTTTATTTACTTATTGATTCATTGAACACAAATGGAGTACAGCTATTGTTTCACTGGTTGTACACAAAGTAGAGTCACACCATCTGTGCGTTCATGCATGTACACAGGGCAATGGTATCTGTCACACATTCTGTTATTATTTTTATCTTTTTTCTTCTTTTAATAAAATCCAGGTATAACAGTGAGCAATGCTGTTGCCTTTACTTCTAAAAAAGAACAAAAAGGTATAAAAATATTTTGGGAAAAGTAGCGTAGAAATGAGAGAAGCTGTTCTGTTGTCATTTTGCTGTGCTCTTACTCTGACTAAGTGTGGACATATAAGCAGGGTTTCCAAAGATTCACAGGCACTAGCTGCTAAGTGAAACACAGCAGCCGCCTTGAACATACAGATTTATACAGAAAAATAATTTTTCATATATAAATGAGGTTAGTTGTAATTCAAAACTCCAGCTTCAACATAGAAACCAAATTGAATTTTAAAAGCACGAAGGGATTCTCAGCCGTGGGGGCCAGCTTTCCCAGGGTGTACTCTGAATCGGCTCTGCCAGGCACTGATGGGGTGAGTGTGGGCGGGGCCTAAAGGATTGGAACCAGCTTGTGAAGTCCTGACTGCACAGAAGGGAAACCTTCCATACTCCTGTGTTTCCTCTTGGTCAGGGGTGACTCAAGCTGCGCACCCTGGCCACTCTGAGCAGGAATGGGAATGTCAACAAGAGCAGGAAATACAAATCTGCCTCTTTCTGCTCTTATTTCTCAATATGTACAACAACTTCCAAATTAGTCTAAATCATCTGAAAGAATTTTGTTCTATCATGAAAGGAAGAAAAACAAATTTGAGAAGGTTATATAATTTTGGGTAGAACTTGATTTTAATTTTATTCAATTTTAATTCAAATAGGATTATATCACAATCATTTTAAATGACATTTATTTGTTAAACTCCTCTATCTCAAAGCTTTTCTATTACCTCTTAAGAATAAGTATGCATTATAATATCTGAATTACAGAAATGTGTTTTATATGTTCCATACAGCTAAATTCTAACATCCAGAGAATTCAGTTTTTAAAAAATGTATTTTATGTAGTGGGGGGAAATAAAGGAAGAAAACATTCTTGAGAATGATGTGATTTTTTGCAAATTTAATTTAGACCTGTTGAGTAGACTTATAAATTGACAAGTAACAGCATGTTCTCTGAGGCTTCATAATTTATCGACTGAATCATAATTTTATAAATGAATATCCTTTTGATGCTTCCCTTTGGAACATTGCAAGATTTATTTGGCAAATGTTTTTGAATCTTCTACTTTTAAGCATTTATCTCACACCATATAGAAAAACAGTGATTCATCGGTGAGAGCCGCAGAGTCCCTTTTTCATAATTCATACAAATACTGACTTCTTATTGGGGAGGAATTGTAGCTGCCAGTCTTGACTGCTGGGGCTTCTTTGTTAGTAGGTGTTGGCTGTATTTAATATTTTTGAGGTTTCATTTCTTATCAGGCTACGAATGCCCATGAGATTATTAATGCATGAACATTAGTACCAAAACTTTTCTCTCTCTCTCTCTCTTTTTTTAGTGGAAAAACTTGCTGGACTCAGTGGTGCGTACCTATAATCCCAGTGATTTATAAGTCTGAGGCAGGAAGATGGCAAGATCAAGGCTAGCCTTGGCAATTTAGGGAGTCCCTGTCTCAAGATTAAAAAAAGGGCTGGGGATGTCAATGGTAAAGCACCCTGAGTTCAATTTAATACTAAAAATCAGCAACAACAAAAACAAACCAAAAAATAAACACTCAGCCTTATTTGAATGGAATGTCAAGTCTAGCCTGGTTATATCACTACTGCAAAGACAAATGTGGGGTTTCACAAATAAGGAATACTTCATTAAAAAGGCAAGGGAGAAGATATCTCTTCATCTTCTCTCTTTCTGTCTATCCTGGCTTGCTTGGGCTATAGTTTTAAAAAAGGTATTGTAGACTAGATGCTTCAACCCCAGACCTTTATTTTCTGACAGTTCTGGAGTCTGGGAAGTCCCAAGACCAAGGTGCTGGTCAATGCTCTTCCTAGTGAGGGCTCTCTTCCTGGCATGGGAGGGAGGGAGGGAGGGAGGGAGAGAGAGAGAGAGAGAGAGGGAGAAAACATACACTATTATTTCTCAATATGTATAACACGATGAGTTGTACATATTGAGCTTTCTTTTCCTCTTCTTTTAAAGCTACTTATCCCATCATGAGGGCCCCACCCTCATGACCTTATCTAACCATTAATACTCCCCGAAGTTGACCTCTCCCAATACCCTCACATTGGGCATTAAGGGCCCAACACAGGAAGTCTGGGGGCAGTGGATACAGCATATTTTCTCCTCCCCCACCCCCCACCAGCTATTCCAAACCCAGGGCCCATTTGTGAAGCAAAATGTAACCATGTCCATTTGTCACATTTTGTCCAGGTTTCATGGCAGGAAGGACACCTCTTCCCAGCCAAGAAGATGGACAGTTTTGTTTTGCAGCCGTCATCAAAAGGCGCTGGGGTCCTGATGAGAAATTCTCACTTAAGATGAAAGGCGCTTCAGGATGCTGGAACTTTTTTTCTCCCCTTCTAATTTTCACTAAGGCTCAAAGCTATCAAAAACATTAATTGGAAAACTCATTATTTATCTATGTTGTCTTTCAAATCTAGTTCCTTTTCCTTTTCTGGCTTTGAATCATTATGTCCCAGCAAAGCCAGAGTTGCTGACCTACTAACTGGGTAGCTTTAAGCAGAGGCCTAATGCTGTGTCCCATTGCAGAGGGACAGCAAGGGCGGTGGACGGCAGGAGCTGGCCAGTCTTCTATGGGCGGTGGTTTCCTTCAGCTTCTTGACCTTTCTGAAAGATTTCCGGTTTGCCTGGTGCTCTGATACAGAATTTTTTAAAGAACAAATGACTTCTCCTACATGTTCTTTTTAGGGTTTATAAAAAAGAGCAAAGAGTGGTCAGATATTTTGTAGAAGATACCAGAAATAACAACACAGATGTGAAAATTCTTCCCAGAGGAAGTCCTCTCTCCTTGAAAATCTATTAATTTTCTTAGCACTTACTGTCAAAGGGACCTGAGAAAATGCAAAGTATATGTAAATGAAGCATTGTCCAAGGGAAGGATCCACAGGAAAATGTGGCCTCATTTGAGAACACCTTCCTGAAAAGCTGTGGAAATGAGCGCTGAGGCTCAAAATAGAAGATAATGAAAAAATAAATTGACCACAAGTTGCTCTGAAAGAACACTTTTTGTTTGTTTCTTGTGTTTTCTTTTTAAAGTAGATCAGAGAGAGGAGGAGCTCTTTTTTTATTTCCTACCTCTTTTGTGCCAGGAACCATGGAAATACAGTAGGCTTGGCTGTTTTAATAAGTGAAAATTTAATAAATAGAATAGGGAGAACTATACAGAGTTTTATGACATAAGAGGACTGGAAATGAGAGGTTAGAAAACATTTTGAAGAATAACTCTGTGAGGTATTTTTAGACCAGTTATAAAAGATTCTTAAATGAAAACATGTTCTATGGTACTTTTGCTCTGTAGGGTATCAGGGAGTTCTGTGAAAAGGAGGTTCCATAGTGAAACAAGCTTATCAAACCCTTAAATATGTATTTTTACTGTAGGATTTTTCTAATTTCATTAATAGGCAAATACCTGTTGTCCATGTAATAGTGAGTCCTCTTAAGCCTGTTTGACCATTTTGACCTATTCAGCACTGAGAGATGAGGCCTGACGTGTTTCAGTAAACCACTGCAGGTACGCCAAGGGCAGGAAGTGGGCTCCCTTACAGCATGGTTTGTAATTAAAAAGGCACACTTGTAACAAAGAAAAGATGGAGACACTGAATTTGTAATTTTATCATGCTTTGAAAAACCACCACGGTAACTTCACTAGCAGAAGGACTTGAAGTAAGATGACCCTCGATCGGAGGTCAGGTGATTGGTTTCTCCTGTGGTCCCCTCACTGAGACTCCAGGCAAAGTGACAGAGCATTGGTTGGCCTCTATCTCCCTCTTTATAAAATGAACTGGTCAGGTGGGGCTCTCAAGAGTCCTACCTAACACTAGCTCAGGTAAAAATGTTCATAAGATTGTAGAATTAAAGTGAATAGCATGATAGTACCAGATTTTGTGGAGGTCTTTGGTAAACTAAATCTAGGTAAGTTCATTTATTTGATCACTTTCTTGCAGATATTTATTGAGTAATATCTGTTTGCCTGATACTGTTCTTCCCGTATAGAGTTTCTACATATGTGTAAGTATCTGTGTCAGGTAAATGGGGTGGGGAAGTGGGGAAAGATGATTTAAACAAGACGTATACAAAGACATGATCTAGGTGATCTCTGATAGTGACAAATGCTTTGGAGAGCATGATCCGGAGTGATGAGACAGAGAGAGTGTGAGGAGAGCAGATTCTTTGCAGTAAGTCAATACTTTAGATTTAGCAAACAGCATCCACTCAGGAGTCCCAATAATATTTAGCAGTACCTGCTAGAACATTTAAAAATAGTGAACTGTGTTTTTATCTTGAATGTGGAGTTGGTTTAAAGGTAAGAAACCAAAACAAACAGGACTTTTTACAAACCCAGAAATATCAATTTGTGGTACTTAAAAAATTCATAGCTCAGACTGTTGTAATTTCAATTATTTTTATTAAAGGAAGGAGACAGAAAAACTTGAAGCCTGCAAGTATTTCTAAGTCTTTCATATTGTGCAGTTGCAACCTTGTTGAATCAGATTGTGAAAATACATTGAGAGCCTACAACAATAGGAATAATAATAATGCCAGATGACTTTTAGTATGACAAATGAAAAATAAAGATTTAGAATGTTTTTCCAAACTTTGAAAAAATACAGACTTTACTTTTTAGAGTAGTTTTGGGTTTATAGAAAAATTACACAGAATAGAATTTCTATTATTACACAATACCAATTTCCCCGTTATTAATAGCTTTCATTTTTGTATTGGGTTTGTTATAATTACAGCAATATTGATACACTACTATTAACTAAAATCCATGATTCATGTTAGATGTCACTCTCTGTGTTGTACCTTCTTTGAGTTTTGAAAAATGCAAAATGATAGGCATGTATCCATTATTAAAGTATCACAGGGTAGCTTCACTACCTGGAAAAGCCCTGTGCTCCAATTCCTCATCTCCCCCTCCCTCCCCTAGGCCCCTGGCAACCACCACCTTACTGCCTCTGTAGTTTTGCCAATTGCAAATGCTTGGTTGGAGTCATGCACTATGTAGGCCTTCAGAGGTCTTTCTCACTTGGTGATAGGCATTTGAGTTTCCTCCTGTCTTTTTGTGACTTGGTAGCTTGTTTATTTTATTGCTGCTTAATAGCCCATTGTAGAGATGCCCCAGTTGGTGCATTCTGCTGGGGGATTGAGGACATGATAACTTTACATGAGTTTTCAACTCATTTGAGCAAATAGTAGTGTGATTGCTGGATCCTAAGGTAAATCGACCTTTAGTTTTGTAAGAAACTGCCAGTTTCTTCCAAAGCACCTGCCCCATTTTGCAATCTCACCATTTTGCTGCATCCCCTCCCCAGCACTTGGTGCCAGAGTTTTGAATTGTAGCAATTCTAACAGATATGCAGAGGTATCTTATTCTGTTTTGATTTTTAGTTCCATAATGACATAGAACGTAGAGCATATTAAAGATCTGTGTGTCTTCTTGGTAAGATGTCTGCCCAGCTTTTTGTTCTTATTGAACAGGTTAATCCTGCCCAGCAGAACTGACTAAGAGAAGGGTTTTCAGATAATATGGAATTCTATATTTGAGCTGAGAGAAGAAAGCACATGCGCACATGTGGTGGCTTTGGCCTTGTCTTTCAACTCCGTTGCTCTGCAGTTGTGACAGTTTATTTGGATTGTCAACTTGATGGGATTAAGAGACTTGTAGAGGTCATTGGCTGATACAAAAGGAGAAGGACAATCCTCATTCAGCATGTCCCAGGCACCCCAATGCCCAATGCAGGGGCAGTTGACAGACAGATCCCCTGGGCCCTGTGTGCAGGACCTTCATTCCTTTTGATACATTTCTTTTCCCTCTTTATAATTTATATTTAGAATTCATCAAATAGATCAATTAAGGTAAACCTAATTGATACTCTGCCTTATAAACAAATTTTGCCTAATAAGAGATTTCCATGATTTGGTTTCTTTCTGTATCACTCAGGATACCTAAAATGGATGTTGTCATTTTTCAAAACAGATTATGTTATTTTATGCTAATTTGGTTCAAAAGGAACTAACGAGTTCACGCTCAGTAATTTCCTTCTTCTCCAACCCACTCTCTCACTTATTCTTCCTTTTTGTAAATGCTGAAAATATCACTTGAGATTTTAAAAGTCCCAAATAAGGATAACTTCATAATTAAACTCGTAATTTCTTAGATTAGGTTAAAAATAGAAAAGCCAATATGTCATGCTGTCCAATTAAAGACTCCTTGATGGTTGTTGGGCTTGGTCAAGAAAAAATAAAGGGTAAAACACCAGAGGGCCAGGGGCATAGTGAGAGGGAAATCCCAGTTTACAAAGGGTAGAAGGAACTAGAAATTGTGTATTTTGTGTGCGTGTGCATGTGTGTGTGTGTGTGTGTGAGTTTAATTATACAATAATTTGATGCTAGATTCTTTGGAAATGTAGTTGGTGGTCTTTTCAGCTTGTTATGAAAGGTGGAAATCCATTCCCATTTTTACAGATATTTCATAGGATGCATATTTTAATGGCATATTTAATAAAGCACATTTTGAGGTTCTAGGCAAAACAGAGATTGTAATCTATAATGCCACTCATTTAGAAAGGTTAGAAGAGGCCCCCATCTCTTCACTCATTGTTCAGGATAAGTGCAAATGATTTTAGTCCTGTTCATCAAGACAGTGCACCCTTATACAACTTTTTTCTTTTTCTTGATATCAGGATGTTAGGGACTAAACTCAGGGGCACTTAACCACTGAGCCACATCCCCAGCCCTTTATGGCATTTTATTTGGAGAAAGGGTCTCACTGAGTTGCTTAGGGCCTCACTAAGTTGCTGAGGTTGGCTTTGAACTCTATCCTCCGGCTTCCGCCACCTGAGCCACTGGGACAGCAGGTGTGCGCCACTGCTCCCTGTTTGTTATGCAACTTTGTTCAGAGACTGTCTTCATAAAAGTTGCAATTAGCTGTTATATAAGTGTGCATGAGTAAAGGGTAAGAGGAGTTTCCCCTTTCTATTCTATAAATGAGTTTACGAAAGATAACTTGCTGAGTTTCTTTCCTATTACTGTTAACTTCTTTTCATTTGGAAATGCTGTTTACCTTCCTCTTTGGTTTATGATGGTCCAGAGAATAACACTGTTCTATGTAACACTGCAGAGACAAGGATCTATGTGCTGAAAAATGAAAATCTAGACAAATAAATCCATTTCTAAATATAACTGGTTTTATTATGCCCAGATAATCAATGAAACTTGTGGAACGTATGATAAGATAATAAAACCACAACAATTGTAATAGTCAATGAGAATTGTGTGTTAAGGCAGTAAGGGTACAATTTGTCCCTACCTAGCAGGTTTTCATATTATAAACTCTACATTGTTCGCTAGCTAATATGTGCTGTATCACTGTAGACACACATCAGATTTATCTGGAAGTTTTACCATCCCAACTCTACAGACAAGGAAACTGAAGCTTAAATAGTACATGCTCACGATCCAGTGGGCTGTGGGATTTCAGCTGATTCTATTCCCTGTGCTCTTTCTCTTACATAATTCTACTTTCCAATTCCAGGAACTTTATACAAGGTAAAGTATAGCTAATTACTCTAAAAGTTCATTATTGTAGATTGTGGGTTATTCATGTCTCCTTTGGATTCTTTGTTTTGCTTTACCTTTTATTTTTTTAAAAAGTTCAGTACTTTATGTGAAAAAGTATTTGGAAGAATAGTTGTTGAAATGCTCAGCACTCAATTTCATTTTTTATAGTGCTTGTAGTAATTTTTGTGGTGGTTGTGCTTATTCAGGGGAAAACTTTAAAAATTAGAACCAGTGATCATTTCTATATTTTGTGTCAACTGTCCATCATGCTAGGTTGTTCAGGGTCAACTCTAATGCTGTGACCGTTATTGTTTTAAGGAAGAAAAATAAAATCAGAATTGCTAGGTATGAGAAGCTGACTCAATTAACCTGCCATGTTATGAGGTTGAAAAATTGGTAGTTTTGGCCTAGCACCTCCACCTTAGAAGAGCTTTTGAAAACATTTACAGTAGACCTAAGAATAAGAAACAAACAACTTGGAAAAAAAAAAAAAAAACCAAATAGAGCATTTTGTATTATAGAGCAAGTTTAACTTTGTTCATTCTCAAGGGGGGAAAAAAAAGAAAAACATTTTAAATTCACATTAAGCATGCTGTGTTTAGTCCCCATCTATTTGTCTTATCTACTTAAAGATTAAATTATGCCATTACGGTGCCATTTAAATTTGGGAAAATGTATATGCTTCTAAGACCTGAAATCAAATGTAGAAAATGAGGAGGCTACCTCCTAATTGCTAGAATTACACTACCCCCTGTGTCCTCTCTTGATGTTTCTATTACTAAGCAAGCACTAATTTTAGAAAAGCAATGGAAAAGGGAATAATTAGACATTCGTGAGATGAAAATGATTTTGACAGTAATCTGACTCTGTTGCTTTACCTGCTTTCACCTGCATCTCTGTTTGCTGTGTCCCCACGAGTGTGACTGTGCCTGGAAACCACTTCCTCTCAGAGGTTTCCACGGAGCAAGATGGCCCCAGGATCCAGTAGGCACACTGACCCCACCAGGCTTCTGACTGACTGTGTAGATTACTTTTGCTAAAATACCAGTTTGGATTAAGACACTGCCGTCATTAGTGCTTCGGCAGGCTGCAGATGAGTGTGTTAGGACAGAGAACTGTCCTCTCTGGCTTAGATGGAAGCAAAGGCAGTCTTTGGTGTGACTTGGCTTGTGCACCTCGGCCGTTTTCTGTGATCTCTCTTTTCTGCTCCCTTGATTGCATAAAGCTTGGTGCCGTTTTCCAGATATTGCCATCCACAGAAATTCACGGGGAGCTGTGCTTCAGGGCGCCCTTCTGGTGCTGCCTTTTGTGAAGTCCACGTCTCAAATCCTTCTGAACCCTGTTGCCATGATTACTGAGCCCTCCGTCACCTGCTGCCTTCTCTCTTTCATTTTGTCTGACCCAGCGGGTGTGTTAGAACAAGTAGCACTCCAGTGTTAGTAGGGGGTATCTCAAAACATTTTTGGGGATCTAGCTGTGTCATTTAATGTTAAGTGGAGTTTTAAGGTGGTGGAAAAGCTGTCTTGATTTTCTCATTTGTTTTTCTCCCACAAGAGAAAAATCTAGTAAATGGGGTAATCATTGTGGCTTTTTCTAGGCCTGAAAAAAAATTATATTTAAGATACTTTTCATAGTTCTTCCGAAAGGTCAAAGCACTTATATGATCTTAAGGTTACACCAAAGTCCTTTGGATATTGCTGCAGCATTTCTAGCAACTAAATTTGAAGTCAGACCCTGAGCCAGCCATGGATAGTGCTGCTCAGGGATTTACTCATGTAGTCAGTGAGTCAGCTCATTTCAGACTGGCCACCTGCAGTGGTGGCATGGCCAGTGGAAGATGCTGTGAGTTGTGCTCACTTGAGTCACATCACGTTGAAAAACCAGAAACGAAGTGTGAGCAGTGTCTTCCAGCAGAGCCATGGCGGCAAAGGCAGAATGTAGTTTAGTAAGGAACTGGCTTTCTGAGCAACTTTGAAAAACAGAAACTGTGAGCAGTTTGTTGATACTTATGTCTACATTAATATTGTAGACATGATATAGCAATTTTTTAAAATAGAGTATTAGCTGTGGTCTTTTGCATAATTTAAGAAATCACCTAACTTTCCACCAATGGATTTTTCTACCTGGCAACGATCGTGGTTGAGGGAAGACAAAGGAAGAGGAGGAGAAGAAGAAAAGAAAAATTCCATAGAAATGTCATTTTTATCAGCTTTGTTTGGTATAATTATCTGAAACAAATCCATGTTTTAATTCCAGTTGTTCTGACCAGTGTGATGGTCCTTCTCTTTGCATTTCCCGTTAGGTAGCATTGCTGGACCTCTCTGCTTCTCTTTTTGCCATCTATATGTCTTCTTGGCTGCAGTGTCTGTTCAAGCCCTTTGCACACCTTCCCTGGGTTGTTTTCTTACCATTGAACTCATATATATTCTGTATGTAGGTGAGACGTAAGTCCCTTATCAGATGTTGAATTTGCAAATGTTTTCTCTAAGTTTGTGGTTTGTCCTTTCTATATATTAATGATGTGTTTAATGAAGCAGAAGATTTAAAATGCGATGTAGATAATTTATAGATCTTCTATTTTGTGGTTGTGCTTTGGGGATCATAACTAGAAAATATTTTCTTAGCCCAAGATTATAAAGGTGTTATTTGGTTTCTTCAAGAAGTTATATAATTTTAGGTTTTATGATTAGTATAATATTCAATTGAGTGTTACTGGGTGGAGGGTGTGTGTGTGTGTGTGTGTGTGTGTTGCTGCAGATCCAATGGGGGGCGATGTGTGTGCCAGACAAGCATTCTGTCACCACTCCACACCCCAGCCATATTGTTTGCTGCAGCATGAGATCTTGAAAAGACTAGCCATTGTCCTGTCCCCTGAATAGCCTCGCCCCTTTGTCCACATGCTGCCTCTTTCCCCGGACTCTTCTGTCCTATTGATCTATTTGTCTCTCTTTGCACTAATAAAGCACTCTTCACATTGCTGTAGCCTGATCACTCTTGAAAACCTGGTCATAGTCCTCTAACTGTTTTGGATATTCTAGGTCACTTACATTGCCACGAATTTTAGAATTGCTTTTTGTCAGTTTCTAAGCTGAACAGGCAGAGCCTGCTTGGTTCTGATTAAGACTCCAATGAATCTGTAGATCAGCCTGGAGCTCACTGACATTTGGACAATACTGTGTCTTCTAACCCATGAACACGTATCTCTTTTCATTTACTTGAGCCTTATTTATCTTCTCTTTTTGGTTCTCAATGCCTAATGTTCTCTACATTTTTGCAGATTTTTTTCCTAAATATTTCATATTTTGAATGATAAGGAAAATGATATTTTTAGAATTTCAATTGCCATCTGTTTGTCGAGTGTATTTAGAAATAACAACTAATTTGAGCTTATTATCTTCCAACCTTGCTAAAACGACCCATTTTAATTGCTTTTAATGTGAATTCTACAGGACTCTCTCCATGGAAACTATGAATGAAGAGAGTGTTTCTCCATGTCCCTCAATGTTGGACATCTTTTCTTTCTTTACTTAGGCTCACTGCCTGGCTTCACTGACACCTCCAGGGTCATGTTGACTGGAGACAGTACAGCAGGCGGGTCACCTGCTGCTGCTGGGGAGGCCTCCCTCCCCTCCTGGTGGCCTCCACGGTGGCCATCTCCCTGCTCTTGATCAGGTAGCGGAGGCCCACCCTTCACTCCACTTGGCTGAGCATTTTTGTCAGAAGTGGTCAGTTTTTTGTCAACTGCCCTTTTTTATGCCTATTGGTAAATCATTTTTCTTTTATCTTATTAATATGGTGAATTCAGAGAGTGATTTCCAACAATGTAACATAACCTTGCTGTCCTAGGATCAGTCCTACTCAGTCGTAGTGTGTTGTCCATGTTGTGCATTGCTGAATCTCACCTGCTGACATTTGTGAGCGTTTGGGTCCGTGGGGGGAGCATCTCCTTCCTGCAGACCTGATCTGGTTGGCACACGGCACTGGCGGCCTCACTGAGCAAGCCGGGGCGCCCCTGCTTTCCAATTTTCTGCTACAACGTGTGTAGCTTCATATTATTTTTCTCCTAGGTGTTGGGTAAGATTCACTGGAAGATTTTTATACGTTTGGTCTTTTCAACGAATCCTATTCAGGTTATTTCTGTTTTCAAAACTGATTGTGGTTTTCAAGGAATTTGTCTATTCTTCCAAGTTGCCAAATTTATCGATTTGTTATCCATAATGTTCTTTTATTGTCTTTTCAATGTTTGCACAGTTCGTAACAAGGTCACCTCTAATCTCTGGTTTGTGATCTGTTTTCTCTCCCACTAGTTTTGTTACTGTTCCTTCTCAGAGAATCAGCTTTTGGGTTCTTTGATTTTTCCCCATCTTGTTCTGCTTTGTCCGTCAGTGCTGGGCACATGACCGCCTAGAGGACTACTCTGGTTTTTGAAAGGTTATGTATTTGAGAATAATCACACACTCGCACACACTCACGCTCACACCCATTCACTCTCATGCACAACCACATGCTGGCTCACACCCATGCACTCACACACCCTCTCCTACTCTCACACACCAACACTCTCTCACACACCTGCTCACACACGTTCACTCAGGTGCACACACACCCGCTCACATGCTCACACACACACTCACATGCGAGGTGGGGTCTCCCTCTGTTGCCCATGGTGGTCTTCAGCTGTGAACTCCAGCGCTGGTTCCACCTCTGCCTCAGGAGTAGGTGGGACTACAGACGAGTGCCACGCCTGGCCCAGGTTTCTGTACTCTTAAAGAGATACTTAAAATGTAAGGAAAAGAACCTGCATCAGAGAGCATGAGAAACTCACAAAGACTACACATTTATCATCTGACCCAGGAAAACCTTGCCTATCCACTTTCTCTCCACGGGTTAGTGCTATGTGCTATATAGTTTGGATTTTCTTTTCTTTTAGTTTCTTATTGTAAAAAAAAAAAAAAATCACTGACTTAAGATCTTTTCTAACATATGCATTTGTTGTTACAAACTTCCCTTTAGATACTGCTGTCTTTGTTCTTTTCTGTTTACCTGCACTTTGCTTTAAACATATACATAACGTATTTAAATTATATAGATAACATATATAATATGTATATATATGCATACATACATCTGTTTCTACTTTTTCTGTTTTATCTTTGGCTTTTGTTTGTTTTTGAGAGTTTCTATTGCTATATTTACATATCTCTTAATCCTTTCTTCAGCCATTAATTTTCTTCAGTGTCTGTTTTTATCTACATAAACTGTAGTTTTCCACCCAAGAAGTCTGGCTTTTAGAAACCTCTTCCTGCGTCTGTTGTGACTGGACACAGGGAGGACGTCGGATCCACCTTACATCCGCCTGGGCCAGTGTGGCTCATGGATACTGATTTGTTTTCCTCCTCATGGTTTCCTAACCCGTTTTGGAAGGGCTGCGGTGTGTGTGGAGTGGCGATCCTGTGACTCATACCTGGTCAAGAGCTGCGTGTGCTCTTGTTCTCCTATGAATATCGGGAGCTTTGTTCCATCACCCCAGTAAGTTCCTGGGGAGTGGCTGGTTCCCTCCAGCTCAGGGTCCTGGTTAGAAGGCTCCGTCTGGTGCTCAGTGCCCTCCTCCACAGAGGCAGGGCTCCCTGTGTCCCACCCAGGGCCCTGTGCACCAGGGAGTTTGCCAGCGTCACTTGTGGGGCTGGGCACTATTCCTGGCCCTGGGCAGTGGGCACTGCTGCCTCCACTCTAGTCAGGTGGCTCCTCTCATGCCTCCATCAGTGAGGTCACCTGCAGAGGCCAGCAGCCCCTGGAGCACTGGAGGGGCACCCAGCAGACCTCTGGCACCACACCCTGGCCAGTCTCCTCAGAACTCTAGATGGCCTCTTCCTCGACTCCTGCTCCCTCAGACTTCCCTCCCTCCCTGTGGTCCAAGCTGGAAGCTCTCTCAGGGGCAGTAAGCTGGAAAATTTTATGACTCACCCATATTCTTCTGTCTTCCGGGTCACTGTTCTTCAGTGCTTGACAGTCACTGTCTTGGAAATATTGTGTCAAGTCAGATAATTGCCGAAAATGTTAATGGGCTGAAAGCCCCAGTTAAAGGGAGGAATAAGTATTTCACCATAATAGTGTGAGATTTCTTTATAATCTCACTGAAAGGAGAGGCCACTGTAGATAACAGGTAAGCAATAAAAGTAGCATGTTATCCTTGACACATACTATATTTGACATAAATTAATAGATATTATTTTGACACAAATAATATATTTGTTTTAAATGTGCATAGAATGTTTCTAAAAATTTGTCACATTTGAGCCATAAAGCAGGATTCACAATTGAGACTAATTTCTTCTGCACAGCATTCTGACTATGATGGGACTGTTAGAAATCAATAATGGTGTGATAACTAGGTTGACCCAATATTGGAAATTAAGAATCACTTCTAAATAACTACTGGATCAAAGAAGAAATCAGAAAGGAGACTCAAAGGTATGGAGACTGAAATGACAAAGGAAAGAAGTTCTACACATTAATACTGGGTCTTTTCATTATCACCCTATGTACGTGTGTGATCGCATGAATGGTGTGACTGTGTCGTGCACCCCCAGAGAAATGAGAAGTTGTGCTCTGTTTGTGTACAATGAGACATTTGTGTACAATGAGTCGAAATGTATTCTGCTGTCATGTCTAACTAATTAGAACAAACAATAATTTTAAAAAAAGGGTCTTTTCAGGTGTATGGCCGTAATGGTCCTTCAAATGATTTATGCCCAAAGGACTTAAAATCATGATTAATATCACTGTAATCAGTGATGCAGCCACATCAATGTTTATAGCAGCTCAACTCACAATAACTAAATAGCTGAACTATGGAACCAACCTAGGTGCCCTTCAACAGATGAATTGATTAAAAAAGGTGTTATATATATGTGATGGATTACTCAGCCTTAAAGAAGAATGAAATTATGACATTTGCCAGTAAATGAATGGAGCTGGAGAATATCATGCTAAGTGAAATAAGCCAATTCCAAAAAAACAAAAGCCAAATGTTTTCTCTGATACGAGGATGCTAATTCACAATGGGGGGCAGCTAGGGAAGAATAGACTTTAGGTAGAAGGGAATGAAGAGAGGGGACGAGGTTTGGGGGGTAGGAAGGGGAGTAGAATGAATCAGACATTATTGTCCCATGTACATGTATAACTCTATGACCAGTGGTATTCTACATCATGTATAATCAGAAAAATGAGAAATTATACTCCATTATATATGATGTATCAAAGTGCACTCTACTATCATGTATCACTAATTAAAACAAAGAAAGAAAGTACAGAGGTTGAAAAATCTAAGTATCCAACATAAGGATATCAAACAAAATCAAACAAAACAAAAACAAAAAATAACCGAATGAACCCAGAGAAAACACAGAGAGTAACATCAGATAGTAATGAACAAGGAGAAAAGACAAAATAATAGAATTAATAAACTAATGACGGGCTCCTTAAAAAACTAAGAAAATGAATAAAAGTGTCACAAAACTGGTACCAAAAAAGGGTACAAGTACACTTAAGATTATCTAGAAATAAAAATGATATTAAATAATATAACTAATGTAGTGAATTTGGAAACAAAATATATACAACTTATTTAATAAAAAATAGCATCAAAATTATTGACTCAAGAAATTTTGATTATTTGTTAAAGAATTAGATGTATTCCACCTGGGAAACATCAGACTTAGGAGTGTTATAGGCACTTGTGAGCTCTACCAAAAACCCGCAGGCAAATAATTCCTATTCAAATCATCCTCAAAAGAGTACATTTTCCATCAATACTGAAAAAAGGTGGTTCACAAATTAGTATTTTTACTTTCTATATTCCTAAAATCAATAAAGTTCATAAAGAAAAATTGTAGGTCAGTTTCATTCATGAGCAGATGTAAAAATCTTAAATAATAGGCAAATTTAGGAGTGTGCGTGTGTGTTGCACATGTGCATGTGTGTACACATTTGTAGGGTTTATTCCAGATACATTACATCATATTAATATGAGATAATCAATTACGTATTTCCTATTTTAACAGAAAAAAGGAATTATCCCAAGATGCTGAAAAACGTATTTAATAAAATTCAACATGCACTCATCATTAAGAACTTACCAAACTATTAATAGAGGGAAATTGTCTTAGTCTAATAAAAAATGATTTGTTAAAAGAAAAATACTGGAAGAAATATGCATCATGAGCAAGCTGTAACTTGACCTGAATGGAGCCTGGGACCAGAGTGTACTTGTACACTTGACCAGCTGACCTGAATGGAGCCTGGGAGCAGAGTCAGAGGATGGACACCTGTGTAACTCCTTACCAGTTCACCCGGTGATCTGATGACAGTTGGGTGTGCGCTGCTGCAAATAGTCTTGGGTGCTGCTCCTTTCGGGGTCTCAGGTGAGGGGATTGCTTCATTCGGTGGTGTTGGATCGGGACTGTGTCCCCAAAGCTCCTGTGGTAGGCAGTGCAGCAGCGTTCAGAGGTGGAAGGATTGTGTGGCGCGGGCTCCGTCCTCATCAGGGAAGAATCAATTGATGGAGTAGGAATTTGGATTCATTGGGAGGTAGTAAAAACTACAGGCAGGTGGGGCATGGATGGAGGAAGTATGTCACTAGAGGTGTGGCCTTGGGTGCCATGAGTCCGTGGCTCCTTGCTGTCTCTCTTTTTCTGCTTTCTGGCTGCCATAAGCTATCCTCCACCTTCTGCCATGATGCTCTGCCTCCTATCAGACCCAAAGGAATGGAACCAGCCAACCATGAGCTGGATCCTCTGAAACTGTGAGTCAGATGAATCTTTCCTCCTTTAAGTTGTTCCTGTCCTGTATTTTGGTCACAGCAAAGAAAAGGTGACTGACGCAGGTTGTCTGATGTGTTTGATGAGCTCACAAGCCTGGTTTTTCTGATATAGGGTTGACACAGTCATGCATCCACGTGCTCCTGATTGTATCTGAAGCTCACAGGCGGCCATTCTTATTAGCACAGCTCATGTGTCAGTTTGTGCTGTATGGTTGTGCTGTTAGATGGTTGTTTACTTGTACAAACAAGGTGTAGAGTCGTTCCATCTTAGCACTTGTGCTCAGAATGAAGTAACTTGGGGTAAACTACCACTCCACGGAGCAGAGCAGCTCAGAAGAGGCCCAGTCTGAAATCGGTTGTTCTGTGTATCTGGGATACTCAGAAGGACTCAGTCTGCTCTCCACACTGTGGAAAATGCTCAGAGGTCCTTTGAAGATTTAGAGAAAAGACAATGATGTTCAATTTAGCCAATGCAATGAAGTTTGATAAGGCTAGAAAAAGAAGGAAAGGTGTCATGACTGGAAAGGGAAAAACCAGTCTGTTGTATTTCACAGCTGATGTGACTCGACAGCCAGAGGAGTATAAAGATAACTCACATAAATTCAAAAGAAAATTTGTAATTTCAACATTACAAATGCAACATACAGAAATCAATTGCATTTCTATATGCTAACAACAGACAGAAAATGATCTAAGTTACCACTTAAAATTCGTGCACCAAAAATGTATTGAACTTTGGAATAATACAACAAAAGATTCATAAGGCCTATGTGAATAGCCTGACCAAACTATTGCTAGAGGTTAAATAAAACCTCTGCAAATGGAAAGATATACCTTGAATTATGAGCAATCAGTCCTTTTGTCAGCCGTGGCAGAGCTTGCTCACACCACAATCTGCAATCAGCAAGGAGTCTGGCTCCTTATTGCTTCGCTTGGAAAGGGTGCACCGTGTTGCCCTCAGTTCTGTTTCCTCCCACGCGAGCTCCATTGTGGCTCCTTAATTCCTCTGCTCTGAGTGCACCTTTCTGGTCAGGCCCACCTGGACGGCTTTCTGTGTGTAGCCAACATCTGCTGTGATTCTTGAGATGGCCAGTTTTGCCGATACAAAGCAAAGGCAATGATTTCTCAGCAGAGGGGAGAAAAGGAGGAGCGGGGTAAGGAAGAATTTGCTGTGCACTGAGTCATCCAAGCTTGGCCTCACCTGAGGAGGCTGGTTCCGGCTGAGGCTTCCAGAAGCTCCGGGCTATAAGAGCAGCAGGAAGGCTCTTTCCCAAACCGCAGTTTCATCTTAAAAAAGATTTTCCTTTCTGTTCACATGTTGTGGTTCCGTTTGAAATTTTAACAGAACAAGATTGAGGTCCTTGTGAAGCTGGTTGCCACGAGTGCATTCAGCTGAGGCCCAGGAAAACCTCGTCTCCTCTCCCTGTTAGGGTCAGGCAATGGCCCAAGCCCAAACCAGACACTCTGGCTGTGTGACCTCACTGCACTCCAGTCCCCAGAGGCCCGTCTGTCTGGACCACAGCCAGACAGGAGTAAGTGGAGGGGGCAGAAACCACAGTTCCCTGGGACAGTCCTCAGACACTGTCCTTTACCTTTGCCTTTCAGAACCAGAGTTCCTGGGAGTGGGGCTGCTGCGAGGACAGGATGGACCATGGCTGAGCACGGTGGTGGAGGGTTGTCAAGAGGAGCTTTCCCCGGGACTCCCAGGGCATGAGGTGCTGTGTCTCCATCTCCCCATACCCGGGCGTGGAGGCCGGGGATGGGTGTGGAGGGAGGTCCCGCTCCTTTGCTCTGACACCCAGCACTCAGCACCCACTGGCACAATTTCAGCTAATAACTAATAAGGTGTCATCTGCTTTTATATTGTTCATCTAATATAACATATTCAGAACCACATCTGTTGAAAATAAATTTACATTAGGAATTAAAATAATGCCTCCAAATCGCCACAGTGTGATAGTTTGCTAAGTGAAAATTGACTCATAAAAGGAAGGTGGAACGGGCAGCCTCTGATTGCAAAGTCTCTGTAGACGATTTGAGACTGCACACTGAAGACCATATGTTTCTATGCAAACGTGACATGTATCTAATACTGGGAGCATTTCCAGAAAATGCTGTTCACTGTGCTCTTCCAAAAACCCAAGCTCTGCTCGGTATTGTGCCGAAGCAGTTACAGCAGTTTGTGGATCGAATGCACATGGGAACGGCGCCTCAAAACAAGCTTTCCTCTTCGACAGCTATTCCATTTGGGAGACGACAGCAGATGGCTGAACTGGCACAGAAACGCATCAGTGTGGCTCTGAGCCGTGCGGTTATAAAGGGGCCAGTGCAGGAGTGACCCTGGACCAGGCTTTGTCATGCAGCTTTCCTTTGTTTTGTTTATGCTGGAAACTTCAGTGGTTCTCCTAGGATATATCTCATAATTATATTTATGGATATGTGGGTTTCCGAAGCAGAAGCTTTAGATTAATGTTGCAGCTTCTCTAAAATCATTTAGGTTTCCCAAAATGTCAACTGTCTACATTTTGCATATGTCTTACAATATTATTATTCTGCAATCCCTGTCTTTGTCTCTCCCCTGTCTCCCTCTCTCTCTCTCTCTCTCTCTCTCTCTCTCTCACACACACACACACACACACACACACACACACACACACACACACGGAGCTTCTTCCAAGAATGAATGCACAGAAATAGTTAGTTCATGCATTGTACTAAGTTCATGTTGAGAAAGATGCTGTTTGATCATAAGTAAGGAGTCTTTAAAAGGTTGGTTGAGTTCTAGATTTCAGTGTGTTTCACCTGCTCCACTGCTACTGCCGCAGATGACACCCTACTTCTTACTCTTGTCACTGTAATAGTAGCTTTCGTTACTGAATCTGGACACCATGAAAACAGGCAATTTTACTGTAACTGTGAGAGGCCAACAGAGTAGGAGGCTGCTGTGGCTCCAGACCCGTCCCAGATGCGACGGCTCCACTTTATTTTGCAGTTCCACTGTGGCCTCCTCAGAGTGAAGGAGCCAGGCCAGGATGGGGCCGCAGACATGTGGAGAAGCCAGCCTTAGTGTGAAGCCACTGCCATTTGATCATGATTCAAATACAAGTCATGATCTTGTTCCCAAGTGATTTAATTTATTAACTGTGGACTTGTTTGTCAGGAGGCCATCAGAAGGAAAGTGTGAGCATCAGGGAGAAGGAGATGTCCCAGCCCCTTCTGCTGATGGGATGTGTTTATTTAGCACTGCAGACATTGTGAAAGGGTGCCTTTTTGTTTTTGTAAAACAAATCCTTCTACTCTTCAACCCTAAGCTCTTCCCAGTGGTTGTTTGTTATAAATCTTAGCTTTCATGGATACTTGTGTTTTTGTTTTTGTTTTGTTTTGTTTTGCACTGGGGGATTGAATCCAGGGGTGCTTAACCACAGAGCCACATCCCTAGCTCTTAATTTATTTTATTTATTTTTTTTGAGACAGAGTTTCACCAAGTTGCTGAGGCTGGCCTTGAACTAGCAATCCACCTGCCTCAGTCTCCTGAGCTGCTGAGGTTACAGGCGTATGTATGCCACTGCACCCTAGAATACTTGCTTTAAATGTCCCTTTATATTGTGGATGAACTATAATGTGTTTTGTTGGTGTTTATTTTTTTTGTTTTTGTTTTTGTGATACGGAGTGTTGAACCTGGAGTTTATTGCTTGCTGGGAAGATACTGTACCACTGAGCCACATTCCCAGATCTTGACCTTTCCCTTAAAAGATGGACTTCATTACAACTTCGTAGGCCAGATTCCTGGTAATAATGATTTAGGCCAAACAGCTTGCCGAGTTTTGCTTTTCTGGGGTGTATGCTCTACCACTGTCAAAACGAAAACCTGTGAATAACATCCTAGGAAAGGAAAAAGTGAACTGTGCTTCATACTGTCACATTTTGTGTTTGCTTAGAAACTAAAACCAGAGATTTCTGTAATCAATAGATAAATATATTCTTTAGGGAATTAGACACAAAAGGTAACAATTAATAACACTTAGAAAGTCATCACTATATTTGATTTGATAATACAATAATAGTGCAATCGATTTAGCTTCTATATCTGTGTCACAGCAAATGGTATCATAAAAAAGCACAGCACAGCAGTGGTTTGAATCTGTTCGAGTCACTGAGTGAGACTGTGAACTTCCTCCTCTCTCTTGCACACTGCTTGGCAGATTACTAGTAGATGCCTAATTATTTGTTAAGCCCATTAATTAATCACGGAATCAGAAACCTCGGCCTGCTACTTACCAGCTGGGGGCCACACTTCTTTAAGCACTGGTCTTCTTCAACCATAAAATATGCGTCAGAATAGCACCTCGTTAAGTTATCGAGAAGATCATATGAGATAATCTATATAAACTACAGCCCATTGTGCCTCCAGCTAATTCACAGACCAAGAACTCATTCAGGGTCTTGTTCAACAGGAGGATTTTGGTTTTGTTTTATGTTTTTAAAAGTATTATCCATATTTCTCACTTATCCTTGGAAAAAATATATTGCAGTTATGTTAGAGTGAAAATTTAAAGAAATCTTTAATGTTCATTTTTCAGAAGAGCTTGACTTTGTATCATGTGTGTCTTCCATAACTATGGATTCTTCACCTGCAGAACCAGCCAACTACAGATTGAAAAAACATATAAAAGTATACAATGCTGAATATGGGCAGACTTTCCCCTTGTCATTATTCCCTAAATCACACATTATGACAACTATTGTTATGGCAGATACATTGTGTAAGTACTGTAAGCAAGCTACACATGACTTCAGGTACAGGAGGATGAGTGAAGGTTAGATGCAGGTATGGCATCATTTTATATAGGGGATGAGCATCTGTGGAGTAGGGTCCTGAAGTCAACCCCTCAAGGACTCTGAGGATGACTATGTTCAGTAACAGTTGGGCAATTTGAAATATTTTTTCCCTTGGCTGCTTTGTACCAAATGGGCTGAGGCGAAACTAAAGAAGGCTGAATTAGTTACTCACAATCATTCAAAGTTGGGTAAGCACATGTACAGAACAGCTCCTGAAGAACCAGTATACCAATTAGACATAAAGAAATACTTTATTTAGAGAAATCCCTCCACAGTGTAAATTCACTCACCACCTGGATTTAGATGAATGTTTGACTTTGAATGGTGGAAATGACAACAGATTTTTTTTACGAATGTTTTTATAGTATAGAACTTCACAGTTAAATTGCATTGCTGTTGTTAGAAGTAGAATTCTATCAGATATCTGCTAATTTCCTACAGGGAAAATCCTAGACATTCATATTCAGGAAGAATTTCATTTTGGTTTGACTATATCTTTTTATTCAGAGACCTTTAAAAAGTTAACTTTCCTAACCAGTTCCTAGGAGAATGATGTACACTTTAGAATAGGATTGAATAAATACTTATCAAGACAGAATCCAATTAAGTTTTATATTCAAATCAAAATAGGGGAAAATATAAGTAATTTGAGCAGAAATGTAGAATTGGAGTTATTCTGATTTTCCTGGCTTACATAAAATATGAAATCACAAAACCCAGAGACAACTTCTTCTGAGATTGTCCCATTAGCCTTATTGTCTCCTTGTGGTTATGAGCGTGCATCTGTCTTTCCGGTAGCCTGTAAAAACCTCGAAGTCAGGGGTGAATTCCTATTCTCCTTTCTGTGTCCTAGGTCATTGTCCCAGCATGTCATTATTTGCAACAGATCATCTCTGCATGTACCAAACTTACTTTAAAAGTTATTTGTAGATTTATTCTCTCCAAACTCAAAATACGGTTTAAAAGCCTGTTAGAGGACTGGGGTGGTGGCTCAGTGGTGGAGCGCTCGCCTAGCATGTGCGAGGCATGGGGTTCGAGTCTCAGCACCACATATAAATTGGTTAATGAAATAAAAGTCCCTGGACAACTAAAAAAAAAAATTTTTAAAAGCACATTAGAATGAAATAAAAATGTATGCTATGATATGCTATTTAGGCATTTCTGCATGGCCGCTCTCTGGTTAGCAGTGGTTTGTTACTTTGTCCTAAAAAGGTAGCATTTCCTGAAAATGTTCCATAGTCCTCTGCCCTTCAACTTTAATCTCTGTAATATGCTCTTCTCTTGATTCGGCTCATTTCCCCTGCTTTCCAGTAGGTTCCTATGTCTTTTTCTCATATAACCGACTGCCAAGTTATTAATTCCTGTTCTTAAGCCCACGCGGCCCCAGAGCCAGTGTGGGGCCAAGGAGTAATGAGGGCGGATCAAGTCCCGCTGATGCTGCAGCTGCCAGCGAGACCGGGAGGCTCGGCGGTGGGCACCGTGCACTCTAAGTGTCCAACAGAAGCTGCAGAGCAGTCGGCCTCTCTCTGTCCTCAAATCCCTCCCAATTTACCCAAAGCCGATTAAGTCTGAAAATACCTTGGATTATTCATTATGTGCTAATGTAGCAGCATTAATAGCACATTTTTATAAGTAAGTGCATTTATCTAAGGAATTGACCCAAATGTGTTGGACTCAGAAAAAATGAGGAGTCCTGGTACAGATGAACCCTTTTAAAAATTATGCAAACAATAAAACCATTTCCCATGCGGTGGGCATTTGGGGTGGTGTTTTATAACAGAAACATTTGTTGGATATTTGAAAGACCTTGCCTGATTAGGTCAGTTTGTACTAAATAGTTTGCCAGGTTGTGTTTGTGATTTTATGGCTGAAAGTGGTTGATTTCAAGTCAATATTTCCCTTTTAGAGACAGGAATTTACTAATTAAATATTTGTACTATTGAGATAAATAAGAGTAGTGTTTAAAAGGGGCGGTGTGCTCTAGGAAGCGATCACTGAATCACAGGCATTGGATTAGAGAGTTGCTCTTCTACTTGGAAACCCCAGCCTGGTCTTCAGCAATCTCAATCTGACAGAGAACCCAGGAGTCTCTTCCCAGTGTGGATAAATTCTTAGAGCACTGAGATGGAAAAATGGCCAGAAGGCTGGTGCTCACACTTTAGACCCGCTGGGCCACCGGGCCTTTAGGGTGGCTGCTTTCTGGCTCCAGACCCTGCCTTAGGGAGTTAACGTCTCTGGAAATGGGCCAAGCACCCCTGCTCCTTCTTATGCTGGAGTGTGGCAAACCTGGCTGAATGTGTTCTGAGGTTCAGGTTTGTCTCTTACCTTTGCAGAGAGCAAGTGTCACGCTAGTGGGGCAACACAATGCACCTGCTGCGCCCTCCATGTGCAATCTCAACCCATCAATCGAAATTAAGTGTAAGAGAGAGTGCTGATGAGATGGCAGGCATCAATCATCTTCAGATTTTTGACACACACTTTTCATTCCTCCGCCGTGCAGAGAATCGGCATGATGGTGCGAATCTTTATCAGTTCAGTCCTCGGCAGTTGGCACTGTCAACTGCAGCAGATGGGTGGCTTTAACTTTTAAGATTGTAGAGACTGTTTGGATACAGTTCTCTCCATTACCCAAACATTCCCCTGAGGCGTCCAGGGAGAGGAGATGCTCGCAGCCAGAACGTGCACCGAAATTGGCATTGAGAGTGTGCAGACAGATTTCTAGTTTTAAAAATGTTGAAGATAGAGTTATATGAACATTTTATACTTTAAAAAGTTTGATATGCACCTTCTGTTGAGCTTTCTGAAAACACCCAATCACCTAATTGGGTATTAGAAAAAAACCACAAATGGGTTTCAGACTTCTTTTGGATGTGCCGGTACTCCTGGCTCTGCCCAGGTGTTTTAGCTCTGGAGACGCCACAGCACTGTGTCACCGCCCTTGCCCACCATGGCTCCTGTGTGAGGTGGGTCTCGTCAGGCTGCTGAGAGCACTAACATGAGGAGGACCTTGTCATTGCCTGAATCCTGCTATTCCTTCCTGGGACCAACCCTCTGGGTGTACTCAGGCCTTTTCCAGTTTGGGCACTCCGAGTTCCATTCCCAGGTCTCCCCTGGGGTCCTGGGGCAGTTGGTCACTCTTGCTCCACTGTGCGTGGCTTTCCCAGTTGGGTAGCTTCTGCTGCAGGACCAGGGGAAGAGGGCCTGTCTAGATGGCTGAGTGGTAGACATAAATACTGTAAAATGGGTGTGATGGGATTGTTGAAGGCTGGTGACCTTGCTTTAGAGGGTTTACCCTTCCTGAGATTAGGCATTTTCTTCTTTGTTGGTATAGCATCATTTTTTAAAAATGGAGATTTAAAAAATATATATTTGGAAAAGATAAAAGCTGGTGATATTAGGATGGTAGGTTCCTTTGTGGATTGTTTCTCCTTTTATAAAAATTCTATTTTCCTGTGAAATCCCGAAGCCTGCACACTAATGGTGCACGGGAGTAGAGGGGGTGCTTTCATCGAGCAGGTGTTCTTGTGAGGATTAAGAGTGGTTCACATTTTTTTTTTTTTGTATCCTAAATTAACATGCATGTTCTGTTCTTCATTCTGCTAACATCTGAGGATTTCCCACCATGCGTGGTGCTTGCACTGGGCCTTGTCCGCGTTCGGAAGAGGAGGCAGGCCCCGGGGAGCTGTTTGGAGTGAGGAACATCTGCTCCCCTGGCACCTCCCCCAGGAATGGGGTCGCAGGTTCTGGGCCACTGGGAGAGCTCTTCTCCAGGGCACAGTCTCTCACCCAGTAGGAGTTATAGCAAGGCTGGGTCCCAGGCTTCCTTCCTCAAGGCCATTCATCCACTTGACCCTCAGAAAAGCTCAGTTGCTTTCCTGGGCCCTTTGCAAGCATGAGTGTGTGACTCCTGCCTACCTTTTCCTGGGTGCCACTGTGTCCCACAGCTCTGAGCTCTTGCTGCTCATGGACGTTCAGCAGGGTGGAGAGAGCCCTGGACCCTGAAGATCCTGGGGCAGTGCTTGCTGCATGACTTGCTGTCCCCACGTCCCTGGTGGCACACACTCATGGCTGTGGCGCACCGTGCACATTACAGAAAAGTAGGAGTGCTGGGAGGCTTCGCCCCTCCTGGGGAAGAATGGGGGCCAGCCTCTGTCCCCGCCCCAGATACTCGTTAGAGTTTAATAGGTGTGTTTTCAAAACTGTTTCTAAAATGTGGCATTTCATTTGCCTTAGTTTTTATGGGAAGCGACTAGCAGAGAAAGGGAGGTTTGGGGAGAGAGTAACTTGTCTTTCTTTCATATCAAGAACAGGCCATCTGCTTTTTCCACATAAAACTGGAAAAAGGAAAGAAAAACCCAGTCTCCGGGCTCAGTATTTCCTTAGGCGAGAGGACAGAGGTCCCTCCATGTTGCCTCAGGGTGACTGACGGACGTTAGTGAGGGGCCCACTGCCCACTCCCCACTGCAGCCTGGAACCCTGCGCGGGGCAGAAGGCTTCCAGGCCAACTTGGGGGAGAAACCTCCGGGAGGCGCAGTGGGCTTGCTGCAGGGCAGTGGAGCTGTCCTTGGTGGTGTCAGGGCCACAGGGTGGGTGTGCCCCCGGGCTGTGCCCATCAGCATCGTGTGGGAAGGGACACTGTTCACAGTGCACTTGGCGAGTTCGTTATGTTATTTATCTTGATTTTTTTGGTATAAAGTGACTTGTATCTTAATCTAAAAATATCAGTATTTCACAACAACAGGGGATGTAAAGCGGAAAGAGGGTGCCTTTTTCCCATTGTTCACAAAGAGCTACGAGGGTAGTGGCGGTCTGCATTAGACTAACAGCATACTGTGCCAAGGTGGAGATACTTCACAGGTGTCCCTGGGGCAGGGTCTGTGGCAGTGCTGTGGGACAGAGGTGTGAACTCCAGGCCTCCAGGGTGGCAGAGGGAGTGGGCGGGGCAGGCTTGGACCTGGATGTGCCGGGCTTCACTGCAGAGGTGGAGGTAACCTTCCTTTACCAGGTGGAGGTAGCCTTCCTTTCCCGAGGAGGTAGGTCTGTCTGACAGAGCAGCCCTTACTGTCTCCAGCTGGTTTTGCCCAAGGAAACACAGGCGCAGAGTGGCTCGGACTTCCAGTTTTTCAAGGGACATTCACAATTTGGATTTTGATGAGAAATTCTTGTATTTTGGATTAGTAGCTTATTTTTTAATGCAGTACTTTAGCCAAAGAAAGCACATGTCTGGGTTAATGCTGCCTGGGCTGGACAAGCATCTGTGGCTTTAGAGATGGGGCTGCAGACCTGAGAGGTGGCAGGGCTGGGTGGCCCTTGCTCATATGTGTTATGAGGCTGGCACAGATGACCTGCGTGTTGTGGGAGCTCAGTGGTTCTTTATGGGATGCTCAATGTCTGTCTTTCCCACTGAAATAGCTGCAGTTTGGGGCTGAATTTGTTGTCCATATCTTCTTAAAAGGAGAGGCAGCTGCGAGGGGACAGCTTACCTGGACTGAATTCCACATCAGAACCAGAAACTGTCAGGCTGGTGGTCTGAGTCAGCAGCAAAGGAAGGCCAGGGCAGTCAAACACACACCATGATTGAAGGAAAGTGGACCCCGCATGCCCAGGAAGGGCGGGCTCAGTCACTGGGCTGGATTTTGACCTCAGCTTCTATAGGAAGTGGGGTGCTATGTAACAAAACCAATTCAGGGGCTGCCCACTGAGTTACATTTTGAATTTTTTATTTTATTTATTTATTTTTTTGTGGTGCTAGGGATGCAACCAGGGCCTTGTGCGTGCTCGGCTGGTGCTCCAGCCCTGAGCTCTCCCAGTCCCAGAGTTTACATTTTGGAGTGGAAGGGCACATGCTGAGAGAAATGGCAAGTCACCAAGGACAAGAATGAAGAACTATGGGATGTGACAAAAGCATTTTCCTAGAGCCAAAGCAAGAATAAGCCGCAGTTTGTGCTGGGGACAGCAGGAACTAACTGGTGGGTGGGTGAACATTAAGGTCTTGACAGTTTTCTGAAACCTAAAAGGAAAGTTAGGCCCACAGCTTAGGATCAATGGTGAAACTTTAATGAATAGTCAAGAAAAACAGAAGTATTTATTTTGTTTGTGTTATAGCTAAAAGAATAAATGATTGCATCAGAGAAAATAACTGCAGGTAATGAAAACTTAGAAGTATGGAGAGAACGACAGAGTAACTGTTTGAGGCAATGGATGATTTTTGAGTGTCTGCAGTACCCTGGGAACTAGGTTAAGTGCTTCGCTAGTATTGTCCCATGTATTTTTCAAAATTAACCTATTTTTAGTCCATTTCATGTTGCTATAACAAAATACCTGAGACTGGACACTTTCTAAAAATAAGGCTTATTTAACTCACAGTTCTGGAAGCTGGGAGGTTCACACAGCATGCTGCCTGCCTGGTGTGGGCCCCCCTGGCTGTGTAACAACATGGCAGATGGCATTGCATGGTGGAAGGATGTGCAAGGGAGGAGGGCAGAGGGAGAGGGCGTCAGGGGATGCCAGGCTTGCTCAGAACAGCCCACCCCCTCAGCAAACATTAGCCCCACAGAGCAAGCACACACTCCCTTGGGAAAAGCATCGTCCCTCTTAAAGACCTAATTGCCTTTCAAACCGTAATGCCTATGATCTCATGACATTATTAGTCCCATTTTATAGTTGGGGAAATGGGATGAGGAGATTTAAGATGGCGGGTGGTGACACAGGGATGGTGATTCCGACCTGTCCCCAGAGGCTAACTGCTGCATCCCCAAGCTGTCCTATCCCCCAGGGACCCAGGTTCCTAAATGTGGGCAGTTTACATCATAGTTCTCAGAGTCACAGAAGGGACCAGGCATCTGTCATCTTTGACACCCACTGTGGGAGGGGAGGCTGCAGGGCATGAATGTTCCTGTTTTCATGGAAACCCAACTGGAGAATTTGTCCCCAGTTCCTGGCAGACTGTTAAAGGATGCCTGAGCACATGGAGAGGGCAGTGCTGGCCAGCAAGAGCTGGGTCCCTGGTCCAGTAATAACTTAGATGCAATTACAAATTGATGTTACAATTTGGAAATTTAATAGAGTAATTAAGGAGAGTTTTGCCATTAGTTTGTCTTCTCCTGAGGTGCTTGTGACTAAGTGGGATCAGCAGGGCTGTGTTGGAGCCATTCACCTCCTGCCCCCTGGCCATGTGGCTTTGGTAAGCTTCGGGCCCTCCATGGGACAGATTCCTTGGGCCGAGAGGGCGGAAGTCTTCACGTGGCTGCGTGGGTGTCACTGAGTGTCGGGCAGGAAGCATGCGCTCCTCGCTTCACTGTCCTTCGCAGAACCACAGAGCAGGGATGGGTGGACTTACAGCTTCCAGAACAGCTTCGCTCAGAACCAATTGCAGCACCACTGGAACCGAGGGATCTCCAGGGCATGTCGCAGCTGCCTGGGCAGGGCTTCATTTCAGACTTTTCCCATTTGCTTTATGAGAACACAGAAGGAAGGCATGACAGGCTTGACTCTGGGCTTGAAAGAATGACAGACTCAGGTCCCGAATTCAGGTAAACGTGCATGAGCACGCTGGAGTTACCGGCCCAAACCAGGGTGACACTCAGCCGTCGCAAGAGCGAGGCTGCATGCTTTGTCTTAGGGAAACAGTCACACAGGTAAAAGACAAGGAAACCGCTGAATATGTACAGAACATAAGGTCATAGGGAAAGAGGGTCCCAAAGCCACTGCCATGCAGGGCTCGGATTTCAGAGGACCTCATCCTGCTGTCCCCTTCCCAAAGACAGGGCCCAGAATAAGACCAGGCAGACCTTGCACCCCATAAGGAGTGTGGAAAGACTGGTGAGTGCATAGGATATGGCAAGGGCCATCAGTTTTCAAAGGTCTGATTTGTTCTTTGAACCTCCAGAGGACAGGACTTGGATAGATGAGGGCAAACTCTCAAGAGGTAGGTTTCTTTGCTAAAGGGAACATTCTAAGAGCTGAGCTATGGAGTGACAGGTTGGACTGTCTTGTAAAATGGTAAGATCCCCGTCGTTGGATGGTCAGCAGGGGTTTGGGTGTCTACCTGCCTGGGTGCTGTAGAAGGAATTCCACATGGAGGGTTGCCCAAGGTGACCCTAAGGGTTTTCCACCTTCGTTTTCTCTCATCAGATGAGTGATGTGATTGGTTACCTCCTTTATTTTGACCAGATTAACATAGATTCTCAGATACTTAAAGTTCCCTTAAACTGTTTTATGGAATTCATTTCATTCTGACAGAAAAATATATGAAATGTAGAACATCATTGAGTCTTTCATGTTTCCTTTGAATTCCTTTCAATTTCAGAGATTTTAACTCTAGGATTCTTTGTAGAGGGGTTTAGAGCAGAAGTTTGTCCTTATGTTGTTGCTAGACAATTTTGATCTCTCTCCTGAGGATCCTGTGACCCCCAACAGGTGATGTCCCTATGGAAAGACTTGGGGACAGAGATTGCAGTTTTGTGTGTGCGTGTGTCCAGTGGGGATCATAGCCCCCACCCTCTTGTTGCCCTGTGGGTCCTCAAGGTCCTCAAGGTAGTGGCCAGGAGGCACCACCCTGCGTGTCCTCCCTTTTACTCACCTACTCCATCCAAGAGAGCTGGAGCTTTGCACTCAGGAAAATCAGACTTATTCTGGGGGTTGTACCTGGACCACCATCTGGTTATTCTACCTCTAACAAAGGAGTTAATCTAGATGTCCCCCACACACATGCAAATAGGTCTGGTATCTTGGTCCTCCCACCTACAGGCAGTGTGACCATCATGGAGGAGAGGAGGGAGAACTGTGAGCTAGAGAAGAACACCTGCCCCTCCGGGCACCCAGGATTCTAGGGTCTGCGCCCCTTTTCCTGGTCTTCTCCACATCTGGGCACACATCTGCCGTCCACCACCAATTCCTCAGTCGTCCTCACCCTCTGGTGCTCTCTTCTGATCCCTCAAGGCCTGGCTTAAGTGCGCCTGTCCTGTGAAGCCTTCCCCAGCCTCAGTTCTGTTTCCAAGAAAGGCTGATGGCTTTTGTTCCTTTGTTCCTTTGTTCCTGCTGCTGGCTCAGTGCTTACCCTTTTCTTCCCCCCTGTGGAGAGGGAGGCCCTGGAAGGAAGGAGTCCCTTGTCACTCATCTTGTTTCTCTAGGCCTCACCTGTGGTAGTTTCTCAGTAAATGCTTTTGAATTACCCTGAGGGGAAGGCAGAGGGGACCATGACCTAAGACAAGCAGGGTTTCTCACATGTGCTGAAGGTGCTGTTTAAGGGACAATTGTTTATTTTATTTATTTATCTATCTATCTATTTATTTATTTATTTATTTATTTATTTATTTATTTATTTTGGTTCATTTTACACCAATGGAGTACAACTATCGTTTTTTCTGGTTGTACACAAAGTAGAATCATACAGTTTGCATATTCATACATATACATAGGGTGATGATGTTTGTCTCGTTCTGTTATCTTTCCTTCCCCACCCCTCCCCACCCCTCATTTTCCTCTATACAATCCATCCCTTCTCCATTCTTCCCTTACCTCCCTCCTCCTCATTATGTGTCATCAGTCACTTATCAGAGAGATCATTCAGCCTTCGGTTTTTTGGGATTGGCTTATTTCACTTAACATGATCTTCTCCAACTCCATCCATTTATCTGCCACGTGGGATTTTGGGGGGCATTGCAGAGTGTTGAGCATCCGGGGCCTTGCCTGCTGAAGCAGCAGTGTCCACCCCAAGGACTGTGGCCACTCAAAGCACCCAAGCCGCTTGCAGCCACTGAGAAAGTCTGGGCAGGACCTGGGTCTTCCCATTCCTCTTCACATCCTTTTGGCCTGTCCGTCAGAAAGGTGTGACCTTGGTAATCATCAGCTTTTATTTGACATAAAAAAGTCATAGCTTTTTATGTCAAATAAAAAAGTCAGAGCTATCCCATCTCTAAAACAAAGTTTCCATTCATGTCAGACACACCCCGAGATAACTGAAAGCCAACATGGAAACCATCAAGGAAACCGTTATCAAAGCCCTCCCAATTTTAAGCAATGAGCTTTCAGTAAATCTCTCTGAGTTTTCATGAGCTCTGAAGAAAATCAGATTACTCATTCCTCTTTTCAGAGAAAACCCTTTTCATCATAAAGGAAAAAAGAAGGAATGCTGCAGGATTAAGTGATTGATGTGGTAATACTGCATGAATGGAAAATCACTGTAGTCAGAACATAACTCATACCTCATATATTTTTCTCTTCTGATCAATATTCAGCATATAAATGGCTCTAATTTCCCATTTTCAGAGGAAAAAAGACGCAGGAAACAAGGCATATAAAGGTTAGAATGGAAGGGCAGTGTTTCATGTCAGATGACTATAATTTAAATCCTGTGGTCCATTAGGTCATAAAATAATAGAATGCTTTAACTATGGAGAGATTATTTATGGCAGAGGAAAACTAGTATACCCAAGGGGAATGCAAGAAAAACTCCATGGTACTGGGGTGGAGGGAGAGGAAGCTTGCGCTGTGAAACCATTGGGGTCATGCAGAGAGTGTGCAGTCGTGTGCTGTGACCACCCGCCCCCTTACTCAGGATGACATTGATGTTGGCTGCTGTCTTCATGGAACCCAACAGGTCAGTAAATCCAATCATTGAGCACTGCAGAGAAAACTACTTACACCCATGCTAATGGGATTTCCTCTGTGCATTCAGTAAATTAGTGTTGTGATAAATATTTGACCATGTTGCCTTTTCATTTCTGAGATTGGTTTTTAATCTATGATATGAACCTTGGGCAATTAAGGGCACTGTCACTGACTCAGACCATCGCCTCTTCTGCCTCAGTGTTCAAGGCTTGTTTGATTTCTATGGTTTTAAAAAAAAGCCCTTTTTAAGTAAGATGTTTCTAATCTCTTGAAGTATTAGTACCAGAGACCTCAGGCAAAAGCAATTCTCCAAAGCTCTCTGTGAGGTAGTTTTATATGTGATTATAGCACATCTAATATCATGCAAATATTAAAGAGGTTTAAACTTTCTAAATCCATTGATATTTTTCCATCCTCAGGCAAGTGGTAAGAGCAGAAGCATTTTGCTTTAGGATAAGCCCTTAGGTAAATGTATCACACAAACATTACCTAAGAGTACGGCAGGACTTAATTTTATCCGACTCATAATCCCTGGGAACATTTGAATGTTTTTCTCCAGACATTCTTCCCACGTTGTGATTTATGCATGGCATGTCATTTGTCTTCTGTCCCGTCCATGTGTTTCTGTCCTAGTTTGCGTAACTTCAGCAATACTGCTGGCCACAGGAGGCAGCCTGCCTGCAGCCTTCATTCTGAGGGTGAGAGTGAGTCTGTGGTTGGGTTGTACACGTTGTTTGTCTGAGTGAGGAAACATGGGTGTTCTTCTGTGCCTAGCCTCAGATGCAGTGGATTACACTGCACCGAGCTTTGGATGACTGTCACCTGTGCTGTCCCCAGTGGGCATCATCAATTATATCTGGACCTTATTGTTATCATTGTGAATTCTTGAAAAGACTCCTGGAGGTTTAGAGTCTCTGAGAATAAGGTTCGCACTGACTTAAACTGTACACAGTTTATTCTTTTTACATATGATTCTTTATCTAAAGAAGACAATCTTGAAAAATGTCACAAAGCCAATTCTGAAGGGCCAAAGGGCATGGAATAGCACTCAAGATAATTCTTGAAATAAATCAGCATTAATATCTAGATTGGCTTCTCCAAAATAGCCTTATGTACTTTTAGAAGACCTAGTAAAGTGCTTTTGTCTGAGTGAATGCGAAAGTCACACTCCGAGTGGCTTTTCAGCCTGGGTTTCAGGCTGACCTTTCAGGGAGACCCAGGACTGTGCTGTTGGCTGGCTGTGGTGTCACCAGGCACCTCCTTCCGTCCTGGGTGACTTTACTGACAGGGTCCTGAAATGCAGCCTTGGGAGAGGCTTTGTGATCATTGCTTGACCCTGGGAACATAGAAACCAGAGGTTGGAAGCAGGAGCCTGGCCCTTTGAGATGAGGTCACTAGTTGGCCATTGACATTTTCATAGTAAATTGAGGCCATTTCCCTTGAGATGAGTTGAAAAATGGTACAGAAGGTTTTTAATTTTACCCAAGACTAAGAAAAGAGGCACAGGGGAAATGAAGATAGTCAATAGCCTAGAGCTCTTAATTAAGAAAGTGTCCAGTGACCCTGCATCCCAGAATCCAGAATCGATAACACGCGCCAATGGAGTGCCAGCAAGAGCCGCTGTCTGCTGGGTCTTCCCATCTTCCAGGAGTTTACACTACCAGGCTCAGCTCATTCCTCTGCTGTCACTAAGAAGCTGTTGAATACAACGTTTCCTTCTGAAATCAGTCACTTAATTTTAAAATCATGCTGATTCTTGTGTATTTATGGATTTTTTTCCAAATTAAAAAATTCCAGATCTGTTTAGATTTGCATGCTAATTTTGTTTTTTAAATTAAATGATTGGGAAATTACCCAGTGGATTTGAAAACCAGTAGTAATTTTGTTTTGCCTTGTTTATATCACATGCAAAGAACTGATGAATCAAAATTACTGGGTCAGGACATGATATTGTGATTGGTTTAGGTGAGTAGTTTTTCCTGGCTTATTATTTCCCTTTTGTCCCAGATCTAAGCTCCCATCCATAAATGTGTATAGATACACCGGCACCGACATGTGCGTATACATGTGCACATGTTACTGTAAAAGACACCATTTTAATTGTGTATGAGTATCATATGCAATTATACCAAGTATATATACCAGGTATATTATGCATGTGTAAGTCGTTTAGCAAATGAACTGAACGCCAGGGTTCCCCCAGGCCACTGCTGATAGTTCCAGTTTCCGGGACCTACTCATCAGTCCATACATCACTACATATGTCTTATCCCAAAATAAGGATTGCTCTTTTTGTAGATTTACCGAGGTATAAGAGAAGATAGTAGGCTGTACATATCTGGAAAGTGCAGGTTAGGAAGTTTTAGCACCCATGCACATCCAGAAAACACAGGAGCACCCCCAGGCCGAGGTTCCCTGTTGCCCATTTATCCTCCTCCTCCTCCCCTGCTCCTCTCCACCCCGCTAAGCAACTGCTCACCTGCTTTCTGTCACTGCAGCTGAGCTTGCTCTTTCTAGAATGTTCGTCAGTGAAGTCATACAGTACATATCTGTTAAACTGGCTAGTTTCATTAAACATGCTGATTCTGAGATTGGCTCATGCAGTGGTCTGTTCTTTCTCGCTGCTGAGTGGTGTTCTGCTGGGTGGTTTTGCCTTAAGGCGCTATGCCTTCACCTGTCTGTCTGTCTACCTGATTTTGGCTACTGTGCTATTATCAATGAAATCACTGCTAACATTTGCTTCCGTTCCAAAGTGTAGATCACTTTGATCATATGGTTGGTGTTATGTTTACATTTAAGAAACTGCCAGACTCTCTTCCAATGGGATTACCAGTCATATTCCCCGAGCTGTGTGTGAGAGTTCCACTTCACATCTTCACCAGTGTTCAGCTCGATCTGTCTTTTCAGGTTTAGCCATTCTAGTAGGCTTGTAGTAGATCCTTCTTCTTCTTCTTCTTCTTTTTTTTTTTTTTTTTTTTTTGAGTACTTTGAATACTGGAGGTTGAGTCTGCAGGCCCTTTATTATTAGAGACTAAATAGCAGAGGTCTCTCCAAGTTGCTCAGACTGACCTCAAACTTGTGATCCTCCTGCCTCAGGCTCCTGAGTTGCTGGGATACAAGCCTGGGCCGCCATAAGAGGTTACACATTTATCTTCTTTGGTGAAGTGTTAGTTTTACTTGTATTGTTAGTTTTCTTACTGTGTTTTGAGAATTATTTATATATCCTGGATACAAGAATGTATCACATACCAAATATATGCTTTGCAAAGATATTATCTCAGTATTTGACTCCCTTTTTCCTACCTTAACTATTTTTAAAGAGAAAATTTTCATTATGATGACATCTAAATTATCAATTTATTCCTTTATGAATCTGATTTTGATCTTTTATCTAAGAAATTTTTGCCCACGCCAAGATCACAAGTTTTTCCTATGTTTCCATCTTTTTTTTTTTTTAATTTTAGTTTTCCTATTTTGAGTCCATTTTTATATGTGGTGCAAGGTATATAAGATATAGGCCAAAATTCACTTTTACAAGGAATATTCAATTGTTCCAGCACCATTTTGTTAAAAAAAAAAAAAAGAAGACAATTCTTTTGCTATTGTAATGACTTTGATCCTTGGTTAAACAAGCCCATTGCCCATCTGTGTGTGAGTTCACTCTCACAATATCCATTGATATACTTGTCTGTCTTGTCAAGATCACACTCTGAGACTGGAGGTCTTTAGTGCGAGTCCTCAGACTTTGTTCTACATTTTTGAAGTTGTTTTGTCTATTCTGGGGCCTCTGAACTTTCATACAAATCTTAGAGTGAATTATCATGTTGGTTTCTATCAAAATCCTGGGATATTGCTTGGGAATCTATAGATTACTTTGGGGAGCACTGACATTTTAGCATATTTGCATCTTTAGGTTGTAGAACAAGGCATATTGCTCCATTTATTTAGACCTTTCTTCTTTAGTCTAGAAACCTTTTGTACTTTTAAACATAGTTCTCTGAGTGCTTGTGAAATGCATTCTTGGATATTCCATATTTTTGTTCTATTGTAAAAGGTGTTATTTCAATTTTGGATATTTTGTCTATTGACTTTGACCCAAATTCTTGCTGAGTCTACTTAGCAGTTCTAGTGATATTTTTGGAATTCTATGGGACTGTGGAGGCAGTCACATTCCTTGGGAACAGAAGCGACGTTAGTTGTTTCCACCTCCATGCCTTTCCCTCTGCACCACCATCACCCCCAGTACACCCTTGGGTACAAGTGGGGAGGCCCATCAAGGCCTTGGTCTCAGGAAGCTCCGTCTTTCACCTCAAGTTTCCCTAGCTGTGATTTTCCACAGACGCCCTTTATTTGGACAAATTATGTTATTCCTGATTTGCTGTGGTATTTTATGAGAAATGGATATTGAATTTTGCCAATTGCTTTTATGTTAAATCTAGTGAGATGATTGTTTCTCATAACTAAAGTGGTAAAATATATTTGATTTTCAAAGACTAAATCAAATTTGCATTCCTGGTATTAACCCCACTTAGTCGTAGTTATTTATTTATTTTTGCTATTAACTCTATTAGCTAAAATTGAATTGAGAATTTTTGCTTCTGTGTTCTTGAGAGATATTCACCTTCAGCTTCTTCCTATTTTTTTCTTTTTAATAGTATCTTTGTCTTGATTTGTATCAGGAATACTAGCCAAGACAGATGAGTTAAGAAATATGGCCTTGTTTTCAATTTTTTCAAACATTTATGAAGAGCCGATACTGTTTCTTCCTTAAATGTTTGATCAAATTCACTGAGTTTTCTTTGTGTGTTTTATAAAATAATTTCTTTAATAAATATAAATCCATTAAGATATTCTCCCTTTCTTGCTTTTCATTTAGGGTTTTGCTTTATTTTTATATTTCAAGAAACTTTATTCATTTCATTGAAATTGCCAAACTGATGGAAATAAGTTTGTATATAATATTTTATTACTATATTTCAATATCTGTAGAATCTATAGTGGTGTCTCTTGTCCTGATGTTGGTAATTTGTGTCTTCTCTATTTTCTGATGAGTCGGATAAGACTGTAGGTGTTTTATTATTTTCAAAGAATAAAAGTTCCAGTTTAATTGACTTTTCCCTATTTTTTCTCACCCATCAATTTTTCTTTGTTTCTTTTTCTTTTTCTTTTTCTAGGCATTAAACCCAGGGCCCTAGCAAATGCTAGGCAAGTTCACCATCCCTAAACACATCTCTAGCCCACAATTTTTTTCCCCTGTATTACCATTTACTGTGCTTTATATTTACTCTTCATTTTCTCGTTTATTATTGTAGAATCTTAGGTCATTAATTTGAAACTTTTTTGTGAAGAGATGTTTAGTCCCATAAAATTTCCTTTTGATACAGTTTTAGCTACATCCCACAAATTTTGGTATGCTGTGTCTTCATTTTCATTCTTTTTAGAGTATTATTTAATACCTTTGTTTCTTCTTTTACTTATAGTTGTTTAGATATGTATTATCAGTTTCTTAATATTTCAGATGATGCTCTCATTTCTCTTGGGTAACACCTAGGAGTGGAATGGCTGAATCATTTGGTAGGTTTATACTTAGCCCCAAGTGGTATGTTTATCACTTCACCTTGGCAGCATCCTGTCCTGGCCAGTTCTTGGTATGGTTAGTCTTTCTATTTTCAACTACTCCAATCATAGTGTGTAATGGTGTCTTATGGTGCTCATTTGTTTTTCAATGGCTAATGATGCTGCACATCTTTTATTGTATTTATTTGCCATCCCTGTATCTTCTTTGGTGAAATGTCTTTGGAAGCTCTTGTATAGGCCCATTTTAATGGGCCTATACATTATTTAGTGTGCAGTGCTGTGGAGCAAACCCAAGGCCTTTCGCTTGCTAGCAAACCTTCTATGACTGAGCTACATCCCAGGCCCATATGGCTGTGGATTTCCTTGTATATTTCAAAGCTCTTCTTGTATCAGAGATACAAAATCTTTATCAGATATATATTTAAAAATAATTTCTCCCAGTCTACTTTAACTTTTCATTCTCTTAAAAATGTCTTTCAAAGAGAGTAATTTTTAATTTTCTATTAAATGAAATTAAGCACTTATTCTTTTTGGATGATAATTTTGGTATCATATTTCAGAAATAGTTACCTATTCCAAGGTTACAAAAATTTGTCCTATATTTTATTATAGGTGTTGTATTCTTTATGTATTACGTTAAGATCAAAGATTAATTTGGGATTAAGTTTTGTATATAGTGCTCAGTGTATGTCAAAGCTTAATTAGAATTTGTTTGTTTGCATATATACATCCAATTGTTCCAGCATCATTTTTTTGAGAAAAAAATGATTTTATTTATCCAAGGAATTGTCTTTATACCTTTGTCTGAAATATTACCTATACAGGTATGGTTCTGTATGCTGTCAGTCAATTTTGTGACCTTGTTTTTAATGACAGGGTTGTTTGGTCCTTGGCCACTGTGTCATGCCTATCTTAATTATGTTTATTAAGGTAGTGGAAATGTGGCCTTTGTTTACTTTTGCCTTTTATGAGAATAGCTTATATTTCTTATTTCAAAACGAGATACATGTTTTATAATGTGAGAGAGAATGGTCACAATTTTTTATAAATGAAGAAATTTGTTCCCATGTACCATTATCCCTTATGGTACCCCAAGTAACCCTTGTCACATGTCATGGAATAAGTCTTTCTAAATAGTCACTGTTTTTCATATAAATTAGATGAAGATTCTACTGACCCATGTGACTAGTAAATATAATAGTATACATTTCTTTTTCCTCAGTGAAATTCCTTTTGGGAGAATTGGGACATGTTCTTTAATGATTTAAAGTGTTTTGAGATTTTTAGTACATTTGAACTGAAATGTATCGAGACTTGCTCCATGCGTGTTTGTTGTAAGAGAGCTGTAAAATGTGTAATGGAAAAGTTGGCATTTCTTGAACACCTGTGATATATCAGGCATTGTGACAGGTCCTTTATGTGGGTTAACTCATTTAATTCCCACAACAATATCTATTTTACAAATTAGGAAATAAGCCATCAAAGAAACTGAATGACACACAAAAAAGTTTCAGAGCTAGAGAGTGGTGGAGTGTTTGGGCTAACAGAACCATTCTTCCCTTTTTGAATTCCAGACATGTCATGTCCCACTTTTGGGATATGGGATAAACATGTGATAATGTATTCATTTCTTTTTCTTATAGTTATTGGAAGAAACCATAAAATTTGTAAGGCTGAAATAAAATGAAACTGTGGGATGTACAATAGTTTGATATTTTATGGGTCAATGAATTGTATTCCTGTGCTATTAAAGACAACCAGAAATTAGAAACAACCTACCCAGCATAACTGACTGCCTAAATGTTGAATGTTTAAATTAGCTGAAAAAAAGGCATGATAATAAGGGTGAATTGTTGTGTATTTACAATATCATATCATGTAATTTGTCTGCATTAATTCACCAGAATTCATATTAGGCAAATGTCAGTGTACCAGAGATTTGAACTGGACTCTAGAGCACATTGTTTAACCAGGCCAAGCCTAGTTTCTCCTTAATGATATGCACTGACACTTTAATGGGATAATGAATATTAGGCATTTTCCACGTGCCTAGCACACAGTAAGTTCTTACCAGGGGAAAATGTTCAGGGATTTGATTACCTGTTGATGCATAAGTAACCACCTCAAAACTTAAAGCATGAAAGTACTTTGGTTTGCTCTTGACTTTGTGGGGCAGGGATTTAGGTTCAGCTGGATGGGTCATCTTTTACCAACCAGGACACCTGGAGGATCCATTTCCATCATGGCCTCAGTCATCATTTTCTGCAACAGTAATTCTAAACTTAATAAACAGACCAAAAAAACACGAAAAGATACTCAATATCACTCATCATCAGGGACATGCAAGTCAAAATTATGAAATAACTACTTCACATTCATTAGAGGACTATGATCAAAAACCAAAGGACCAAAACAACCAACCAACCAAACCAATGAAAACGGAAGCAGGAAATAAATGACAAGAGGAAGGAGGGGAAATGGAACCCTGTGCTCTCCTGGCAAGAAGATAACATGATGTGGCCACTGGGGAAGGCAGCACGGCGGTCCCTCAAAAATTAAGCATAGAATTACCCTGTGACCCAGCAACCCCACCTGCAGGTGTGTGTCCCATAAGAAGCAAACGTCTGGATATGAAGAGACACTTGTATGTCACTGCTCATAGCAACATTGTACACATAGTAGTCAAAATGTGGAAACAACCCAGATGTCATCGATGGATAGGTGAATAAACAAAAGGTCACATATACACACACTGGAATATTGTTCAGTCTTTAGAGGAGTAGAATTCTGACACTCGCTGAAGCATGGAAGAACCAGAAGGACATTGGCTAAACAAAATGAGCCAGTTATGAAAGGACAGATACATCTGATTTGCCTTTCTTGGGAGACCCAGAAGAGCCAAATCCATGAAGAGGAAAGGTAGAGCAGTGGTTGCCAACTGCTGGAGGCCAGGAGGAAGGGGAAGGTACTGTTTAGTGGCGTGAGTTTCAACTTGGGAAGATGAGCATCTTCAGAGGTGGAGGGCGGTGATGCTGTACAGGATGTGAGTGTCTTTAATGGAGCTGAGCCATATGCCTGGGAGGCAAGCTGTCAATTTTGTTCGGTCTGTTTTCCATGCTCAGGAAGTCTTCATGACCAGTACCTGCATCGAGGCCTAGCTGCTGAACGTAGCCAGCTACCTCAGTCCTTCCATTTTACAGGTCTGTCCACCACATTCCCTGTCCCTTTCCCAGGAGCCACCTATGTGGCTCAGCACTGTAGGAAACGGGTCTGGAGCCTTCAGTGATGGCTGTCTTTGTAGGAGGAATCCCAAGGTTCTCCTCAACCCGGTGAGTCTAGAGTTCCTGACACCTTGATTAACAAAGAAGAGGGAACACAAGCACAACTCAAATTTGAGTTTGCATTAGGACACCTCTTTACCTAGGAAGAACTAAAACATATTGTTAGGCTTTAGTGCTATAGCAATGTACTTTAATGTTTTATTTAAGTGACATTAAAAATTAAGATAATGTGTGTGAATAATTCTAGTCTCCCCATAGAATTAGTGGATGCTCCAATGATGAGTTTTAGTTGGACCCTCACCATTTAAATCCAGGCTCAATTTCCACTATTTTTAAAAATGATTTTTAGACCCTCCCCATTGAAAGTTCTGTCAGCCCTTTGAATTCTTGGTTTCTGCACCTGTGCAGGGTTCCCCTAAGCACAGGTGGAGTGGGCTGACTTTTCTCATGGGTATCTCTCACCTCACCAGTTACAATGAGAACCCTTTGAAGGAAAGGAAGGAGGTCATGTCCACTTCTTTTGCCCTCCCTGATGCAACTTTTTGAGTGTCTCACAGTTGGTGCTTAATGCTGCATTTATGTTTAAGGGAAATGAGTTCAAGCCTAATCAGCATAAAACAAAAAGAAAAGTCACAAAGCTTTGAGAGACAGTAAGTATGAAGCTATAAGTTATGTATTAGGTACATTCGCATTGACCGTTTGTGGATGGAGAGTCCGTATGGAGGGAAGATCCATGCTGGCAAGTTATGGACTTGGTTTGTAGAAAGTCATTGTGAAATTCTGTAATTCAGACTACTAATCAGACCTGTGCTTGAAATGGTCTTGAATCTGGAAGGACTTCCTGGTGACAAAACATTGATTTAAAGAGGTGTCAGCAGAGGCAGCGATGGGTTGCAGCTGGCTTTGTAGATTCGGTTGCCCCTCAGTCCACCCTGGCGGTCCTGGCTGAACACTGTGACCTGGTCTGTCACTTCCAGCTGTGGAGCTACACTTTGAACATTAGCCACCTGCCAACAGCTCCACAGGGTTTTGCCCCTCACCTTTCTTCATGCTACAGGTCTAGTCCCGCATGGTCCTGGCCATGGCTCCTCTTGACTTTTCCCAGCCCCCACCCGCTGTGCAGAATTATCACATCCTCAGATCCTTCCTCTGTTGAGACACAGAGAACCTGGCCAGTTCTCTGCCAGCCCCGTCACTGCCCCCTTCTCTGCTGTCAGATGTCCCCTTGTCTGCTACTTTCAGTTCTGAAGAACTTTCAGCATCAGAAGTGAAATCTGTTGAGTGGATGTGAAACCAAATGCTGAAAAAAAATGCTTAAAAAGATGACACTTCCATGGCTTATTCTAATTTCTAAGTATGTAGATAGAGACTCAATGAACTCTTTCTGTCCATATGATTTTAAGACATGAATAGAATAAAAAATAACAGTTGGTGTCTTAGCATGCCCCTTCTATTTTAAAAAAAGGACTCTGCCTTCTAATTTTGCAGAAGTTGAATATTCCATTACACTAGCTCCCCTGTTTGCCAGTGATGAATTCTGATACGGAAGAAATTCACCTGGTGTTAATATCTATTAATTAATAACTGCCATGCCCAAGGCTGCTGTGAGGGGTTGCCAGATGAAACAGAGGACACCCAGTTAAACTTGAATTACAGATAAAAGTAAATCGGGAACTCAAATTTAGCCAAGTGCTCTGTATCGTTATTTGGCCAATCTGGCAACCCTGTTCTTGAGGCGACTGGTCAGGGACTGTATGTGGCCTGTAGCTTGCCTCCACGGCTGCAGACCTCACTTTAGTCTTTGGGAACTCTTGGCTGTGTTTATTGGATTAGTGGAATGGAATATCCCCATTGATGCTCACGTAGTTCCTAGTTAAATCAAGCCGTTTCAGGAATTAGTTTCTCATTCTGAAAAAAATTGTAATGCAGTCAGATTGATTACCATTTTTAGCTCATAGGAAATACAGGATTTCAGTTGAAGAAGCACTGTTTCCTGTTTCACAATGTGTGTGTGTGTGTGTGTGTGTGTGTGTGTGTGTTTGTGTGTTTGCTCTGGGTCATCAGCGTTCTCCACCTTGTAAAGTAGAAGCACTGAGAGCTATAAACTGCAAACCAGGACAAGAGAAAATAATTACAAAGATTTCATTTGCTTTGTGTTTTCCAGAAAGAAAGGGTACCCTTTAAAGCCTAAAAAAATCCTTATTATCTTTGAGTTCTGTTGATGCACCAAGATACCAATTTTAAACCTCTGGAGATCTACCATGAAGCTAGCAGAGTCTAGTTAAAAGAAACGGTTACATAGATACAGTCACACGTTGCTTCACCTTGGTGACACCTTCTTAGAAACATCGTCAGGGGATTTCGTCATGTGTGAAGGTCACAGCGCGTACTCCAACTAAGATGCCATGTCACTAGGTGATGTCCTCTTATGGGCCCACTGCCCTGTATTGGTCTTCCTTAAATGAAATACCCTCATCAGTGCGTGACTGCATGGGATGATAGAGCCTGGCCTTGGCAGTAGCTCATGTGAAAAGCACCCAGGGCTTTCCTGACCGCATGCTCAGCATGAGAAACACAGTGCCAAAACATGAAAGGATGCCTGCAACCTTCCCTGCGTTCATTAAGCTATGGTCAGAGAAGGTGGAGTCCGCAGTGGTGAAAAGGCCCAGGTAAATACTTGGTGAACAAGTGAATGAGGGTCTGGATGGGCTTTGAGCTGGAAAGTGACTGTTCAAAGTACAAGGTCAGTTCTGGGCAAAGCCTTCTTTTGTAAGGCATGCCAGCAAGCTAGAGTAGCCACAGTAGGATGGTAGGGCAAGTAAGGAACAGCCCTGAAACAGGTCTGGAAACCCTATCTCAGGGAGGGAGCCGAGGGAGGATGCCTGGAGTGGGTCTTTGTGGGATATCCTCACCTTCTTCAGCTCAGGAGCCTATAGGAGGAAATGTTGGTGCATCTGTTTAACTCACTCCAGAGGGAAAATGGGGGCGGTGGGCCAGAGTTAGTGAAGAGTGTCAAAAGGATAAATAATGTGGCCATTAGCTAAGCAACCGCCAGCTTTGTGCCTCTGGATGATTTTTAATGAAATGATGGATTGTATTGCACCAGCCAGCCTCCAAGTAGGCCAGCCATGTTGTAATGTGGTAAAGAGAGGCTGGTCTTCAGATTCCCAGTTCTGTCACTTACTCGGTATGTGACACTGTGCAGCATTCTCTAAGATTCCCTTTGATCAACCTAGAATTTGGAAATAATAGTACTTACCTGGCAGAATTCTTGGCAAGTCCAAATAAATTCTGTGTAAGCACCATCTGGCACATAGTAGTCACCCATTAGAAAGTAGGCCCCACACAGGGCCCTCTGACCTACCTTGGGCAGTGGTTAAACTAAATAGTTTTTTGCACTTTTCTGTAGGTGAGTTTGGGTTAATAATAAAAATGATAAAAATATTTTAAAAATTGAAAACAAACCTGAAGATATCACTTGCAATAGGCTTGACATAAGCAATGAGATTCATCATTTAACTACAATTTTGCACTTGCATGTTCACAGCATCACAAAAGGTCATGAGGTAGAAGCAAACTGAGTATCCACTGGTTGACAAATGGATGAATAGAATTTAGTATATCCATAAAACCATAAAAGGGAATGAAATCTTAACACACACCAGAACATGGATGAACCTTCAGCTCTTTCATGCTGAATGAAACAAGCCATTCACAACGAGACAAGCACTGTGTGATTCCACTCACGTGAGGCACCAAGAGTAATCAAATTCATAGAGCCAACAGGTCCAGGGGTGGTTGTCAGGGTTGAGGGAGCAGAAGTGAGGAGCTGTTGATGGGTAGAGTTTCAATTTTACAGTGGAAAGTTCTGGAGATGGGTTGAGGACAATGTGTAACGCTCAGCCCTACTGAACTGTGCACACAATGGTTAAGAGGGAAACCGTTTTAGGTGAATTATACCACAATTTAAAATTCTTACCTTATTACAACAGGAAGCAGATCCTTTTCTTTTAAATTCATGAACACTTCCTTCTTTTGCCTGACAGTGAATCAAGATCATTTGAAGGTATATGTGATATTATCCATGGCAGAAAGTATTAAATCTGTGGGTTCTTTTGGCACCTACTACATGTAACCTCAGTTTTGAAGATAATAGACATGTATAATACGGTGTCAACTCAGTGTGTTGAATGTAAATATTCTAGGCCTCCAGGAGCTTCAGTGATAGATGTCATGGGAAGTCCTCAAATCCCCTGAAATTTTATACAAAATGTGGAACTTGTGTGTGTGCACGTTTTATGGGGAAGAGAAGCGTGGCTTATACACAGTTCTCAAAGGCTCTGTGTTATGCAAATAAACTTCCACAGAAGCCCATGAGGTACTTGTTTCAGTGTTGGGGACTGTCAGAGGTGTGCTGTCCCCTGTCATCCCCGACATTTCTCCTAAGGAGTAATTAATGATGGCATGCCCTGAACTTGGCAGACACAGGTGGTGCACCACTGGGGTCAGCCCCGGCCCAGGCCTACTAGACGTCTTCATCAGTGCCTGGGATGATGGAATGGAGGACAAGCTTGGCTTGTGTGGGGCTGTCATAGAGCCAGAGGAGTCACAACACCCAGGGTGTTGGGACTGGGATTCCAAATGCTCTTGACAGGTTGGAGAAATGAGCAGAAGCCTGTTTTGATGAGGCCAACAGGAGCAAGGGCAGAATAATAAAAACCAGGAGAGGAGCACAGGTCGGCAAGTCTAATGGAAAGTGCTGGTCGTAGCAAAGCCGAATGACAGGAGTGCCAGGGCTCCCCACCAGCCAGGCAGTGAGGTGTCCAGCAGAGGTGAGACTCACCATGGGACCTGCCGTTGTGGAGAAGCACTGCTGAGAGAAGCCGGGCGCTTTCCTTGCTGGAGAGGATCTTGAACAACTGATTTGTTCCGCTTGGTTGAAGTGGTTCTAAGTGGTTATTTATATGCCTTATTCTACTTTTGAAGTCAAGTTTTGGCACATCAACAGAGTGTAAGAGTGTGTGTGTGTGTGTGTGTGTGTGTGTGTGTGTGTTAGCAAATACCTTGACTGTTCGCTTTGTTGTTTGGGTCTCTGAAATGTAACAGAGATGCTTGGGGGAATTTTGGAGAGTTATTCATGAAAAGGAAACAGACAATGGGAAGAATTGAAGCAAACAATTGAAGAAGAAATTGAAAGAAAGAAATATAGAAACTTGAAGAATAATCATCTCAAAAAATAGGATGGAAATGGGCCGTCAAGGGCAAGGTGAGCGGCCAGACTGCCAGACTTGGTGGCTACGCAGGCGGGAACAGAGCTCCCTTCCCTCCCGGGAAGGCTTCAGATCATTCAGCCTCCTCACCAGAAGCACTGGGAAATCTCGAGAATAAAGCATGTAATAACTGAACAATCCGAGATGGTACGTTGTTAGTCGCTTTTGCCTCCACCTGTAGAAAGGGTTTTATGAGGGGGGACACTTTAGTCACGTTCCTGACTCAGACTCACTCTCTGAGTCCTTTCAGACACCCTCAGCTAACCAGATTCAGATCAGTGACGTCCTAGGAAGTAAGGGAGCCTGAGTTGCCCCGAACAAACCACCTCCCAACAAGCACTATTCTCAACTTTCAGTTAATAGTTTCTCATTTCTACCACAAACATGCAAGGAAATCTTAGTTTTAATAACATTTAAAAATATGAACATTATAAATCAACAGTACTTCAAGCCAATATAATAAAACAAGTGTAAGAGAAAAGTCAGTTGTTAGTAAAGAGAATTGAACTTGCCTTTTTGAGAAGATGCTGGGTTAGTCTGTTTTCTGTCACTGTGAGAGAATGCCTGAGACTGGATAATTTATAAAGAAAATAAATGTATGTAGCTCACTGTTCTGGAGATCCAGGAGTCTGTTCCAGAATCTGCCCAGCTTCTGCTGAGAGTCTCCTGGAAAAAAGGAAACGTGTTCCAGAGAGTGAGGGGAGGTGCGTGCGTGTGTCCCAGCAGGCTGCTCCTGTGCTCCCTGGCCCACTCCCTCAGGAGCTGCGGGGCGGTCTTCTTGAGGGCAGACCCCTGTGACCCAAGTACCCCTCAAAGGTCCTACCATCTCCCAATACCATATGTGGGGGACCAAACCTCGCTGTTTGTTTTGGTGGGGACTGACCTCATCCAAACCCTAGCAGAAATAAATACGGTTTAACTTAAACTTAGTAGTTTGTAACCCATTAACCACCTGCTACTACTTATGGACAGCAAAAGGCTTTTCTTCTCATATTCTCTGGTCAGTCTTCATTTCAGTCATGAACTTTCCGTTTACCGTCGATGACCTTGTTATTTATTTCTAGCCAGGGCTTTTTGGAAAATATGGCATCTGTGATTTTCTGTTTCTACCTGTTTTAGGTAAAGATTATCAGCAGGATAAAAGAACTCAATGATTGCCAGAGAACCTTCCTGATTCAATGATTCTAAATTTTTTACTTTAATTCCAAAAAGAATGGGATTCTTATTTTTGTAACAATTATGTAGCAATATATGTATACTACTCAAATATTTGCTATGAGTTTTTCAAATGTTATGGACCCTTAAAGTGTTGGTTGGTTTAAGCTCACTGTTCTTGAATCACGTGTCCAGCCTCCGTGTGTTCAGGGTCACAGGGTTTCCTCTCACTGCTCTAACAGTTATCCCAGCCTCAAACAGCACAGAAGTGTCCTCTTACTGTTCTGAAGGTCAGAACTCCGGCACTGGCCTCTGCAGAGACCCGCCACGCTGCAGGGTAGTTACTCCTGGGGGCTCCGGGGAAGTCAGTTCCCGGGCCTTTGCCGGCAGTCCTCTTTTCAGGGCTCATCAGACCTCGGCTTCTGTCCTCCCAGGGCCTGGGCTGCCCTTGACCCTCCTGCCTCCTCCTCACAAGGACGTTTGTGATCAGAATGGGTCCAGCTGGGTCACCTTCCAACTCAGGAGCCTTAGTTCAGTCACTTCCCATCATTCCCCTGCCGTGGAGGATGGCGGCTCCCAGGGTTCCGGTATTAGGATGCGGCCACCTTGCGGGGGATTACTGCGTTTTAGCTGATTTACCACCTACGCCTTGACACCTCCAAGGTCAGGTGCATATCGATGTGACTACTCCGAGACAGTCTCTGCAAGGGATGTCTAACTCGAGGACCGCCCTGCGATCGGGGATGCTTGGTTCAGAGCCAGAGCGAGCGCTGTCGCAGAGGAAGGAAGGGACTTGAACCCCATGACAACCGTGCTGCAGAGAGAAGAGGAACACGCAGAGCTTGAGCCAGAGGGGTGCCGTGAGGCTGCCACTGCGCCAGGGCGGTCCCAGGAGAGCTCTGGGGCAGACTAGGCAGGGAGACCCCGGGCGGCACGCACCCCGGGAATGAGCCCGACAGCCTGGGGCACAGGGACCGGGCTGGGGCCAGGACAGTGTGGGACATGAAGGGGGCGTCGGAGGAGGGGGCAGGAGACCCTGCACCCGCTGCGGCTTCAGGCCTGGGGAAACGGAGGGAGCCTTTGGAGGCTTTAATGGAGAGAAGGCTGTAGGTTTGACTTATCCTTTAAGGAAACACCTCTGGCCACGCTCAGGAGACTGATCTGGGAGGTCGCTGGGTGTAGACAGGAGATGGTGGCGGGGCTGGAGTAATCTGGGGGGCATGGGAAGAAGTGGGGTGCGTCCTGAGTGAGCGTAAATATTTACGATGGTTTGGGGGGACTGGAGCGAATTTTACCTTTTAATAATCTAGTTGCCTTTTCCCCAAATTGTCATTACATGATTATAACGTGATCTTGGTAATGCTGATCTCTCTCAGTGCAGACAAACACATCTTGACCGCTGTGCTGCCTGAGCTAACCGTGCTGAATGCTGGTGGGGGAGGCGGGGAGGGAAGACCCTGCCCCACGCTGCAGGTGGGGGCTCCTGACCCTGGGATGGTGGACCCAGAGACTCCTGCATGGAGGGATGAGATTCCCAGAAACCAGCCAGGAAGTTGGGTGTCACTGTCCTTTGCATGACAAAGGACACATGGTACACATGAGGACGCCCATCTTTGAGACATGGGGCCCAGATGGTGGTCTTCCAAGATTTGGTCAACTGGTTATCATTTGTTCTGATTTTTGAAATGTTTACTTTTGTAATTTCAACAAAATGAGATTACAGTATTTATATTAAAATATCCTGGTTGAATAAATGTGCAAGAAAGAATAAAAGCCCAGAATGCTGTCACTTAACTGAGGAAGTCTCTGGATCAGTTAGCACTCACGGCTGGCCTTGCCCATGAGGGAAGAAGTACCAGGGGGACCCATGGCCCCAGCACCACCCAGTACATTCTGACGAAGGGCCACAGCCGACTGGCTCACCCCTCAAATCAGCCTTCTCTTCTGCAGGAAGCTCTTTTTATCCCTACCTCTACAGTGGATAGGCACGCTCATATGTTTTAAAGGATGACAGAAAAATTACATTACCAAAAATGTGGCAGCAGTGGGGAGGTATGCAGTAGGATAGCTTAGTGGGGGAAATAGACTAATATCAAAATAGAAAGAACAGGAGCAGAAATAATGAATTTGCCTGCATCAGTGTCTTCTTTCATGACCTCATCATGCCAGATACCGATCAATTTCACTACAAGCAATAAATATTAAAATGAAATTTTTGAGTGTCTTATCTAAAGCTTCCTGACATCAATTGTTTTCCCAATTTTTTCCCCCTGCAAGCCTTGAATACCTCTTCATCAATCTTTTATTCCAACCAATCTTGTTCCAATTTCTCTCTTCCACAAAAAGCTTTTTTTTCCCCTTCTATTTTTGACTCTTCTTTCTTAGCAGAAATGCATGAATATTATTTTATACTCTACTGTGGCTGCATCTCCATCGATCAGGAAATAAAAAGTAGGTTTGAAGGATGTGTCCTGACCCTGCAGGGGTACAAACATCAGACACGTGCACAACGACCCCTCAGCGGCTGGTGGCAGTGACAGAGGACAGGGCTGCGTGCCTGTCTGCATGGGCACGTCCGCATCCTTTCTTGTTAGAGTGGAGTCAGCACGGGCCAGGCATTTCCAGGAGGCGGGAGATCGCAAAGAGCATTTAATTCTTAAATGTCACTGGCACACAATTACCAGCTTGACAAATATTTCAAAATGTCCTCAAAGGAAATGTCGGGGGCATCGTGATTGTCTGTGTAACCCTCTTGATCTCATAATGCATTAACGATAACAGCTTTTCATATCTTAAAAGCTAAAGACAACAAGGATTTTCATTTTCATGATCATCTGATTGCTACTAATGGAGAAATGCTCAAGAGAGTGAGTGGCTCACAACCAAGTTAATTTAAAATGGTTCCTTGTTTTCTTTTGTGTTTGTAATGCCTTCCAGATTTTTCAGTGGGTGTGCCTCCGTCCCTTAGGACATCTCCATACAGTAGAGTATAATTAGTGTTGACTCGTCCGCACATCAGCCTGTCTTCTGTTTCCTATAAGCCGATCTAGCATTTTCCTTCCAGGTGTGGTTCAGGTTGCTTCCCTGAACCACCCACCTCTCACTTTCACTGGGGTTTTTGTACATATTGTTTGTAATGTATAACCTGGAACTTAATCATCTGATTGGCTTTTGTTTCGTATCTGAGTTTGTGTAGTGACAGCTGAAAGTTGCCCAGCTGAAAGCTGGTTTGGGGCGGCCTGCTGATAGTTTTGACAATCACAAACTTGAGTTGAGCGCCAACATTTGAAAACCGGTTGGTTACACTGGAACATCTGGATTCCCAGGCGTGGTCTTGCTGGATGAAGTACCACATCTGCCCCTCTATTCACCCACTTCTGGAGGCAGCAGGTGGCAAGAGCTGAGGGACGCGGCCTGGGCACACGCGGCAGCATCCCCACCCCACTGTGTCCCTCCACACGATTTGCTTTTATGCAACTTTTCTTTGTAGGCCTGTCGACACTTGAGACACCATCTGTCTCAAGATGACTTTTCAGTGTTGGTACTAGATTGTGAATTCTTTGAAGTCTCAAATTATTTGAGATTTCCAATAATATATCTCTGTCCCTCAAATACCACACATGGACCCAGACAGATAGTAGTTGTTCAATAAATTTATCTGTGAAAATATATCTATTGTGTGCAGCTGGCCACATGTTGAGCTTCTCAAGAGCTGAGCTGGGGAAACAGCCTCCGTACAGTTCACACAAACCGAATGATTAATCTTCACAACTCCTTTGTGAGATTCACAGGGGATGAACAGTGTGGGGATTAATTTATGGTGTGGAAAGAATAACATTTAATGAAACTATTCCCAATTGAACATTCAGGGAAGATTTAGATACACAAAAAGTAATTACTTAAATTGAAAATTGCCCTCTAGGGTTTTGCACCAGCCAATCCGTTAGCACCAAGTGCCCTGGCCTCTCCAGAGGGTGCTGGCTGGTCTCCCTCCAGCCTCAGGGCCTCCTAGGACCACTGCTCATCTTAAGCCAGCAAATCACCTGCGGGCCTCAACCATCCTGAACCATCCAGAATAAGATTCATTGAAGTAACCTGTCTTGGAGTTCTTTTTCTGCCTCTGCCTTTTATAAGAATATATTTTATTTTTATGAAAAAGGACTTAGGAAGGTCATTTTCCATCTATTTAAAAAGTAATTGGAATAACCCAATTATTTAAAAATGTTTTAGAAGAATTTGTTCTCAGGAACTTAAACTTTTATTTTTAGTGTGAAATATTGAAAGAAAAAGATATTAACATAAATGCAAAGGTGTATATGTACATACAAAATGAGTCTGGATGTTGGGTTTTGAATGCACCTAGAAATAACTGGAAATCTATGTATATTTTGTGATGGATAATTGAAGATACACCAAAATAATATTTATTCAGCAGCCAAATGCTAGTGACAGAGAATCTAGACGTGAATACAAAAGCTCAGAGTAGTTTTTGTAAAACCACAAGTTTTTTTTTTTTCTTCTCCATAAGATAGTATCCAATGTTCCTAGTTTTCTTTTTTTAAGTTTGTGCAAAATTCTAGCTAAAATGTTTCTTTGGGCCCTTGGACCCAAACCACATGGAAATAAGGCAGAGGTGAGCTGGAGGTATGTGCTCTATTCCATCCAGAAGTGAGAAGACACAGAAGCGTTGTATAAAGCCAACAGGCAAAACCCAAAAAAACAACGGTGCAACTTTCAGAAGTCTAGCAGACGGAGGAAATGGGGCTTCAACGACGTCACCCTGCCCACGTCTTTCTGGACACACACGGTGTTAACTATTCACAATTTGACAAATCCAGCTGGCGCTCAGTGCGGGGTGTGCGGTGCGCCTCTGTCTACGTGGACTCGGGCTGCTGCTTAGGAACTGCTGTTTGTGAGGCACCTTAACGCTCCTTCTCCTTTTGTGTGAAAAATCAGTGGAATAACAAAAACTTGGAAAAATTCTGCTGATCATCACAGAGAAACCGTGCAGATATGTTTCTGAGCCAAGCCCTAAGCGTCCGTCGGCTCTGTGGTCCGTGGTGTCAGATGAGCGTGTGAGAGTCCAACTCTCTCTAACACCCAGGGCAGCTGTGTTAAGGTAAAGCACCATTGTGATGCCAGGCAGGAGTTCAAGGGGCGGCAAGAGAGGCAAGGTCAGTGCAGTAAAGTGACCTTCATTCCTGTCTCCTGTGCTCAGGAAATAGATGACACAAGGAAAAGGGGGTGGGACCGCCAGTGTGGAGGTCACTCGAGGGGTGGCTTTAAATCACTTAAACACCAAGGACCCCAAAACGTTAAGAGGTGAAAAAAAGTCTGTACAAGCTGGATTAATATCCAGTGCTTTGTTTCTAGATCACTTGAATGACTCTCTTTTTTCCTCTCTTCAGTGAGGTAATGACATCCATTTGAAATACAAATGAACTTGTTTCCTTTGCTTTCAGGTACAGGGTTTGCCCTCTACCCCATCTTTGCTGACTAAATTTAGATGGAACATAACAAGATATTTTCAAGATCATAGTCTATTTAAAAAGGTACCTTTAGAGCAGGATCACCAACCCTCCATTCGCATTCCTTTCTTTCTGTTACGCCCCATCCTCCCAAACTATGTCCCCCACCTAGGATCAACCAAGGCCATGTGTCTGGTTGTCTTACTTGGATGTGAGGTGGCCCCCAAGCTCCTGTTAGTGCACCAACACTCAACGGTGGAAGGGTTGGACTGTGAGAGCCATCAGCTAATGAGTCCATCCTAGTTTGAATGGACTGACTGGCAGGTGGGCGTGGCTGGAGGAGGTGGGCACTGGGGGTGTTCCCTGGAAGGGTTTGTCTTTCCTGGGCCCCTTCCCATGTCCTGGCTGCCATGTCCTGGGCTGCTTTTCTTCACCACACTCTTCTACCATAAAGTGCTGCCTCATCTTGGGCCAGGAGCAATGGAGGTAGCCAACTGAGGACTGAACCTCTGAGACTGTGAACTCAAACTTTTCCTACTATAACTTGTTTTTGTCATTTATTTTGGTCACAGTGACAAAAAGTCAATTAACACACTGATTTATCCTTCCTGATTAGGATATATAGGTATTTTCTTATTTCTTTTTTTTCTTAAACAAAAGATACCTAACTATACATGTACTCTTATTTAAAAAAAAAATGTCTCCATACTGTTTACAGAGATCTTTTCTAGCAATAGACATCAGTTTTGAACAACAACATTTATCGTTGTTCACAGAGATCTTCCCCAGTCAGTGTTTTTTATAGCTGCATGGTATTCTGTGTGTGCTTTACTGTCTTCCACTCAGCTAATTTCCTGTGGAAAAGCACCCCATCACTCCAGTATACCTTGAAGGTACTCAATATACATTTGCTAAACAAATGCATTACTGGATAGGAAGTTCTGTTAGATGAGTCTTGAAAAAAAATGTGGGATTTGGGCTGATAGGAATGAGTGATGATTCTCAAGTGGAATCCCAGGGATGCAATGGACATTGAGAAGACTGGTCTGACTGCAGAGTTTCTATTGCCAAATGGAGGACGCAGGTTAGCTATCTTAGGTGTGGTCAAACTCAAAGGTCTTTGACAACTGGGTATAATGTCCAATAACATGATTCAAAGTGATTGTGGAAAAAGAATTTTGGGGCTTAGTGGTGGAAGTTGACTTTAGATGGTATTATGTACTAAATTTTCTGCATTAACATTTTATTGAAATATGTTTTATTACCTCTCAAAGAACAAATGAAACTAAATTACCTTTCAAATTATGAAGAACTGGTTGTATGTATCTTTGGTAGTTTGGTTATGTTTTCACAGCTACTTAACTATTCACTTTCTCTAGGAAGTGTGTGTGTGTGTGTGTGTGTGTGTGTGTGTGTGTGTTGGAGGGGCATATGGTACCCACCCATAGATCTTCAACATGAATGTGATTGGCAAAAAGATACCAAGAGAGTTTTGACTGGATTCATAATGAACTAGTTGAACAAGAAATATTAATCTGAATTAGATGGGGTAACCAAATAATACTAGGTTTCTATTGCAGGGTATCAAGTTACCTAACACCTATTAAAACAGCACCTGTCAGAACCTCACACTCTGTCCCTCCGGGTTCAGGCTCTCTCAAGGCTGAAATCAGGGCTGAGCCGGGCCTGGCTTCCTATCAGGAGCTTGGGGTTATTCTCCAAGCTCAGGTGGCTGGAGCTGAATCTGACTCTGCGCAGCTGTATGATCCAGGGCCCTGCTCCCTTGCTGTCTCAGCCATGGGCCATTGTCAGCCTCCAGAGGCTGTCCATCTCCTCACCCAGCCATGTGGCCCCTCCATATTGGAAGCCTACAATGAAGAATCTGTTTCTTTCAGATTCCTCTTGGTTTCAGATCTCTTTCTTCAGGACGAGCTCCATCTCTTTGAAGGGTTCTCTGGATTTAGTCAGGCCTAACCCAGTTTAAGTCAGTCCTTTCTTTAAGTTACTCGTGCCGTGTAGTATTATCTAACCACTAGAGTGACATACCCCGCCACACTCACGAGAAGGGAGTAAAATAGGCTGGTGAGACTGGTGGTCATCTTTATATTCCAGCTACCCCATGGGGTTCAGAGGCGATAGGAGATTGCTGTGTTCCTCCAGGTGCAGGATTGTGGAGCTGTATTCCGGGGGTGGATGAGAACCCCAGGAATGCATGCAGACACCTTTAGAGGAGACAGTCACTAAGCCCTGCTAAATGACTGAATGGAGAAGAAAAGGGTGAATAATCCTCAGTCCAAACCAGATCAAGTCATCGATGGAAGCAAAGACACGAGCAAAAGAGTGTCTTTGGCCAGAAGTCAGTGGGTTTGGTTTGGAGAGACCGCGTCGCAGTTGAGAGGACATGCCGAAAGTTAGAAGTAATCATGACTGCAGCACAGGGCCGAGCTCAGCCTATGGAGAGGGACCTGGAAGGCTTCACTCTGAGGTGCAGCAGCAGCTCAGAGTAAAGTGCTTTTCAAGGAATTGAATTTGGTTCCCCAAAGTGCGTGAGTTGGAGAACTAACCCCTAATGGGATGGGATTTGGACAAGTCATTAGCCAGAACCCTGATCCAGTAGGGCTGGTGTCCTTTTAAGAAGAGGAAGAGACACTGGGAGAAGACAAACAGAGAAAAGGGTGTGAGGACACAGGGGGAAGAGGAGGCACCACTGAGAAGCAAGGTGAGGCTGCAGGACTAACCACACCTCAGACACCTTGGGTTCCAGAGCCATGAGAAAATACCCGGCTGTTGTTGAAGCCGTCGAGTATGAGGCATTGGCTGTGGAAGCTCGAGGTGGCTCACAAAAGCCCAGATTCAGGTCCTGAGCAGAGACAGATGCTTAGAACCAGTGAAGAGGAGCCACGGGTCTAGGAGCGCTGAGGCTGCATAGAGGTGGCTGCAGTGTAGGGTCAGTGGTCTCGGGGTCAAAGACCCGGGGTTCAGTCTGTTCTTCAGGGGGTGGTGCTCCCTGGCTCTGGAAAGCCTCTGACACCCAAAGCCCTAGATCCCAGAAGGAGGGAGGCCGGTGTGCCTCTCCTGGCCTCTGCCTTCCTGCGGCTATTGCTGTGGGTGAGGTGAAAGGTTTTCTGTGAGCACCCAGTCATAGATGCATGTGTTGTTGGTTGGCAGGATTGTAAGACCTGGAGTCCTGGGCACAGCCATGATGACCTGCTCCTCTCTGTGTGAAGGCTTCCCTTCCTCCTGCTGTCGCGGTGGGATGGTGGCTGCCTGGGGCTTGCTTTGGCGTGCCAGTGGGTGGGCTGTTGGGTTGTCTAGGTAAGGTTGTTGGAGCGCTGTTGCAGGAGAGTTAGTGCGGCCTCATTCCTGCTGGCTCTGCAGGCTGAGTGCCTCTGACCATGGGTCGGCTGGGCCCTCTGTCTGCTCCTGGGCCCTCTGTCTGCTCCTGGGCCTGCCTCTCCCACGTGGGGCTAAGCCGGCCACAGAAGTTCACTCTACACACGAGGTATTACTCTGGTTTTGACTTGATCCAGGGCTCTACTCTTTAAGATGCACATGGAGAACTTGGAAAATGTTCAGGTGAAGGGTTTCCAGGAGGCAGGCAGCCATGCAGAGAGCGGAAGGGCGCTCTGGAGGTCAGAATGGGCGCCTCATGGGCTCCTCACCCTCAAGAGCTGAATGAGCTCTCAAAAGTGTTTAACTGGCATCAAAGACTGAAAAGAATGATTATAAAATCCTTTTCTGTTAGTCTTTAAAAATATGCAGCTTTTGATGCCTTTAGAATGTTAGAAGGATCCTAATAGAATGGGAGTTTTTTTTTTTTAATAGGAGAAAAACCACTGTGCTGAGAAATTATTTTTTTAAAGACTGATAAAACATATTGAATATAGTAGGCATTCCTCTTCATATTTGCATTCCAAATTTCAGGAAGGTAATTGTGTATGTACAACACTATTGCATTATCCAGAGTCGACAGTTTCATAAATCATTTACTGCCTACTGCTGTGATTCCATAATGCTAGTGCTCATGTTCAGTATGTTTTTGTGTGAAAATGTCTGTATTATTAAAAATAAAAGGAGGCTAGCAGAGGTAGAAAGCAAATGTGACTCAGCAGTGACTTAGTGGAAGAATACCATGAGTCTTTTTTGTATGTGACAAATAAATAAAGCTAAAAGGAAAGTTTTGCATGGAAACATTGATGGAGATTTTATTTCATTGTCTTTTTTTTTTTTCCAAGAAAAGAACGAATTCTAGATTTTGGTCTCGTGTACTTAAAAGTGTAATTATCAACATAGAAGTTTAAGTGTTTAGTTTGTTATAAATGCTTTTTGAACATCTATGTGCAAAACATTGTGTGCAGCAGGTAGTAGGGCCTCCCTCAGAGTAGCCTGGAGCCCACTGCGGAGTCCAGAACTAGAGGTAGAAACATGCACAGAATGGAGTGAAGGAAGGGAAGAGAGCAGGCCAGTTAGCATATGTCTCTAGCAATGTCTCTAGCATACGTCTATAGCACAATATGTATGTGTGCATGAGAGTTTCACAATATGAGGTGCATCTGCAAAGCATTGATGTGATTTTATATCTTCCAGTGAGGTTTTTAGTTCAAGACACTGAACACTTTGGTGTATCTGAAAAAGAAAACATATTCTTTTATGTAAAAAAGCTGTTCATAGAAAGGGAGAAGAGAGTATTTTTTCTGGCATTTCCATCCTACTATTCAGCTGATGATAAAAACCACCATCTTGCAAGTCGGCAGCCCCAGCCAGTTATTTCCAGTTTTAAGTTCCCCCAGCTCAGCTCCTGCCCCTCCATCCCCTCTTCTGGGGGGTCCCAGGTCTCAGCTCTGGGGTCCAAACAGGACTACATGGCATCTGTGGCTAGTGTTGCTGTCTTCTGTCGTCTCCTGCTGTCTTGGGGAGCCCATCTGGGCTGTCCAGCTGTGCTGCTGTCTTTATCTCCTCAGAGGTTTGCATCCCCTGACAGAGGCCCACAGGTCTGCTTCCCATTCACACAGCCTTGTGCTTGTCCCTAGTGTCACCCCTCACCATGGCTGTGAGAGCCCCTTCAGGCTGTCTGTCCTTCGCCACGGCCACTCCTATTCCCTGTGCAGTAGATCTTGGGGGCCCCTTTGGGGGCTGCGAGATGGGGTCAGCATTAGCCCTCACTGCCATCGCTCTTCCTCCAGCAGGGTCTTCAGGGAACCCTGCGCCAGGCAGCACCTGCAGATGTCAGGCATCTTCAGATCGCAGGGTGCAGCCCTCACACCTGCTTGCTTTCCTGGGGCTCAGAGGACCTGGGGCAGTTTGAGGTGGGCAAAGAAACAGCTTGCTCATTGGCTGGTCTTCCTTGACATTGGTCTTTGGCCTAGATGACTGCTTTCATCACCTTGAAGCCAAGAATTTTGAACCTGCTCTCAGTGGGGGAGGGCCACCAGGTTAAAGACATAGGTCATCAAGGATGGGGGCAACATTTTCTTCAAAGCCTCCCTCGTGGCCCTGCCCCCCAGGGAAACATCCTGCAGTTCCAGAGCATGCCACTTTGGATTCCAGAAGGAAACAGCACCTTCTGAGAATTGACAAGGGACTAGGAAGAGCAGTTTCAAGGAAACCAAATGGGTACACCAGGCACCCTAACCAGCCGTGGTGAGAAGCTGTTACTGCCACGGAGGGATGGAGGAATAAAGCTGTTCCCAGAGCCCGACGGGAACGGGAGCTGTGGTAGGGAGTCTGTCTGTGAGTGAGTCCTGGAGCGGGCAGCCCAGTCGGACCAGAGGTGCACATCCCACGTAAAGGCAGGGCGCCCGGTCCGCTGCTCGCCGTCTCTCCCTGTCTAGAACCCATCCATCTCTCCATAGTGCCTCTCTTTGTCTACACCCGACTCGGGGCCAGAGGAAGAGGGAGATCTAGAGGTGTCACTTTCTGAGGCACAGAACACAGGATGGAAGGTGGATAGGTGTGTCGGGGTGAGAGTGGAACCAAACAGGACAGGTGATACCCCTGTGGTGCCTGTAGGTCCTCCCTTGATCCCCAGTGCTGCCTTTGTACCCTTGACCTAAGCATATTTGGCAGAATCTGGGACTTGACTCTCACTAGTGGTGAGAACATGGATTTTAGCTAGAACTGGGGACAGAGGGGACACTAGTGTGGAATAAATGAAGCAGGAAGGATAATCAGCCCATATGGTATGTTACCATGTTGTAATTGCCAAAACAGAAAAGGACTCACAGCTATTTAGGGCTCCCACGTGTTCTTCAGCAGTCCAGTGCAAGCAGGGATAACTGCTTTGGAGAAACTAAGATGCTGAAAACATCCTTGAAATCTAGAAGATTAGCAAAGCCAATCTGGAAGATTGCAACTGACATATAGGATTAAGTATGGCTGTGAAATTTACATACAATCATGAGGATTAATTCCAACTCGCCCTCTCTCAGTTACTCATTCCAGCAGTTAACTTGTGACTTCCTTTGCCATTAATTTCTTCTCTGTTGAAAGTGCAGTCAGACAAGTCATTTCAGAGGTCTGGAGATATGCTTCATTTTCATGTTTGTTCCTTTTCTAAAAAATGCACAAGAATGATGGATTGGGAATGCGAAGGCAGGATGGGAAAGGACACTTCCTACCTGGTTACAGGGAACCCTTGGGTGGCTGCAGATGTTCCCAGAGTTTTCACTTTGACTTGGCTAGTTAAGAAAATATGACTTTTCTTTCACTTTTTGATTTTTGTTTTGGCCCTCAAATTAGACACTTTTCTAAAATCTATACATTGATTGGCTATTTTCCTGACTGAAACAAAGCCTGACAGACCTGATCTTGTGGTTTTGGCCTCCTCCCTGAGCATACCTGCAGTCAAGGCTCAGGAATGTCTCCAGGTATCTGGTTTAAGAATTCTTATTTTCCTAGCCAGGACCCTTTGGAGATGCTGGACTCTGAGATGGTGTCCTTGAGCTTCTCCTTGCCCTTCTATGAGGTCATTTCCTGCATCTCCTTGGGTCCACGGGAGTTATAGGATTGTCTGCTTAGACTTTCTATGTGACCACATCTATAGAATTGCCAAAAGAAATGTTGGAAGTCAGGTGTTCTAGGGGCTGTTTCTTCTAGGAAGTCCCAGAAGAATCATGGTGTTAGTTGCCTCATTTAACCAAGCCTATCTGGATGTTCTCCTGCTCTCCCTATCTCCATCCCCACCAAGGGCACTGATCCTGGGGTATGTGCCAGGTATTGGTGCTTCTTCTCTCTTAGCCATGAGGACTAGACCCACATCCTGCACCCTCCAATCTCCACCTTTGAGAAGCTGAGCAGCCTCCTCTCCTGGGGCTTTATGTTGTTCTGCATTCTTCCCACCTCTGAGATCCTGGAATAAATTCAGTGCTGGCTGATCAGAGCTCCTACAGAGTTGCCAGGCTCTCTTTAGGGATTCAAAATCCAGTCATCTGACCCTTTGTTCATCTGGGGTCTGGTGCATGCTCTGCCTTCCCTGAGGCAATGAGCCTCTGCCTCAGGGTCTGGTCTTTAAGGCAGAGAGCCGCAGGGCATGAAAGGAAAGGAGAAGAAAGAAAATAAATCAGGTAATAGTTCAAAATATTCTGCTCTATCATTGTGCTCCGTCAAGTGGTTGAATGTCTTTGAAAGATGGGTCAGTTGGCAAATGACAAAATAACTAGGAAGATAAAATGAATTTTATATAAAATGGGCTGCTCACTTAGTGTAAAATGAGTCATCAAGCTGCTGGGTATCAGAACATCTTGTTTATCTCCAGTTTTTTATTTCCTTAGCGAATCCCAAGGCCAAACCTTTTCCTATTCTATAATGGAAAAACTGCCATGGGAGATTGTTGTCCTATCATGGAGTAGCCTCAGGAAACATCAAAGGCAAGCCTTTTAGGGTAAAAATGAAAAGGCGCTCTCTTAGAGCAGGGTTTTCATCTTTTTGCTGGGAATTCCTCTGTCAGGCTGACTTTAAAAAACAGCTTTCATCTTTGACTCGTCTTCCTCTTCTGTCTTTCAACAGGAATTAGACATATAGAAACATGTGGGTCGTGTAGCTTCCTGATGGAATTCTGACTCGCTCTTTCTCAAGGGTTGGAGGGCTGGGGCTGGGGCTGGGACTGGAGGTCGTGGCAGGCATGGTGCCAGAGAGTGTGCAAGGGTCCCCAGCGCCATCATCCTGGAGGCATACCCCACCCACCCCTGTTGTAGCATGCTCCATTTGCAGCCAGCCTGGAAGTCTGAACAGAACCACTAAGGGGCTCCTTTGGGGAGACCCCTTTGACATACTGGTGCTTGGCACCACAGGTGATACTGATGGACTGAGCGTGATTGTGACCATCTGCTCACCTGACGCTGCATCTCAGTTTTCCGAATGTAGACGTCTTTGTGACTTTCATGCCCTGGTCTCCAACATAGCTCATGATGGCCGCCCCCCTGTGTCTTCCCCGCATCCTTGGATTCTCAGGTGCCTGTCTTAAGCGCCTCCGTCTAGCAGATCCTTGCCTGGCTTGCTGGGCCTCTGGCAGGTGCAGGGACTCATTCATGGCTCAGCTCCTTTCCTGCAAGTGCAGGGAGTCTCCCCCGCAGCTCTCAGGGTAAGAGAGCGTGTTTATATTTAACTCTGTCCACTTTGCTTCCAACAGAAGTGCTAGGAGGGAGCACTGGATCGGCACAGCCTAGCTTCACTGTCAGGTTAGAGTCTCCTGCCCCCTTTGGAGATTATCGTGAAAGGTTCTTAATGTCTTTGCCCCCAAACTTTCAGCACCTCCTGTTATTTCTATGTCAGGAAGTTTACATGATCTCTTTCCTTCCCTTGGATTGTTAGGACAGAATTGAAAAAAATTGAGGAAATAGCAAAGAGGAAATCACATTAATGCTTTAAAGATAGTACTTTCATTTTGTTTTAAGAATTAATTTTTCACCTGGAAAATGAGATCCAATTTAATTTGAAAATGTATTGTCTTAACAGTGTCCTAATATTGTCATGCTAACTCTCTGGGAAATGTACATGAGGTATTAAAACTTCGGTAACGAAGAAGCATAAATGTGGTTGCCACTTAATTTAACACACTGGGATAGAGAGTTATCACCTGAACAATCAAACTTAAAATAGGAAATGTTTAATGTTTTAAATAAAAAAATGTATATTTTATTAAGAAGGAAAAACTTCTGATACCTTGTGTTGGATTTATTTGTATTTCCACAAAATGATTCACCCATTAGGAAGCTGGTCAATGGTGGAACATCCAACAGGTCCCTCTGTTTAACTCATTCAGTGAAGCCTCAAGAATCTGATATTTTATATTCAAGCTAGCAAACAATTTTTTATGACCTGAGCTAAGTTTGTGGTGATATGGGCAGTTTTTCAGCTCCTTCATCTCACTGGCCTATCTTCGTGGCTGGAATATTTAGTTTACAAAGTTCTCTGTGTCTCGTACATATTCTGTAATCATCTCTTAGAGTTTCAAAAGTCTGTCCCACTAGTTGAATGGCCTTCTGAGACAATCTCAAAGAACTGGAGAGTTCATCTGAACTGCACCTAAACTGTGCCTTTGCAATTGCTTTGATTACAGAGTGAATCAAGATTCAGATGTGTTAATTGAAGTAGGTCTTTTCACTCCTTGTTCATGTGTTCAGGCAAGGGGAAGAGTTAGAGGTGATTTTAGTGGAAGATACACCTGGTTTCAGATCCAGTTCCTTCACTGTAGGTAAGCTGCACATCTCTTTGAGCCTCAGTTTGTCATTCATAAGGCTGATTTGAAGGGGTTATTGTGAAGTTAAAGATCAGAGAGTATAGGTGAAATGCTTGATCACTTTAAAAGTCAGCTATTTGGCTTGGAGTGTTTGGCAAAACACACCAGAATCCATAGCTGCTACCTAAGCACTGACTTTCCTAATGAAAGCCTTATCATGGTCTGTCTTTAAAAAGAACTGGATGCAGGATGATACCTTCTGCAAGTCCCTTCTCACTTTCAGAGGAATCCAGTATTTGTCCTGGGGGAAATACCTTAGGAGTTTGCTGTATTTGTAAGGAGTTAAGATAATTCCAAATGCTAAATTATATTAAGTCAGTATAACATGTATCATGTCAGGGGGTCTAAGATTGTATGAAAATATCTTCAAAATGTTGGTGAAATTGTAAGCAACGTGAAGGTCCCAACACATAGTAAGGAAGAGGGATGTGACCAGTGAGCCAAAGGAACCTGAGGCTTGAGGAGGACAACCCACAGATAAACAGAAACAGACCAACAACAGAAATGTAAAGAACACAGAAAGTTTTGAAAGGCTGTAGATTCAACAATTATGGAAATAACGGGATAAAACCCTGTCCCCCGATGTGACATTCTAAAAATTTACCACCTCAGTTAGAAAGGAAACTTCCTCTTTCAACCCACCAGTTTCAGCTGTGGTATCTGATGTTGTTTTTAGCCTTTAGCCGTAGTCACCTCTGGAGACCTGACTGCCAGTCCAGCTGCCTGCGATGTCAGCGGGTCTTGGGCCAGCAGCACTGCGCTTTTGGTGGTGTAAGAGGCCTGCTCCAGCTTGCCACCGAGTTTTCTGTAGAAATGTGTCTGGGCCATTCGTGCAGCTGTCATCCACAGCCCTACTGATGAGCCATTGATCACACTTTGTCCTATTGTCTGTCAATGTTCAGGGGCAAACTCAGTGGCCTTGCTTCAGCCTGAAAGTGGCACACACTCTTCCACTTAGTCCACTGGCCAGAACTAGTCTCTGGCCACCCCTCGATGCCAAGGAAGTCTGAAACGTAGTCACAGGTGATGGGGTGCCAGCAGTCTCTGCCAAACTTATTCCTCAACGTAGTTGTTAAGGATTGGAATTGATATGTAAAATATGCAGTAAACACAGCGCTCGGCACTGTTCTCGAGAGTCGTCTTCGCTGTCACCAGACAAGCCTGGCTTACGCACTGGCATCAGTGATTCTGTGAAGATCCTCCCTGAAACTCCACCGGGGTGTGTGATCAGTTTCCTTCAAAACTCTGGATGAAGTGAAGAGAATCTTTGATCAGAATTTGGGGAACTGCTGTGGACTTTGAGTGTCGGGGCTGGAATCTCTCTCCAACATGATTCTGAATGATCACCCACAGCAGCAAGGCAGCTATTGCTAATGGAAATGGAGTATCTGGGATGAGAGGGAGAACTCGGGCCCATCCTCGGTGCTGAGAGGTTGTAAGGTGCTGAGAACTCAGGTCTACACCAGGAAGCCCTCTGGAGACCCAAGGGATTCTCCAACACAGATGGAGCAACCCCGATAAATGCATGCTATTAGAGGAAGCAGTTGTGCACCCTGTTGTGTAATTCTTGTGTAAAATGAACTCATACTGACATTACTCTGTGCTTTTGTGATGCCAGTCAAGATTATGATTTCCAAATCATTATTTTCAGAACTACAAAAGTCCTTTTGGAAAAAAAGTTGGATGGCACGTGAGAACACAGTGTCCTTGTTTTAGCAACAGGAGGACATTTGAAGTGTTAGATCTGATGTCTTCAGATACAGAAACTTGGTGGTATGGTCACAACATACCATAGACATACCACTTAAACACAAGAAGTTAAGTTATGCACGGATCTGGAGCAGAAGACCAAGACCAAGGTGCCAGTTGGTTTCTTCTGTGACTCTGTCCTTGGCTTGCAGATGATCATCTTCTCTCAGAACTGTCACATTCTCTTTTTTCTGAGATTGTCTGTGTGTGACTCTCTTCTTACAGGGACACCGGTCACCCTAATGACAATATCTTTAGTTGATTATCACCGTAAAGGCCCTCTCTCACAATAGAGTCACACTGAGGTATTGGTGGATAGAAAATCTTCAGATAGATGCTCATGAATGTCCATTTTTAAAAATGAAAATCCAAAAAGTAAGGCTACTTATGGGAAATTGTCCAAAATTCAAATGTTAGCAAGTGGAATTGATGCTTATAAGAGAGCTGGTAAAATCCAAAAGGCAGAAAATGAAATATACAATGAATAATATACAATAAAAGAAATATACAATAAAGTACACCTATTACTCTTAAATTACTCTTACATTAGTGGATCCTGAACCTTTGAAAGCCCAAGGGCAAGAATTATCTTATTTTGTCACTCTTTGTATTTATGCTGGGGTCTCCATTCCCTTAGATCATGAAGGGCTATTATTTGTTAACTGATTTTATTTCATTGGTTTTTGGCCAAATACGTGTATTTTGGATAAATGTTTATCTCTAACATGTCTTTACTGTAGTTGAAACATTTAAAAATACTCTTCAGGTACAAAGCAAGCTGGATCTGAGAGCAGGCTAGTGTGGACATTGATTTCAGAGGATCCTAAATTGAACACACCAAGCAGGAACTAATATCTAATTATTTTATGACATAATAAATTGCAGTGGCCTTTAATATTAAATAATACTGGGAAATTTTCCACTCTCGCCTTCTTTACTTTTTTTGCTGAGATAGTTACAAACAGCAAGATGGCTTAGGCCCAGGAGCATAACAGAGAAAGGGGATGACACTTTTGAGTTTCAGGTTGCACCATTTCCTCTTCTAGCCTCAGAAGCCAGGGGAATCCTGTGTGTTCACACACACCTGCACACACTCACTCAGGTATATACCAAAACAACATTTCCAGCATCCCAGGGACTGCAAAAATAGGCACAAATCTGAAGTGAAGGAAAGTCTTCTTGGCATAAGGAGAATAAAAATCATAAAACACAAGCATTTTTTTTTTTCTCAAACAGAGGTGATTGAATGGCTTTCACCTAAGCAACTGTGTGTAAAAAGAGGTTGTGCTCAGAAAGGGTAAAATACAGGTCAGAAAGAAGTTATAGCTAACAGTGACAAAATGAAAGAGATGAATAGCATCACCAACGGACATTGACAGGAAAGTAGAAAAAAATTCCATGTTCTGATAAGTACAGCATTTTGTAAGTACAACAGAAATGGTGTTACCATTTCTGTATAAAAAATGGAGGAGGATGTTAGGGATTAAATGAATATTTTGCTTGCAAATATTTCCCAAGTCCTTTAAAATTGTTAAAGTAACAAGTATCTATCTATATTTTTTTAAATTTCAGAAGCATGTGAAGTCAAAGCTAAAAATCCCTTCTTTACATTAAGCCCTTCTGCAGAGGTGATCATGATTTGGTGTGCATATGCAATAATTTTAATGCATTTATAAAATAGCATTTTATGTATAATATAACATATAATTTAATGTTATACAGATAGCCAAATGGACTAATAATACCAGGTATTCTGAAAGTTGCTGTTTTTACTTAAAAAATAGGCTGACATGTTTTCCCAGCATCTGAAATCAAATCAACTCATAATGTATGAATGACAGCTAGCCTGATATGAGTAAGCTTGAGATCATTTCATGTTTTTGACGTTTTTTTGAAAAGGACATCCAAGTGCATATATTTTTGCGCACTTAAATGAGAATTTCTGTATGTACATCTAAGATATCGAAAAATTCTGCCAAAGACCTTCAGAAACTGTCCCCTTTGCTCCCATTTGCTGTTCATGACAGCTCACATCGTCTTCTTTACTTCCTGTTGCCTCTGTTATAAAGGGTGAATCCATAACGCAGCCCTTTACTTTGATTGTTGGTGCATTGCCTTGATCCAGGTGTCACTTAGACCGCCCTAAACCTAACCCTAACCCTAACCCTAACCCTAACCGCAGGAGTTGGTTGTAGCATTGTCACTAATTCGGGGCAACATGTTCACTGGGGTGGTCTTCTCACAGTTATCATGAGCTGCTTAAATTCAGTCCATTTGTAACATTCTTTGTAATTGTAATTTTTCATTTACCACATTGGTAATTCATACCTGTACATTAGCTTTCTGATTTCCCAAAGCAAAGATTTTTGTTTTCTGCAAGTAAAATTTGGATTTTTCTTTCATTTCCCTGCCCTTCTTTTTTAGGTCAGTGTTTTAGCAAGTTATTGGAACAGGTTCAATAGCTTCACTAATTAATGGATGCAGCATGCAATACATAGTGTTTTCTGTCTAAAATTTTTGTTTAATACCATATTCCTTGTTTTCAGTGGGGGGGCTTTCCAGGTGGTAACTGAGCATGAAGATACAGTTTTATTTTAACGTAATCTTTTATGTAAACAGATTTAAATTTGGAGATTCCAATGCCCCAATCCATTGATCTCAAATTGTCCTTTATAGATCAAATTGTCCTTTATAGATACTATTTTTTTTTTTTTTTTAGAAAGTGACTTTTTATTTTGGAACAGTTTTAGTTTCACAGCAAAATGGAGAGAATGATATAGGGATTTTCTAAATATCCCGTAACTCCATGGTGTCACTCCGGTGTTATCACATCTCCCTCCCCATGGGGTGGTACTTTTTTTTTTTTGGATGAACCTAATTGACACATTCTAATCATCCAAAGTCTATATTTTACATTAGGATTTTCTCATAATGTACATTTTGTGGGTTTGGATGCATGTCCAGTGATGTTTACCCATCATTCTGCCCTAGGAATGCTTTGTACTCCTTTTCTCTCTCCCCCACACCCCAATTCCTGGCAGCCGCTAAGCTTTTCACTGTCTTCATGGTTCCCCTTTTCCAGAATCTCATAGGGTTCTGATCACACAGTATCTAATCTTTCCAGGTTGGCTCCCCGCGCCTCCAGCACTTAGTAATATGCACCTAAGTTTCCTCCACGTCTTGTCCTGCGTGGCAGCTCATTTCTTCTCAGCCCTGACATCATAGCCCACATTCGGGTGCCGTGGCTTATGTGTCCTTTCACCTGCCGCAGGAAACACTGCTTTTACATTTCAGCAATCGCACACAAAGCTCTTGGAAACAGTATGTGCAGGTTTTCGTGTGACCACACGTTTCCAGCTCCACTGGGTAAATCCCCAGGGGAGCAACTGCTGGACTGTATGGTCACAGTGTTCTTAGTTTTCTAAGTCACTGCCAGCTCCTTCAGGGGACTGTGCTGCCTGGCACTCTCGCTGACAGTCAGTGAGGGCTGCTGTTGGCCTGCATCCCCACTGCGTCTGGTGGTGTCGCTGTTCTGGATCTTGGCCGCTCTAACAGGAGTGTAGTGGCATCTCACGTTTTGATTTGTGTTTCCCTGATGACATGGAGCATCTCCTCCTATGCTTTTTTGCCACCTATATATCTCCTTTGGTGAGTTGCCTATTAAGGCCTTTGGCACAATCTTTAATCAAGTTGCTCATTTGCTTATTGTTGAATTAAAAGAGTTCTCTGTATATTTTAGGTAATCTTGGTGTTTTAAAAAACTTCTTTGATAAAAAATTTCAAGCCAGGATACACACTGTGTTCAGTCCTGTCTTTAGTCTGCTTTAGTTGATAACAGATCCCTCACATGTACCCTTTCTTGTCCTTTGAAAAACTGCCATTCTGAAGAGTCAGACCAGTGAACTTGCAGGAGCATCCTGCAACCGTGATTTATTTTGTCGTCTCCTCACTAGCAGATTTAGGTTAGAGGTAGTTGTCATCAGTGCTGCGTAGTTTGTAACCAGGGATGCTAGTGTGATCACTTGGCTACCTGTAATATCTCCCTCAAGGAAATAACCCTTTTTCTCTGAAATTATTAAGGAATCTGAGGGGAGATACTTTGAGACTGTACCAACATCTTGGAGCACAGCAGTCTTTGGTTCAACTGCTGTAGAATCTACCCGAGTTCCTTGGCTAAAGTACTAATTATATCCAAGGTTTCAAAAATATGATTTTCTTACATCTCGCCCTCCCATACTGACCTCACATTACTCTTCTGTATGGGCAGGCTTCTCACTTCCCACACCCTTGGTTTAGGGTATCCTTTAGGGATCCATAGATTCCTTCTTTATTCAGTGTGTTATGATTCAGTACCATCTTTTTTTTATATTTATAATTTCCCCACCTTGGCTAGTGTGACCCTGTGTATGACAGAGCCCATGCCTGCTCTCTGATAGAAACATACAAAGGTGTTCTTGGCTCACATGGTCCTTTCTTTGTCTTGAAACTGGCATCAGAAGTCCTAGAGCATTTTAGTGGGATGCTGTTTAGAAGCGGAGGTTTGTGTATTCTGTGGACTCATCACCATTGAAGGACTGATCTCCTAGGCCCCTGGAGGGAGCAGGTGCTGTTACCACTGTACTAGAAAAATAACAAAGACGTCTGCACCAGGAAGGAGCGCACAGGAAGCACCGTGTCCGTGGATAAAGCTGGCGTCTAGCCAATGGAGAAAAGGTTGGTTGAAAAATATCTGTGACGTGCTGTCGTTCCTTTGAGGGAGAGGGTTGAAAGTGCACACGTGCCCACACACATTCAGTCCCGTTTCAAAGGTAAAGCGGAATTCTGGGAAATGAATAACAACAGCAAAAGATTGCTTTGGGGATAGACAGAAATAGACCATGATAGACAGAGAAAGAAGCAGCACTTCTTAACAATTTCATGTTTTTCAAACTTGACCTTAGAAACTTACAAGTATTTGACATAATTATAAAACAATTAAATATTTTAAAGAGCAGTTCCTACGAATTCAAGTGAAATGAATGAGTATAAGGTATTGTCCGTTGCAATCATAGCCCCACTATTTCAAGAAGTTTGAAAGCAAAATAATTTGTGAAATTTTATTGAGATATATCCTAAGACAAAAAATTACAAGAATGAAAATTTTTAAAAAGCTTAAATGATTTGTTTCAATCAGTTTGATGTCTTTATTCTGAAACTGTCATGTACATAATGTAGGGTTAAAACAATGAGTAAGAATAAGGCATCTTTATCTATTATTTTTAAGAGTCTCAACAAGATAAAAAAGACTAAGATAGAGTTATGTAAAACTATTTTACTGTCAAATTTGAATTAGAAGTATCCAACTGAACTCATGATGTATTTTTTCTTTAAAAAAAAAGTTAGGTAGACTAGCAACCCTACCTCTGGTTGCTGGAAATGCTGGTAAACCCTACTAAGTGCAGTAGTAATGGGTCCTTCTGCTGGACAGAAGGCCTCAGAACACCATTTCTATTTGCCATGACGACTGTGTAGGACATGAAAATGTTCAAAAACGTTCCTAAGCTGCAACTTCTCATCATACTGTATAAGGAGGGAGCTCCTGTGGGCTGCTTCACCTCTGCATGCCTCAGGAGTCCATTCCAGGAAGTGCCAGTGAACTAAAGATGGGCACCAATGAAAATAATAGCTGTGATGAATTGAAATCACAACTATGTTTATATTATAATTTCTTAATTGAGTTTTTGTTTTGTTTTGTTTTGTTTTGTTTTGGTGGTGCTGGGATTGAACCCAGTGTTTCATACATGCTAGGTAAGCACTCTATCATTGAGCTACATCCCAGCCTTGTATCTTTGTTTTCTTAATGGTGGTTTTAAAAACTGCATTTTTCATTGCTAGAATCTACTCATTTAAAAAAATTGCAAATAAAAAAAATACAGCATTTATTCTGCTTTCCTATACAAAATAGTAGTTCAGGGGAAATTTGCCATATGGAAACATTTTCATCTAATAGTTGGAAAAGAATTGATAACATTGTAATATCATTGTCTCACAATCTTAGTGAATAGTGGCTCTCACACAGGGTCAGCCCTTTGAGCCCCATGAAATGAGATGTCCAGCCATGACTAGACTCAGCCACAGTGACCCAGTGCTTCCCCCTAGAGAGGACAGAGCAGCACCCATGAAGTCTCCTGCCAAATACACCCAAACTAAACCTAACCATGCCTCCAGATGCAACCAAGAGCTGAGGGATTAAGCCTAGTGGAGAAGCTTGTTTAGTAAACCACTCAAATGCAACCAGCAAAATCCAAGTTGTGGAAAACTCTACATGAGGACTGAACCATTTTTCTTCAAACATTAATTGCAAAGACAAAGAGATGAGGAGGGAACGTATGAACTAAAAGTGACATAAAAGATAACATTCTGAACAACTCTGATAGCTGAACAACTTTGCAAATCTACTAAAACTTCTGAATTGTACACTTTAAAAGGGAGAATTTTATGGTGTGAGTCTCATGTCTTAAAAAACCATTGAAATAAAAAAGAGGCATAAGACATTCCATCAAATCTCCACGTGTGCTCTGTTGGATCTGAGTTCCGGCCAACTTGAGAGCAGCTACCTTTACGAACATTGATGCTGGTGACATTATCGCTCACTGGAATGTTGGTGCTGCTGTGACAGCATGTTTTAAAGAAAGATCCATATTTGATAGGGATCAGTACCATCCTAGTTATTGAGTAATAATATCACATGAGGTTTGCTTCAAACTACCTTAGAAGTTGGACAGTGATGTGGAGAGGAGGGAGGTCAGGCCCAAGCTGCTCAGTGTCCACAGAGTGATGACCAAGTACCTGGGGGTCATTATTGTGTCACTTTGGTGTATGTTTGAAACTTTTCCTAGTGAAAGGTGTTGTGTTTTTTTTGTTTTTGTTTTTTAATTTATATATATGTTGTGTTCCTTAATTTCAAATCTCACACCATGAAGTTGTTTCTCAAATTGCCAAATCCCTCTACCACTATGAGAAACCTCCTTTTTCTTTGCTTTGTCCTTCTTAATTTAATTTTGTTTTTGATTACATAAAAACAAAATATTTACATGACTCAAGACTCCAGCTAATATGGAGGCATGTTTAGGGAAACATGGGTCTCGCCCTCTCCCTCTCCCACTCTGCGAGCCTCTTGTAGATAACTATTTTTAGCGATTTTTGTCTTTTCTGTGTTCTATTTCCAAAATAAAGCTACACATGTATATTCACAATTTCCTTTTCATTTGGCACAAAAGTACCATGCACTATACTATTTTATGCTTTTACTTTTCTTTTAAATTTTCACTCGATATCAGTTGATAAAAACGTTCCTCATTGTCTTTGCTCACAAAATTTGCTGCTTCTGGGGAGGACATCTGGGTGGTGTCTGATAGCTTGCTAGTATAAGAACCCCATGGCATGACCTTGTGCTGTGTTGCTTCGTAAGTGTGGGGGAGGGTGATTTTAGGGTGCATTCCTAAAATTGGAATGTGGGGCCTGTGCGCTACCCTCACACGGAGTTCTGTTCCAGTGTCCCCAGCAGCAGTGCAGGGGATTAAGAGGATGTTGTTCAACTTTCGACACGCGGCCAGTCTGAGTGGGGTGAAAGGAGATGGGAGTATCCATCTTATTATGAGCTACTTTCATTATGTTTTCATCTTTCCATATTCATTTATATGTTTTTTGTAACTTTTATCCATTTTTTATTACAGATTTTCAGGCTTTCTTTTCCTAGTTTTAAACAGTTAACATATCTTTATCCCAAGTTGAAAATATTTTCTCCCAATTTGTTATGTACCTTTGCTGATTGTACGTTTTGTCAAAAAAAGACTTATTTTTTGGCATACTTAAATTTATTAAGCAGTCATCCCTCTTGTTCTCTGAGGGATTGGTTCCAGAACTCCTGCAGTTATTAATATTCACATTGCACAACCTCTTCATATAAAATGGCAAAGCGTTTGCATAGAATGAACGTTCTCCAATGTACTTAAGTCAGCTCTGGATTGCTTAGAATACTGAATACAGTGTAAATGTTATGTACATAGTTCATATTTCATATTGTTGAGGGAATAAGGACAAGAAAGTATCTATACACATTCAGTACAGAATTTTTAACCAAGAATTTTCAAGCCATGACTGGTTGAATCCGTGGAGGCAGGATCCATGGGTGTAGAGAGCTGACTGTATTTATTGCATCCTGACTTGGAATTATAGTTGCCTTAATTGACTTTCTTCTTCTTCTTTTTTTTTTTTTTGCGGTGCTGGGGATTTGAACCCAGGGCTTTGTGCTTCCAAGGCAAGCACTCTACCAACTGAGCTATATCCCCAGCCCCCTTAATTGATTTTCAATTCATGCTCCAATGCCATAGAGTTTTAGTAAAGAAGTTTTATGTTATGTTTAGTGTATTCCATAGTCAGTCCCTCTCTTTGCTCTTTCCAGAAAATTTTTGCATAATATTGCACGCTTACTTTTTTATGTGAACTTTATAATCAATTTATCTAGATTAGGAAAAAAACACCACTACCTTTTTTGTGGGGGGAGAGGGTAGTGGTGATCATATTGGGTTATTTTAATGACAATTTTTGCTCATTTGCTTTATTCCCGAGACAAGAGCCAGTTATCTGTGCCGTGAAAGATGCCCACACTTGAGCAAATGAACATTACGTTTACACTTGCTGTAAGTTGTAGAATTATAACGAATGTCCTCTTACAATCACTTTCATAATTTTAATCTAGTAATATATGCACTGCAGAGTCTTTGAACTTTTAGCAAATAATTAAAAGACAACAGATTCTCTGCATCATGTTCCATATGGAAAGCAAACATGCTGCGGGTTGCCTGAAAGTGTATATGTATAAGATACATAGATGATCAATAATAGAGATATTGCACACATAAGGTTTATGGCAGGAGGTGGTAATTGATCTTTGTTATATGGATATTAATCTGTATATTTTTTCTTCCCTCATAGTTTATTTTCAACACATGTGAACTAGATTTTTACCCCAGAGCATGTTGATCATCTTTTTATTGCTGTGACAAAATTGCTGAGGATAACAACTTAGAAGAGGAAAGACTTCTTCTGGCCACCATTTCAGAGATTTCAGTCCATGGTGGACTGGTTCCATTGCCTTTGGTCCGAGGTGAGGCAGAATATCATGGCAGAAGAATGTGGCAAAGGGAAGCTGCTCACTTCATGGCAGCTGGGAAGCCGAGAGCGAGAGTGAACACGAGAGTGGGGAAGGAAGGGGCAGGAGAGAAGAGGTACCGGACGGCTTGCCAGTGACCTCCCTCCTCCACCTACAGTTCCCACTGCTTTCCAGTAATGCCACCAAATATGAATCAGTCAGTGGCTTAATCCATGGGTGAGGTCCAACCCCCCAGCCTATCACCTGCCCCCAAACACGGCTGCATTGAGAACGAAGCCTTCAGCACTGGGTCCTGGGAACACTTCATGTCCACGTGTAACACCAATTTTCATGCATTTTTCTAGCTAAGCCTGAATGTCCAAACATAGTTTTATGAGATTCCTGGTCCTCGTCTCCCCTCAGTGGGATCTTACAGTATGATCAGTTTGTAGCCACTAATTGCTTACATTTGACAAGTCATTCTCTTCTCTTTGATTCTTTCACCCTGAAAGTTGGACCAATTAAGCATCCTATGAGGGTATTCATCTCCTCTTCCCATTTTTCTTGGGATTTTGGTGTATTGTGAAAGAGCTGTTGTTCTAGATCATAAAATCAGGGGAAATGAAGCAGCTCACGAGTTCTTCCCTTAACACTCACTTTCTATCCCTGACTTTGTGCTGCTCCAAGCATTTTCATACATTTACAGAACTGCTCAACACAGGCAAGGCTTACAAATACCAGATGCTTCAGGGCATACAGTGGTATTCCTATTGGCATGTTAATTCAGCAACCTGCCCTATGAAGGTATGATGGATGCCACGTTTGATATTGGTCGTGTTTTCGCGTCTGACACACAGTCTGCATGTGCTTTCCCATTCTTAGTACAGTATAGTTATAATCCCTGAGAACAGCTCACAGGGCAGACAGAATCTTCTCCCCCCCCCACTGAGCAGTGAACTTCACAGCCTTCGATGCTAATTAGATTAAATGTGTTACCGAGCAGTTCTCAGGTTGTGGTCCTGGGAGTGGAGAGGACTTTTGGTTCTCTTGGGCTTCTTGGGGCCCCCACAGCCTGCCTGGTTAGGTGTCTCATCTGTCCCCACTGCCCCAGGAGTCACAGGGATCTCTGTCACACCTGTCAGGATGACATGGTGGAGGCTGAAGAAGGTATGGGTCTTGAAACCTGAAGTTTTGTGCCCAGAGCGAGTGTTTCACCTGGCTAAGGAAAGGTCACCACTTCACAAACACCAGGGGAGATGATTCACTGTGCAGGTTTGGTATGAATAGAAACCCAGAGAGTAAGTTCAGAAACCCCATGTGTGATTTTAGCTGATTCACTTAGTCCTCCTGAGCCCTAGGTGACTGTTAAACACTGAACCTTACACTTGACAAAAGGTTGGTGAAAGTATTAGGTGGATGGCTTGGTCCATTTGTGCTGCTATAACAAAATGCCTGAGACTAATTTGTAAAGAACAGACATTTGTTTATCGTAGTTCCGGTGGCTAGGAAGTCCAAGGTGAAGACATTGGCTGGTGGATATCTGGTGAACCCTGCACTCATACTCCAGAGTGAAGGCTTGTTGCTGCATGCTCTGGAGGGGGACAGACTCTGTATCCTCACATGGCAGAGAGGACAGGAGGGGGAGCTTGGCTCCTGAGGCCCTTAAAGAAGGCACTGGTTCATTCATGAAGCAGAGCATTCATGCCTAATCGCCTTCTAGAGGCCTGGCCTTGGAATCCTGTTGCATGGAGGATTAAATTTTAAGGTGGATTTTGGAGATGACACAAACATTCAAACTGTATCAGTAAGATTGAACATGACTGTGTATGAGGGATCTGTGAGCTATTAATATCGTCGCTCACAAATATTAGGTATTAATCTAGCTCAGCCACTTGGTAGCTGCTGTGACCTTCGATGGCGACTCAACTTCCTGGACTCCACTTGCCTTCTCACTAAAATGGAGATGTGGCTGGAGGGCCTGCCTAACTCTGCGGCTGAGCAGAGGGAAATGAGGAGATCCCAGAGCAGCAGCTGGCATGCAGGCTGCTCAGAATGTGTTGGGTGGCATCGATATTGCGATTTTTTTCTTTTTTGATAAATTCTTCAAAAGTACATATTGAGCACATACTGTATGCTGTGGGCAACTGAGACCACGTGATTTATCTTTTAAACAGGAAGACTTTTGATAGTTGAAGGGGGAGCTCTTAACAGCTGGCTTTACACAGGGCCAAGTCAGAAGCCCAGGAGGGCTTCTCTACTTGACTCTGTCTGAAAGCACTTTACCCCTACGGTAATGAATTCCAGCTTTTCTTCTCCACTCCTTGGACTTCCCAACCCTAATTTGGTACATCCTGCTCCCTCCACCCCAGGGCTTTCCCTCCCTCTCTAGCTTCCTCGGGCTGCCACAGTAAACCAGTAAAGCTTAAATACCACCAGCTCATAGTCTCCTGGTGCTGGAGGCTGGAACTCAGAAGTCAGGATGTTGGCGGGTAGCACCCCCTCTGAGGTCTCCAGGAGGGGATCCCGTGCCCTCCTTCAGCATCTGGAGCCACTGGAGGTGCAGAGCTCTGTCCCCACTGTCCTGCGTCCCCATGCATCCTTCCCCCTTTTTCTCTGCCCTCCTCTTATGAACACATTAGTTGGATTTAAGTGGATTAACCCAAATCCAGGCTGAGCCATCTTGAGGTCTTTAATTGCATCTGCAGAAACTGTTTCCATAAAATGTCACTTTCTAAGGCTAGAAATGGTCATAAATTTGGAGAAGGTGTTCTTTAGCCAACTGTGTTTCCTCTGGTTGTAAAACAAACATAAGAGAGAGATCAGAGCTTGCCTTTCAGTGTGCTCATGCTCAGAGTCGCTGATGTCACCTGAGTGAGGGACCGAGCCCTGAGATGGCTTCCTGAGCTGTTTATGAATGCCCTCCATCTGAGCTCTTCCTGCTCCCCACCCGAGGGGCCTGGGTGAGGAAATGTGTCCCAGAAGTCTGTCCTCTGGGGTTCACTTGCTATGCTTTCTGTTTCCTGCCATCACCCACATCCTGAAAACACTCAGTGGAAAATTCCAGGCATAATTCATATGTTTTAAATTGCAAAACATATGATGTAAAACATAATGCAATCTTGTGGGTCCTGTCTGTCTGTTTGAGGGGGAAATTACTCCTTTGTCCACTGTGGTCAATCTGTGTATGACACCTGTCTGCCACTTACTGGACCTCAGGCTTGAATATAGGGTTCAATTCTATCCACAGTTTTAAGCATCCACTGGGGGTCTTTGAACAGATCCCCTGTGGATAAGGGAAGGCTGCTGTGTCTGTAAATCTGTGGGCTGACATGTCATATGGGATTGTCACTGGTTTCCATTACAAGCATAGAGCACAGGCCACACACTTTGGGGCACTCCCCCGGGGTCTCCCCGTGAACCTCTGTACAATTGATTTATCACTAGCAAAGACCAAGTGAGCCTCTGCTGGGCTTTTCTTTTGCCTGTGTGCCCAGGAGCACTTATGTCACAGAACTGGGGAGACCTGGGCACCAGTTGATAAGGAATTCATTGTGGATGTTCTTCCAGATGTGTCTAGAAGAACGTTGGCTTTGATGGCAGTGTTCACCTGTGATTTCAGAGTCTCACTTCAAAGCTGAGTGGCCTGTCATTGTGGCGCACAGTTGGTCATCTTCACTCACCTGCTCTATGCCTGTGGTCCTGGTTCCTGTGAGAGCCCTGGCCCCCAGGGATCTCCTTCGTGTTGCCGGTGGCCTTTACATACATTTCTCCTGAATAAATGATTGTAGGAAATAATCAGGTGTTGTTGTCAAGACCTCTGGGCCTGGGAGTGTGTCCTGGTCCCCAGGGGCTCAGGGCCTTTCCCTGGCCACGCCTGGAGGCCCCCCAGGCAGGCAGACTGAGTACAGGTGTGCGTGGGGAGCAGGTGCCGTTCTGTTTATCCAGAGGAAGGAATTGCTGCCCTGCGGGAACACGAGCAGGCTGCGGAAGAGGGGCTGAGACAAGCAGCATTGAGTTGTATTTATATCTGAAACTGAAACCCGAGGCTGGAGCTTAAGAAGTTTACAGCAAAGGAGGGAGACTGTTTATCTCCGTCAGTTGTTTAAAAATATAAACACAAATGCCTGTCCCAAGGGCTCTGCCTTGACCCTGAGCAGCCTGGCCACGTACTGACCCTCCCCACCCGCCACAGAGGGTCCTGTGCGGGTACTCGGCTTCCCTAGAGGCCAGGGAAATGTGGCCTGGGATCTGCTGAGTGCTGCCCATGCGATGGCCGTTGGCAACACTATTGATGGCAGGAGGACATAGGCTTGACTTAGGGAGGGATAGTGACATTTTAGAGGAAGTCGTCCCTGTGCTGTGGTTTACAGGTGTCTCCCAAAGTCCATGGGTTGGACACTGAATCCTCCATGCAGTGGTGCTGTGGGGTGGGCCTGGGGATGTGTTTAGGTCATGTGTTTAGGTTTATCAGTCACTGCGATAACGCGGAGGGCTGGGGGCTGCAGGGTGGGTGTCTCGCTCTCCCTCACCTTCCCTCCACCTTCCACTGTGGGGTGACGTGAGGAGAAGGCCCTGCTGGGTGCAGGCCTCTGGGCTTCCTAGCCTCCCAGCCTCCATGACTGTGGGGGATTTCCTTACAGGTTACTAATCTGTTATTATTCTCTTACACCACTTCAGAGTGACTGAGTCACTTTGCTTATTTTTCTCCCCTCTTAGAGTTTATACATTCCTCTTTTCTTATGGTTTGTATATAACTGGATGTACTTCTCCTAAGGGAGTTTTTAGGTTTGGGCGCTCTTGGTGGGGGGAGGGGGGTCTTTTTAATAGCAGTGATAATTCAAAACTGCTACCATTTTAGTTTTCTGCTGATTAAATATAAGCGTCTTCTGGGTTACCCGGTCGTTTACTTTAAGAACTTGAAATGAAATAAACTCATTTGATTCCAGGCCAGCTACCAACTGATTGTAAGCTTGAACAAATCGATTGCTCTCCTTGTGCTTGCTTGCACAGTTTCTGGGTCTGTGGCTGCCTGTCCAGGCTGTCTTACTCAGTTCCAGGGGTTGTGGCAGAACACCATAGACTGGGTGGCACAAACGACATTCACTGCTTACAGCTTTGTGGACTGGAAGTCTCAGATCAAGGACCTGGCAGAGCTGATGACTGGTGAGGTCCTGCCTCCTGGTTTGCAGACAGCTGTCTTCTTAAATGCTCACAGGGTGGAGAGCAGAGAGCAATAGGAACTCTCATGTTTCTTCTCATATGGCCACTGATCCCGTCTATTAGTGCTTCACCGCAACCTGATCGCCCTCCCAATGGTCCCACATGCCAATGTCATCACATTGGGGTTAGGAGTCAACATATGTTTTAGTCTGTTTTTTCAGTGTTGTGACCAAAAGACCTGACAAGAACAATTTTAGAGGAGGAAAAGTTTATTTGGGGGCCCACAGTTTCAGAGGTCTCAGTCCATTGACCGCTGACTCCACAGCTCTGGGCCTGAGGTAAGGCAGGATGTCATGGCAAAAGAATGCGGCAGAGGGAAGCAACTTAAGATATCACATCTGGAAGCTGAGAAAGACTCCCCTCAACCAGGACAAATACCTCAAAGGCACACTGCCAAAGACCTACCTCCTCCAACCCCACCCTACCTGCTTACAGTCACCACCCAGTTAATCCATTCAACAAAATAAATGTTCTGATTAGGTTATAACTCTCATAACCTGATCATTCCCCTGAATACTTTGTTGCACTCTCTCCCACTTGAACTTTGGGGCATACCTCATATCTTCACCATAATAACTTATGAACCAAACTCAGACCAAAGTAGGATGTCACCCAAGCAAAGGGGACACCTGGCACTGTTTAGTTCTGAGTGGGTGGGGGTGAGTCCCTGCTCACTACAGAGAAACCAAGGATTCAAAATCACAATCTGAGAAAGATGAGTGAAGTTAGAACAGAAAGAAGAGGGAGAGGAGAAGGTTAGGGGAAAGAACATTATCCAAAGACTATTCCATTCTATTAGGAGAATTACAGGAGGAATAAAGAAAATAACGTCATAAATGTGGAGATAAAATTATGGTGGATGGTTTGGGGCGGTAAGGTATCTAGCAATGAATAGGCCTTGGGATATGCATTAGTCAGCTTTCCATTGCTGTAACAAAATACCTGAGAAAATCAACTCAGAAGATGAATCATTTATTTTGACTCAGATACAAATGTTTTGTTCAGATACAAATGTTTAACCCATTTTCTTGGGCACATTATGTCATGGCAACAGGAGCAGGTAGGCAGGAAGACTGTTTACCTCATGGTGCCTGGAAAGCAAATGGAGAAGAGGACCTGGGGTCCTAATATCCTCTTAAGGGCACATTCCTAATGACCTAACTTCCTTCCACTTGTCCACACCTCCCAAAGAGTCTACCACCTCCAAATAGTGCCACACACTGGGGACTTGGCCTTTCACTCATGGGACTTCAGAGAACACTCCAGATCCATATTGCTGCAGGATACAAGGTGTTTTTATCTTAAGCATCTTCATGTTTTAAAATAGCCCCAGTGCTGGAAAATATTTTTTTCATCTTATCATTAGTGAAATCTCTTTGGCAGTAGTAACTATTCTTCATGGGTTTGGGCAAACAGAACATAGGGGAGAGGTGATATATGTAATAAGGATCTGGATGAAAGTTTGCACACTGGTTTTTCCCCCCTGGGACTGAGTCATTTGGGTTAAATATCTTTAGAAGGAAGACAAAATATACAGTAGATTGTTACTGTTCAAGATCCATTCCTTTTTGCCATGAGGAAGTGTGTGTATTAGCCATGGCCCTACTAATTCTACAATGCTTGTGCAATGGCTTAAAAATGAGGTAGTTTTGTTGAAAATGAGTCATATGTATTTTTGACCATAATATTTATCATACCTAGTAATCATAAACAGCACTTGGACTTTTCTTGCAAAGTTTACAGTTGAAAACACAGTGGTCTTCTTGGGTAGAGTTTTGACTCTGACAGCTTTTGTATTTAGGAAAGGGCCAACAGGGATAAGTAAATTCCAAGCAGCACTAACCCCCTCTCCTCCCAAATGAATCATTAGCCACTGCAGCGACCATGCAGCAATAGCCCTGCGCGTCTCCTCCCCAGACCCTGGCAAGCTCCTCTGCTGTGGGTCCTAATGAGCAGCGAAGAGGTCCTCGGTCTGTGGTGGGAGGGACATGGGGTGGCGAGTTATAGAGCTGTACCGGCTAATTAGCGTGGGGCTAACAACCTTTGCCAGTAATTGTATTACCCTGCTTTTGGCAAGGGGGGCTTTCAATATCTCTACATAGCATAATGTATTTGATGATAATGAAAACTGGTCATAAGAAATAGGACATATTTCAAAGCATAAATCACAAAGAATCTGTGTCTTAAGTCTCCCCCCTCTTTTTTTTTTTTTTTTTAATGAGGGGTGAGGTTGAAGGAGTAGTTCTTATTCTCTTCCAATTCATACAAATTGGCATTTAGTGGTCACTGGAAACTCCGGATGGGAGCTGGAGTTGGAAGCCCAGAACCAGTGGGAATGGTTCTGTCCTGGTGACTCTGATCATCCCGAGGAGCCTCTCCAGGCTCCCTGCCATACACACGGTGTCCCACTGTCAGTAACAACCAGTGCACAGGTTCTCAACCATTGTTAAAAAGTACCTTCCAAGGACGTCCTAAAGAACTGTTTTGTCTTTCCTTGGCACAGAAAATACATTTAAAAGCCTGATGGCCTCACAAACACATATTGGGAGTTATTTTCAGAAGCAACATAAATAAACATGCTGCAATTTGTTTATCAGAAAAAAGAAAATAAAGGGCTGGGGTTGTGGCTCCGTGGTGGAGCGCTTGCCTAGCATGTGTGAGGCACTGGGTTCAATCCTCAGCACCACATATAGATAAGTAAATAAAAAATAAAAGTCCATCAACAACTAATAAAAATATTTTCAAAAAGAAAACATAAGTTGTTATAAAAATGTTCCTTTAAAATTACCTAAGAAAGAATAATTTTTAAAATTAAAATCTGATACCATCATTGACTATTTAAGTTGGAAACCTTTTATCTGATAATAATGCATTTCTGGGGAAAAAATGGTGCCACTAAAAATTTAAATAAAAATCAGGTATTGTGAGACATTACAATATACACAATAGGGAGTGTGAGAGGTTTTTGCTGAAAATACTCGTATGCATCTTGTGTGGGGAGATAGAGTTTAACAGGTTTAGAGGAAAGTAAAATTGGTACTGAAGAGAACCTGACCCAACTGACAGGCCACCAGAGTAGGTGCAGAAGAGCGCAGATGGGTCTAGACTGGTGAGTGGGCTGGTCACACCAGCCCTGCCACAGAGGTGGGGGGGGGGCGTCCCTGGGGCAAGAGGCAGGAGACTGCGAGGCCTGCCCCTGCATTTCCTCGTCACCTGTCAGACCCCACTTGGGCAAGTCCCTGAAGCGCTCACCTCTGAAATGGCTGGAATAACAGCTGTGTGTTCTGCGGGGTCATGGAGTCACTCAGCACTCGGAGGGAGTGTGTGAGTTACGATCCAGGCATTGCAGTAGGTTCCACAATAGAGTATTAGAAAGATGCAGGGCTGGCTTGGGGCTCAGTGGCAGAGCACTTGCCTGGCATGTGTGAGGATGGGGTTTGATCCTCAGCACCACATATGAGTAAATAAAATAAAAGGTCCATTGCCAACTAAAAAAAATATTTCTTAAGAAAAGATGCAGCATCTTTTCTCTGAGGTGGTGCTCTATGGTGACAGAGAGAAACCCTGTGAGAACAGAGTCCCCGATGACAAGCACTATCATCCTGGGTGTTGGGACCTCACAAGGAAGCTGATTTCACTCTGCTGGGCTTGTTCCAGCCACCTTTGCCCTGTTCCCGCCACGTCCGTACTTTCACTGGGTCCCCTGAAACTGCCTCTGATTCTCACTATCATATATGTATATAAAAGCTTAAATCGGATTGAGCTAAGCTTTCTTTTGCTTCCTCCCTGTGCTCCCAGGCCCAGTGACTGTCTTCTCCGCTTCCCGATTTTCCAGGAAGCGGCCCTTCTCCTGCACCTTCCTTTGGACCTGGGTGTTTCCAATTCACCAGCTTCCAGCCCCTCTTCACCACAGAGCCCTGTGGTCTCCTCCTACTCTGCCTGCCCATCTGCATCTCCACTCTTCCTGCAGATTCAGAGAAGGCTAAGGGAGGAGCTGGCAGCCTGGGTTCCCACCCTGGCTTCACACGGGAGCTGGTCACACTGAGCCCATATTTCACTTCTCTTTGACTCACTTTCCTCTTCTGTGAAGTGGAATTAAAATGAGCCACAGCAAACCCAATAAGTAGTGTGCAAATAGATTTACATGTCCGGCACATCTGTGGCTTCCCACACTAACTCTCTCAGGGATGTCTTTGGTTATAACAAGTATGTTAGGCCGGGCAATTGCCAAGAACAGACTCACTTCTCACAGAGTGAAGACTGCTAAGTCCAAGTTCAAGGTGCAGACATTGGGGCTCCAGTGCAGTATCTTGCTGATTCTCACGTGGCAGAAAGCAGGAGGACCAAAGGTACAAAAAGGAGGGAAGGGACAGACAGCTTCCTGGCACCTCCATTATGGAAGGTGCTGGTCCCATTCATGAAGGTCCATCCTGATGACTTGGTCACCTGCTGAAAGTCCCCTTCTCAACACCATCAAATTGATGATTCAGCTTCAGGGCATGTGACCATAGCAGAGTAACAGTGACTCCCTTACAGAGCCATGGGAAGACAGGTGTGCCTCAAAAAGCACTGCATAGCTCTTACTTTTATTATTAATGTAAATTGTTCTAATACATGAATGCTTTGTTAATAATGTGACATTATTAAGTATTTTAAAATTTCATTAATTGGTTTAGAGATAATCCATGTCGCTCTCCATTAAGTATGTGGAAACATGGATAACTTGTCAACCCCCAGGAATTGTTCTTGTTACTGTAACATTATTCACTTTTCTGGGACTTAAATCTTTAAGAATATTTTTGAAGAATATTGTCAGATTTTTCAAGTTTTGATTATTTCCAAGGTTCCAATTGGATTATCAGATTCTTTCTGATATGTTTGTAGTCCAACAACATGCCCTCAAAGAGACTTCTTTTGGGAGAAAATAAAGACCTGCTTTTTGTATATTGTTGGGTATTGGTCAATTGGAGGAGAGTTGATCATTGTTTGGCAAAAAGGAAAAAACTCCATGGATGTTTTGTGAGTGTGGGCTATCCCCATAGCAGAGGTCCTGTTGGAGAGGGCCCAAGACACCGATCCTCCAGTCCCCATGGGCCTTCAGCTCTGTCCCACAGCCTAAGACCCCGTGTCGCTGGATGAGTACCTACCTGCCTGTTTTGTGTGCCTGAACCATCGTCTGCCATGCCTTCCCGGTTGGATTAATAAATTGCAATAAAGAGGAGAAGAAACACCATTGCATGCTTTCTCCTTGTCCGGCCATCATACCATCAGGCAGGAAGACATCATTTTGTCCTGAGGGAGCTTAAAGCCAGCTGGAGCCCTGCCCTGTCTTTCCCCAGAATCTCTTCCGAGGGAACCTGAGGAGTTTCTTGTATACTGAGAACTAACGAGCGTTTGGGCCTCGGAGTGGCTGCACAGCTGAACTTGATCCAATTTCCAGTCCACGGGGCGGGTTATTAGTGTGGCAGTGAGCGGTGCCCCATGGTGTGTGAGCGAGCCATCTGGCAGAGGGACCTTTTCCTTGATCAACAACATTTTTTGTGAAAGAGTAAAAAATTAAGAAATTAAAGATCTCAGAACCATGGACAGAGACAGGAAAATATGTTCTCTAAATGTCGCTGTAACTGCTGAAATCTGCTTGGGGTCCTTCCGTTCCCCTTTGCGGTGCCACCCTGAGCAGTAGGAAAGTCTGGATTTAAGCAGACAGGGTACTCATCTTTGGGTTTTTTTCTGTATTTGCCAAATTTCAGCTGCCGCTAAAAATATGCTCATGTTCCTCATGTGTTCCACAGAATCTGAGCATGAGGGATTTAAAAAAATTAATTTTAAGACCCCAGAAAGCTGGAATATTAACATTGTAGTGGCCGCCTATGTTGCTGTCTGTATGAAGAACTGAGTGACGGGAGCAGACAGAGTCCTCAGGCCTCACTGGTTACAAAAAACGGAACTCCCCCTCGTTAGTTTTCCAAACTCAGATGATGATCCCATGCCCCAAGCTGATCTGAGGTGTTGACTTTTGTGAGTTGGGGGCTTCGCTCTGCACATTTCCTCAAATCCCCAGAGTCTTCAGAGCTGGAGATGCTGTTGTCCATGACAGAAACTAAAGCCAGGGGGGAAGTAATTTCCCAAATGTCACACAGCAAGTGACAGAGTGCAGGGCCTGAGTCCGTGGGCTTCTCTGCTTTCCTCCACATTCTGCTAGTTTCTGGGGGACTGAGCTCCTGGCTGTCCCTGCTTGGCCTTCATGCCTGTTTCCTCAGTCCTTCCCGTTCTCAGCCATGGGGGCATCTTCTCCACTGAGTAGGCTCAGAACGCTGTGCAGGGCATCCTGGCAAGCATGTGAGGAGGACCTGTGTGGAGCTCTCCAGCATTTATAAATTAAGCTGGAGGGTGCACACGTACACACAGACACACACACACACACACACACACACACACACACACACACACACATGCTGTACTGCTCACGCCTACACCACAGCAGGAAGAGCATGGCACACACACTGTGGGGACCGAAGTGAGAGAGCAGGGCATCACCTCTGTTGGTGATGCCCTGAACATGGAGAGTGGACCGTCTGCTGAATCTTGAGGGCACAGTGCAGGTGGATTCAAGGCTGCACCAGGCGCTGATTCTCACTCTGCCCTCCTGCTGGCCGCTCCTGCCCTCCACGTCTGGCTGGCATGCTGTGCTCAGGTCTCGGGCTGCGTGGTTGGAAGGTTTGGAAGGACTCAGGCCGAGGGCTCCTACAGCACCTCCTTCACTGCCAGAAGCAGTCACAGGAGCTCAGAGCATCGTGAGCCTCCTTCTCCTGGTCTGGGCTCCCGGGGTGTGCGTCCCAGCTTGTCCTCTTCAGAGGCTCTGCTTCTCCAGGCCGAGGCTGCTCCTGGGCCTTTCGTGAGTGGGCTCAGGTCTGCGCTGGGTATACTTCTGGGGCCTGAGCTGCAGGGAAGAAGCTTCCAGAGATGCTTTTTACAGGACCCTAGCAGAGGGGCAAAAGTGTGGGGAGGCCCTGCTTCGGTCATCTCTACTGCCATCCCATGGGCCAAGGTCCAGCATGGGGCTGAGCACAAGGTCGCAGACAGGCTATGTATGCTGTACGTGCTTCAGCAGGGAGTGAAGGTGTGAAGGGTGGTCTAGGCTACCCTCCGCCTGGAGGAGAGGGAAAGGACAGGAGACCCTTGAGGCGGAGTTCCAGAAAGGAGGATCACCTACAGGAGGTGGCAGTGCTGGCTTCTGCTTATCAGGTGCAGGTGACACTTCAGAAAGCTCACTTAGCACTCCACGAAGATCCCCATGTGTGAGGAACTGGAGTGGCAGAAGGCAGAGGCACGGGGCATAATGAAGCAGCCATGGCATAGCAAAGGCCTAACGTGGAGGTGACAGCAGTGAAAGGGGAGGAGAAGCTGGGAGGGGTGCTTCTGGCTCCTGAGGGTCACTCTGGGCACCTCCCTGGATGTGCCTCAGGAGGAGGTGCCCACGTGGTGATTGACACCTGTCAGAAAGCAGGAGGGAAATCAGGTTGTCTGGGTGCAGTGAAGGATGATGGTGGTAGGACAAACAGGGATGGTAGGGAGGACATGGGGACAGAAGGTGATAAGGAGTGACTGCTGCTGAGTGGCCGACCTGGGAGACCTTGGGAGCTGGGAGGTAGGGACAGAGAGCAAGCCTGTCACTGTGACAGGCAAATGGGGAAGAGATAGGGACAGGATTGGAGAACACAGCATCCGGGCGGCCTCCTGGGTGGAGGTGGATCAGAAGCAGGAGTGTGTAGGGCAGGGTGGTGCAGTAGAGTGAGGAGGGCACTGCTCTCAAGAGGACTTTGTGACAGCAGTGAGACGGCTGGAGGAAGACACAGGGAGGGAGCAAGTCATGCTGCCATTAGTATGGTTATGTTTCAACACTCTCCAGATGAGAGGGAATGGCAAGAAGAGGTTTGAAACTGAGCATGAGGGTGCACACCTGTATCCCAGTGGCTCTGGAGACCCAGGCGGGAGGATCGCAAGTTCAAAGCCCGTCTCAGCAACTTAGTGAGGCCCTAATCAACTTAGTGAGACAGCGTTTCTGAAAAAAATATAAAAAAGGACTGGGGATATGACTCAGTGTTTAAGTGCCCCTGGATTCAATCCCCCATATAAAAGAAGGAAAGAGAAAGAGAGGGAGGGAGGGAGGGAGGGAGGAAGGAAGGGAGGGAAGAGGGGAGGGAGGGAGGAAGGAAGAGTTTGAAACCATAGAGAAGTGGGGTGGTGGGGTACTGGGAGCAGGACCCAGTCTGTGAGTTGGGGTAGAGGTGCATGACAGGCCCTGTCTAGAGGTTATTACTAGGATACCCACTTTTGGGGTAAATAAGTTTTAAAACAATATTATTTGCACTGTGCTTATGCAAATGCGTGCTTTTGTATGTATAATACGATACATTTTTCCTACAAAAATTCACATCCCCCTGAACATTGCTGTGTTTTTCTGTTGCTGTGTTCCACTCATCCCCAAATTTCCATTTCTGGCCCCAGTTCAGTGCTGCTTGTCTAACATGTACCGAGTACAAGTGCTGTGACCCCCACTGGCAGGGGAAGTGTGCCCAAGTCAATCAGTCACACCTGTCATTTTCCTGTCCCTCTGACTACTGATGTAGAAACTGTACAGAAAGGGACTTTAAATTCCCTGGAACTAAGGACAAGGTAAATGCTGGCAGTTGATGCTGCCATTTACTTGTGTGTTTCTGCCTCCCTCCCAACCAGAACTGTGACCTGGAGCAGCAGAGCATCGTTCACATCGTGCAGAGACCAAGGAAGAAAGATCTGGAAGCAGACGCGCCTGGAGGGGATGAGCCTAGAACCTCCTTGGGAGGCTCCGAGAGGGAGCCCAAGAGCTTGACGCGGGTGGACCTCAGCAGCTCTGTCCTGCCGGCCGACTCCGTGGGGCTGGCTGTGGTTCTGGACACGAGCAGCAGGAGGGACGGGACAGCAGCCCAAGGTACTGTGAAGCCTGTTTGGGCCACCAGGGCGTTGGGTTGTTCAGGGAGGTCTCTGTGCGCGTGGCCTCACTGTGCGCATGTCTGACCTCTGCTGAGTTTGGACCAGAGTCTCAGTCACTGCAAGACTTCCCTAGAAGGAGAGTCCAGGGTGCCAAAGGAGGGCAATGTGTGTCATGACAGGTGCAGTGACACAGGTGTCATGTTAAAAGTGGACATTGGCGTGGATGGAGGAGTGTCAGGGCACAGCAGTGCTGGGCAATGTGTTTTTCTTTTTTGAGGAGCTGGGGGCAGGGGCCTGTGGTGAGTTGTGTGAGGGTTTGAACATGCGACTGTAGTACCTGCGTGTCCTTCTCACACTTTGGTTTCTTTGCTTCTTACTTTCTTAAAGTCTGTTTTGCTTGATTATGTTTCTTTCTTTCTTTTTTTTTTCTGTTAAGTCAAGCCAACCTAGTTTTTTAAAAAAATTTGTTTATTTCTTTAGTTGTAGGTGGACACAATACCTTTATTTTTTTTTTATGTGGTGCTGAAGATCAAATCCAGGACCTCATGCGTGCTAGGCGACACTCTACCACTGAGCCACAACCCTAGCCCCTTGATTATGTTTCTTAATGATGCAGAGAAACTTTAAGAAGTATAAAGAGTATTTTGAAGGTGATTGGAGCCATTTGCAAGTTCTCAGGCTGCATGTCACAGCATCAGTGAGATCCCACAAATGAAGGCAGTCTTTCTTCTCTGCACCGCAACCCACTCCACGTGAGACTGGTGATGTCCTCACAGTTCTGGGGCTGGAAGTCCACCATCAAGGCACTGGCAGGCTGGGAGTCTGGAGAGGGACTGGTTCCTGCATTTAAGAGGGTGCCATTTGGTGCATCCTGTGGAGGGACAAAGGCTGTGTCCTCACATGGCAGAGGGGATGGAAGGAGTGATTTCTTGAAATAATCCCTATGCTAAACAGACACATTTTGGGGTGGTGTATTCCAATCTCCTATACACTCAAGGTGGAATATTGTCCTAGTTGATTTATGATAGTGAATCCTAAGTTCATTTTATAGATACTACTCCTGTTCACCAAGGCGGAGCCCTTAGGACTTAAGCACCTCTCAAAGCTCCACCTCTCAGCGTATCACATTGGCAGTTAGTTTTCAACATGAATTTTGGAGGGGACACAGACATTCAAACCATAGCAGATGGCCATCCTTTCGTTATTTTGACAAGATTAATGTGTTTTTCTTACTCTCTTATTCTCCAGCATAAATAGACCAAAAATAGAACAGGGTTAATTTTGATCATATGTACAAAAAACACCCAATAACTGATTTTACAGGTGGAAGTTTGTTTCCCCATGCAAAAATAGGTCAAGAAAGGTAGTCCTGGGCTTAGTATGACCTTCACAGTGGCAGCAAAGAACAGGAAATGCCTTCTGCTAAATTGCTAAATATAATTCAACACATTTTAGAAATCAGATGAGCTTGTAGAAACAGTGGGATAATTTCCTGGGACAAATGAAAAAGTAGAAACAACACAGATCATAGCCATCAATAAAATAAACAATCATTCACACTAAGCCATAGTAAATTGACCTGGATATATACCTATCAACATTAATATATCTCCAAATCACAGTGTTAAATTTAACAAAAGATTGTAAATTATGATGTTCAGTAATATATGGATTACACAAAATCTCAAAATATAAAGCCCAAAGCAATTGTATGCATCATTCATGGGTAGGAGAGTGAGCATATGATATATTTTGTCCAAATAGGATGCAGTTGAGAGTCAAAGGCAGCATTAAAATATAATTAAGATCTATATACCTTTGAAATGTTCATTGACCAAGTTTGACTTGTTTTGTTAGTGGATTTATAAACTAGTTCTATGATGTTATTTCCAAAAATCTTTCTAAAAATGGAAAATATATTCATTTCCTTTAGAGTAAAATTAAAGCTTCCTCTTGTTATTCCAAATGAGTAATATTGGCAAAATAATCATCCTGTGCACATACAAACGCAGGGAGTTTCCTAGTATATCGACTTTAGACTCTTGCTACTGATATTTATCTGAAAAATCTTAAAATATAGTCTTATTATTTTACTTTATCATAACGTTTCCTTTGGTCTTCTTTGGAATTTTACTTCCTGGTTTTGGAATTATTGACACTTTGAATTGACTTTCTCTCTAGACCATAAAACTTTTAGTTAAGACCATGTTCTCTCTCTGGGCTTGGAGAAAATTCTACTAAATGTCAGATATCCTCTTTATATTTTAAATTGAAATGTGGAATTGTTTCAGCCCAAACAATAGATGAAATAAATTCTGGTAAATTCACAGGGAGTGCAGAGTGATGGCAGCCCTGGGGCAGGTGCCCCGGAGTCCGTGCCCTTCCACCTGCACATGTGGCCAACCTCCCTTTTCGCCCCTGGCTGGTGCCTGCTGTCCTCTGGTGTCCTCTGCTGGTGCTGACCATGGTGCCACCAGCTGGTCAGTGCGTGTCCCTTGGGGGCATGTTCCTAAGACACCTCCCAGCACCACGGGCCAGGGCAGCCCTCCTGGCATCCCGAGTGCTATAGCAGGAAGCCAAGTGTAGGTTACACCTGAGGCACCCAGGGCAACTTAAGGGGTGCCTCTGGGTTCAAGTGACACCTGAGCTGCAAGTAGTCATTTCTTAACCTTAAAGGCTGGAGGGATCTGCTTGTGTTTCAAGTCCCCTACTTTTCCTTTTGCTTCTTTCATATTCTCTCCTTCTCTTGCCCTCTCTCTTTCTCCCTCTCTGGCTCCCTCTCTCTCTCCCTCTCCCTCCCTCCCTCCCTCCCTCTCTCTCTCTCTATCTCTCTCTCTCTCTCCCCCTCCCTCCCTCCCTCCCTCCCTCCCTCTCCCTGGCTCCTTCCCTCCCTCTAGCTGGAACACTGGATGTTCAGTCAGAGGACTGAGAGAATGAGATATCCTCCATTCTCCTTTTGTTTCCACACTCAGCCATTGTTTTGACTAAGACAAGCTACCATGCAGCCTTACCTCTCACTAGGTTCTATTTTCTTCTTCGTTTTCATCTCTTTGAGGAATGGGTTTTTATCCAATTAATTGTCATTTCCCCTAAAATCTCCCAGAGAAGTAATAATAAATGCTTATTAAATTACCTAGAATTATAAACATAGTAAATCATTCATCAGAAGTTCTGTATTTAACCTTTAGAACTAATGATTTTTAAAACATTGTACAGAGAAAATGAGACATCGCCTCTTCAAATATTTTGGCTCTTTCATAGTTTGAATGAATGCAGTGTCTTGAATGGGACAATTTGCAATGAGTGCATATATTATCATGTCCCCTTAATAAAAATGACATGGTAGGATTCCTAGAGCTGTGACTCACAAAATCTAAGTGTGCAGAAGAATTTCTAGGGGTGCCTGTTCCAAGTTTCTTTGGTGGCCACAAATTCTTGTGCCACAGTGAGAAGAAATTCTGTACTTTTTCCATAACCAGAAATGCTGATTCAATTTGGCCGAGGGCAAAGGTCCACAAATGCAAAGGCCTTCCAGCTGTCCCACTGTGGCTCCTACCTGGCAGCATCAGCCGGTCAGACAGAGGGGCTCACCAAGTCTGTCAATGGCAACCTGAGCAACTTCTTATCCACCTGTTTTACCTATTAACCATGTATAGCACCTGCCATTTGGGGAAAAAATGTTTGAAAACTTCTGCCTTACAGAAAGAAGATTAGGAGAAATAAGCCCTGCTTTCTGCATGTCACTTGGTATGTGAATCAGGAAGACTTTCGATACTGGCTCCATGTCAGAGGGCTGGGCTCTCCCCTCACAGCAGCCAGAACAAGTGGGAACTTCTGAGGTCACGGGTGTGCCTTTCAGGCATTTGTAGGTGGGGAAAGGTACTGGTCAACATGAGAGGTGATGTCACAAATGACATATTTTTTTCTTTCTTTACTGCTTTTTCATTGCTTCCTAGTTTACAGTCTGATTTTCAGTTCTCCTGGTGGGAACCATTTGGTTTGGGGGCGGATTTTTTCTATATTTTTTATTGGTACATTAGAGTCGTACATGGAGTTGGGATCGGTTGTCACGTATTTGTACACGCACACAATGTAACAATATAATTAGGCCAACATCGTTCGCCAGCTCTGCCCCCTCCCTCTCCCGCCCTGGCTCCTTTCCTGTTCTGACCTCTCTGAGATTTAGGAGATCCAGCCCCACATTTGTTTTCCTTTTCCTCTCAGCACACAGAGAAAACACCTGACCCTTAACCTTCTGAGTTTCACTTATTTCATTTAACATGATGGTGTCTGGTTCCATCCATTTTCCTACAAATGAAATAACTTCATTTTTGTATATGGTTGAATAAAACTCCATTGTGTATATACAACACATTTTCTTTATCTGTCCCTCTTGATGGACACCGAGACTGGTTCCATAGTGTAGCTATTGTGAGTTGTGCTGCTGTGGACATGAATATACACGGATCACTGTAGTAAGACGGCTTTAAATCTTCAGGCTAAATACAAGGAGTAGTGTAGCTGGGTCACATGGTGGTTCCCTGCCTAGACTTTTGAAGACCCTCCATACTGATTTCCATAGTGGTTATACTAATTTACATCCCACCAACAGGATAAAAGTGTTCCTGTTTCTCCATGTCCTCTCCAGCATTTATTATTATTTGTATTTTTGATTACTGCCACTCCAGTTTTGATTTGCATTTTCCTAATTGCCAATGATATTGAACATTTTTTATATGTTTGTTGGCCATTTGTATTTCTTCTTTGGAAAAGTGTCTGTTTATTTGCCTCTTTATTAATTGGATTATTTGATGTTTTGGTGTAAAGTTTTGAACTCTTTATACATTCTAGATATTAATCCTCTGTCAAATGAGTACCTAGCATAGATTTTATTCCATTCTTGTTGAATGGGAACGTCCTGCTTGGAGAAAGGAGGGTGGGTGTGCGGTGCAGACGTCATATGCCGGGAGCCAGTTCGGAGACAGACTCAAATTTTATTACAGAATTACACAGCTTATATAGCATACAGTAGCCAATCACCATCTGTTAGGCTCTTGTGACTTCCTTGTGCCAAGCTCATGATCATTCCATATAAGGGACAAGGAAGTGCCAGGGCCTGGGCCCTGGATTCTCGGGCCCTAGCTGGGCCCTGGATGCACGTAACTAATCAGCACTTAGCAAGCTTTCTTGATGTCCGTGTGCTAGGCTCCTGATTAAACATTATCAGGGAAGAGGAAGTACTTGGGCTCTGGGTGTTCACAGAGAGCACAATTCACAGCACAGATCTGTTTATGCTTCTGAGAGCAGCAGGTTTGCTTCTTCCATAATTATGCTTCTTTCTGTGATGCAAACCACATTGCCTTAGGTATTCCTACACATTCTGTGAATTCTCTCTTCACATTCCTATTGTTTCCTTTGCTGTGCAGAAGCTTTTAAATTCTATGCCATCCTATTTATTATTCTTGGCATTATTTCCTGATCTTTAGGGGTCCCATTGAGAAGTTTGTTGCCCTTGCCTGTACACTGGAATGTTGACCCTATGTTTTCTTCTGGGGGTTACATAGTTTCTGAATCTCTAGGTCTTTGATCCATTTGAGTTAATTTTGTGTGGGCATGCAGGGTGATAGATAAGGGTCTAGTTTAATTATTCTACATATGGATAACTACTTTTCCCTGCACCATTGGTTGAAGAGGCGGTCTTTTTCCAGTGTATGTTTTTGGCACCTTTGTCAAGGATCAGGTGACTATAGCTGTATGGGTTTGTCTCTTCTATTCTGTACCATTGGTTTAGGTATATGTTTATGCCAGTACCACACAGTTTTTGTTACTATAGCTCTGTAGTATAATTTGAAATCGGGTATTGTGGTGCCTCTAGAATTGCATTTTGGCTATTTTTGGGTCTTTTATTCTTCCAATGAATTTTAGGACTACTCTTTCAGTAAAGAATGTCACAGGTATTTTGATGGTGATTGCATTGAATCTGAACTTTGCTTTTTTTTTAGTATGTGCATTTTAACAATATTACTTCTGCCTATCCATGAATAGGGAGGGCCTTGCCATCTTCTGAAGTCTTCCTCAATTTCTTTCTTCAATGTTGTATAGTTTTCATTGTAGAGGTCTTCCAACTCCTTGGTTAGATTTATTCCTGGTATTTTTTTTTTTTTTGCGGCAACTACGAATGGAATTTTTTTTCCTGATTTGTTTCTCAGCAGATTAGTTGTAGGTATATAGGAAACCTATTGATTCTTGTATGTTGATTTTGTAAACAGCTACTTTGCAAAATTTGTTTATTTAGCTCTAGCAGACTTTTGGTAGAGTTTTCTTGCATCACCTAGGTTTAGGATCATCATCTGCGAACAGTGATAATTTGACTTCTTCCTTTCCTATTTTTATCCTTTGTATTTCTTTATCTTGCCTAATTGCTCTGGCTAGAATTTCTAGCCCTATGTTAAATAGAAGTGGTAAGAGTGGACATCCTTGTCTTGTCTCAGATTTTAGAGGAAATTCTTTCAGTTTTTCCCAATTAACTATGAGGTTGGTTTGGAATTTTCATATATAGCCTTTATGATACTGAAGTAGGTTTCTTCTATCCCTAGTTTCCTCAATGAATTTTTTTAACCATGAATGTGTGCTGAATTTTGTCAAAAGCTTTCTCTGTATCTATTGAGATTACTAAGTGATTTTTGTTCTTAATTCTATTTATGTGATGAATTACATTTATTATTAATTTGCAGATATTAAACCATCCTTTTGTCTCTGGAGTAAAACCAATTTGATCATGGTATACAATCTTATTAACATAGCGAATGATATTTGTAAATATTTTATTAATTTTTTCACATATAAGTTCCTCAGGGATATTGGTCTGTAGTTTTTTTTTTCCTGATGTATCCTTATCTGGTTTTGGTATAAATATGATATTGGTTTCACAAATGAATTTGGAAGTGTTCCATCCCTTTCTGTTTCATGGAATAGTTTGAGGAGTATTGGCATTACTTGTTCTTTTAAGAACAATTCAGCCGAGAATCCATTTGGTCCTTGGCTTTTCTTTGTTGGAAGGCTTTTTATCACTGCTTGTATCTCATTACAAGTTATTGGTCTGTTTAGGTTTTCTATGTCCTCTTGATTCAGTTTTGGCAGATCATTTTCTTTTAGGTTTTCCAATTTATTGGAGTCTAAGTTTTCAAAACTGTCTCTAATGATTTGCTAGATTTCTTAGATAAGTACCACATTTTAGTCCCCATTGCATTGCTGTGACCAAAAGATCTGACAAGAATAATCAGGGGAGGAACAGTGTATTTTGGCTGATGGTTTTAGAGGTTGCAGTCCTTAGGTGGCTGACTTCATAGCTCTGGACTTGAGATGAGGTAGAACATCCTGATGGAAGGGTGTGGTGGAGGAACCCTCTCAGGATATGGCAGTCAGGAAGCAGAGGGTGAGAGGGAGGGAGAGGGAGAGGGAGAGGGAGAGGGAGAGGGAGAGGGAGAGGGAGAGGACTCTGCTAAGGCATGCCCCCAGTGACCTGCCTTCTCCAGCCACACCCTACCTGCCTACAGTTTCCACCAAGGTATTCCAATCAGTGCATTGATCTACGTTAGGACTGATTAGGTTAAAGCTCTCAGTGTGACCACTTCACCTCTGAACGTTCCTGCACTCCCGCATTGTCTCACACATCATATCCAAACCATAACATACCACAGGAAATTTCTAAAACCCACAAGAATTTCCTATATGCTCTACATGCTCTGCTTCTCCTGCACATGTGTTTGTATCAGGGCCCAGAGCAAGAAGCCCCTCAAACCTGCAGCATCTCAGATATGCCTAGCTGCCGACACTTCCATCAGTGAGCTGACGGCATCTCCTGCAGCAGGATGCTGAGACCGGGAACATTTGTCTCCAAACATTCCTCGGAACCTCTCCTTTTTTGCCTTTATAAGCACCCCCCACCCAGCCTCTCTGGAGGTGCCTGTGATCCTTCATAGAACATATAACCCAGATTGTACTCCTTTCTCATTCCCAAATAAACTCATTTCTTTCAGGAGTCATTTTCTCTTGTTATTTTAGGTTGACAGTACTTAGAAATTAGGATGTGCTGTTTTAAAACTTGCAAGAGGAAGTCAAAACACTGGAAGGAGTGACGTATTCCTCAGAGCAGTGGATCTGGAGCTTAGCATGCATCTGAATCACATGCAGGCCTGTTGACGCACAGATTGATGGACCCAGCCCAAGCTGGCCTGGGGCAGAGGCTGAGAAATTGCATTTCTGATAGGTTCCCAGGTGATGCTGGTCCAGCTGGTCCAGGAGACATGCTTTGAGTAGCACTGCCTAAACAGTGAAAAATACTATTGTTCAAAATATGATTAATGAAGAAAATGTATCATTTTACAAACTTCTGATCAAGAACACTGAGTGATCCAGTCCTGGGCTCAAGACACCTGTGTGTGAATTAAGGTCACATGTTATTTGTGTTTCCTGAATGAGGCACCATTCATCACCTCTGGCAGTCAGATGGGACAAAGCTGTTGGACCCAGAACAAAAGAGGAATATTCGCTCATATTTGTCATGCAGTTAATTAACTACTTCAGCACCTTGGGGATTGGATTCCTCACCCTGAGCCAGGCTCCCTTCCAGGCACTGGAATGTAGCTGGAAATGGAAACAGACAGCACACCTCCCAGAATACAGCTCATGCTGGCTGGGGGAGAACATGACAAGCAGAAACACCCAACTAGTGAGCTTGGGGACACATCAACAGAGAAGGCAACGGAGAATGACGGTGTGGGGGTGCTCTCATACGTACATGCCAGGAGGCCTCTTTCACGTGTGAATCTTTCAGGGGAGCATCCTCAGGAAGCACTGTGATCCCTCCGGGTGTCCTAGGCAGAAGAACACTACCAGTCCATGAACCTGAGGCAGGACCATGGTTGGAAAGCAGTGGGAGTCGGGCAGTAGGAGGAGGTGGAATCCAAAAGGGAGGCAGGGTGGGGAGGGTCCTGTGGGGTCTCATAGGTCCTGGATTGTACTCTGGTGAGAGGGAACCGTCTGAGGTGTTTGAGCAGTGATTAGCATGGGCTGATAGAGGGAGATGCACCCTGGCCACACAGGCCAAGCTGCAGGAAGCAGGGTGGAGGCAACAGGATGAGTAGGTTTCCAAATTGTAGGACTACTGCAGCGCCCAGAGCACCTGGAACTAGTGGGAATGGTGGCAGGAACACCCACTGGCGCTTGCCACACACCTGGCTGTGCTCCAGGTCCTCTCCCTCTCTGCACTCAGCGGCCGCCCCTGCAGTAGACAGTATTCGCATCCTCATTATAGGTGAGAAACAGCAAAGGTGGTTTGAGGAACTGGGCCAGGCAAGGCAAGACTTCGCCAAGGACCTTCTCAAGGTCCTTGCTTATGTCCAGGTCTCATTTAAATACAGACAGGGTAGCAGAAGGATGTTTTCTTTTTCTTTAAATATTTTGATTATAAAGTAGAAAGAGTCTTAGGATGAGTCATTTTGAAAAATTGACTAATGCTAATTGTTAATTTCAGCCAAATTGTCAAACTTAAAAATTCAACTCTATAATACTTGGTATACTATTTTATCATAATTTTTTGTCTAAAAACAAAACTTTCATTAATTTTATCCAGCTTTGTCAAATCTTATGACCCTACCTTACTAAGAAAGCATTTAATTAATATTGAACCATAGTTTACTATACAATAAGCACTTATCTTCTCACTAAATGAAAGAGACTAGTTTTGATGAAACATGACATGCTGGGATAAATTGAAGTATAACTTGAAAAGATAAAATAGAAAAAACTTAGAAGTAGACAAATATAAAAAAAATGAAATCAACGAAATTGCTTTTAAGACTCGCACTCTGGATCCACACCACAGATACCACACGATTTTCAGAGAATGTGCTCTTATCAACAAAATCTGTTTTGCCAGTGGTGGAATGTAGTACAAAATGAAATTATTCTGGGATTGTAAATTAGCTCACACCTGCCAAATACAAATCAGTCGTGGAGGCTTGCTAATGAAATAAAGTGATAAGTTTCAGACTTAATTTTCATTTTATCCCAAATCAAATCTCAAGTACTTGAGAAATGTGTGTTTTACATGCTAATGACTTAAGCCAGAGGGTGTGAATTTCTGGGTGTTTTGGACAGCAGTTAAGGAGAGCCTCTTGTGTATCCCTTCTTTGAAAGGACAAAATGTTGGCAGTCGCACTCGGGCAACTTGAAGTTGATATCACACCAGATTATTAAGCATGCAGCTTGAGTCTGCCAGGAATTTAATTTCTCATCCAGCACAGAAATTTTTACTACAATATCCTTTTTCAATATTAAAAATAAAAACACAGAAGATTATCCTGCACAGTCTGGAGAATTTTGTCCCTCTGACATTTTGGAGGCCAGGGGAGTGTCACAGGAGGAACTAGTCTCATATTCCTTTCCAATAAGCCTGACCACTGTTCCAAAAGCAGAATGAGTCGCTCCTTGTTCCCATGGACTGTCATGTAATTACCTGTATCATTTCTGTTTACCCTTTTGAAGTCTCACTCATCAAATGCAAGTAGGTCAAAGACATTCTGTACCCACAGCTGGCACACCGAGGGTGATGGCTATTTTGTTATGCTGTCACGGAGTTCTATTCAGCACATACACAGAGCCCTTATAACGCCTCAGCTCTTATTTTTCATATCTGGCAGGAAAAAATGGTGAATAATGGCATACGAATACCACAGTGCTATTCCTGTGCTGGTGCAGTGTGCCCCAGGGCATGCGACGCTCAGGTGACCGTCCTCATCAGAGGAGGTGGGAAGGGGATGGAGGGGAGGCTCGAGAGGGTCACACACCAGACAGTGCAGACGTCCGGGAATGGTTGTCTTGTTTGTTCTTCTCAGCCATCTTCTAAGGAATTCTCTTACATAATGAACCTACAGATGAGAACGGGGGACAAGATTAATTAGAAGAACCAGACCCTAAGTCGTGTACATTTTCGGAGGTGCACAAATACAAGTTAAAATGGAGACAGCAAATCCATCTTGCAGAAGTTGAGAACAGATAACAGTCACCAGAGACCAGCGGGAGTTGCAGCGAGTGTTTGGTCAATAGGCGCAGCGCTGTAGTTGAGAAGAAGAATGAGCTCTGTTCCGTGGCACAGCAGGGTGGGTGTGAATGACAGCAGTGCATGAAATATCTCAAAAGAGTTGGAAGGTTTCAAATATACTCACCATAGCGAAGTGATAAAACTTGAAGGTGATGGATATGCCAATTTCCCTGAGTTGATCGCTACTCGATATATACCTGAAGCAAAATTTCCCACTATATCTCATAAACATGTACAAAAATTATGTGTCAATCCAGAATAAAAAAGGCAAGTACAATAAAAGTAATAAGGGAACTTGAAGGAAGGAGTGGTTAAGATCTGCGGCAGGCTTTGTGTGCGTCTGCTTTGGGTCCTGGGGATCCAACTCAGGGCCTAGGTATGTGCTTTACCCCTAAGCCACACCCCGGGCCCTCTGAGGCAGGCTTTGAAAGACAGGAAGGATGGGCCCTTGAGGGCCACTGGAGATGTTGGAAACAACTGGGTCCCCCTCAGAGAGATGGCCAAGTCTGCTGGATTCTGCTACGGGTATGGAAAACTGGTGATGTCAGAGGGTGGATTTCCTGTCGTGGGAGCTCGGAACACCAAGCTCTAGGGACCACAACTGGTCACCATAGCTTTGAGTCCCAACCTGCCTCCTCTTCTGGTGCTTGTGAAAGGGCTCCCCACATCATGCACTTTCGTTCTTAAATACTTGCAAAGGCAGAGGAAATATACCATGAGCAGAGCTGGGGATAATGCCAGTGTGCAGTGACAACGTAGAGAGGAGCAGCGAGGTGCCGCCAGGTGAGCCAGGATGGCTGCTGGTGGGGAAGCGAGCTCTCTAAAATCTTAAATTCTTCCTTAATCCCAAAGATTAAATGAAATTGACTGTGTTTGGAGTTGTAGATACGTTATTATACTCTGATTCTTCAAAAACCTCTGTTTTTCTGCTAATGATAAACTATCTAGAATATTTATCCATCAGTAGAATGATTTGCTTCCTATAAGAAGGGAATCAAATAGCCAGTCACTTACTTAACTGGATTCCGTGAGAATGTCCAGAGAATGTTTTGGATGTCCCCGGTGTTTCCCATGGTGGCTGGTGTGCAGGGGTACATGATCAATGCCCACTGGTGCTGGAGAATCAAAGGAAAAGAGGGACAGGTGTGCTTCTAGTCCTGAGCCAGTGCATGATGCCCCGGGAGTGATGCCTCTGCGTCACAGGGATGAGCTGTTGGTGTCCAGGCTGCTTCCCAGCCTACCCCTTACTTCCTCCAGGACCTTGGACAGTTCCTGAGGCTGCGTCCAGTGTGTTCTGAGCACCACCAGCATTGCTCTGGGGTTTGTGTACAATGCAGAATCACTGGCCCCATCCCAGACTTCCTGGTGCAGAAGCTGCATTTTAACAAGATCCTCTGGTGGATTTTGAACATTAAGGCTTCAGAAGCACTGGTTTTCCTAGCATGTGAGACCTCAGTGTCCCCATTTACAATGCAGAAACAATGACAGTACTACGTCATAGGGATAATGCCAGATCCTTCATGACAAGGGCGTAGAATGATGCCTGGCATGGACTCTTGCTTGATAGCAGTTAACCATTCCTGTTGCCCTGTCCTCTCCAGACCACCCATAACAAAGACCCACATTCCAGGGCTCTAAAATATAGTCTAGGTGCATGGAACCGGGGATGCCTGCTTTTGTTTAGAAAGAAAAAGAAAAATGGGGGATGTCCCTGCCCCACACTCGGAAGACTTCTGGCTCTCAAGGCTGTGCTTAATCTTTGAGTTTTCATGGTATGTATTTGGTCATTGGGATCCACTTGGCAGAAAGAAAGTTGCAATAAGGTATAAAAAGCTGACATTTTAATTTTTTTCTCTGAGGACTTGCTTAAAGAGCACTTTGGTCATGGGTGTGCACCCATTCCATATTGTGAAAGAGGAGCTTAGCTGGGGAGGGTTCCAGATGTGGACCACGGAAGCCTTCATTGACCTGGCCCTGACCATGGGGTGACATGCAGATCAGGAACCGAGGAGTGGCCCTCTCAGTGACCTAGAGCCCTGTTCTCATCTAGCAGGAAGATGGCGCACACAGGTGGGTCATAACAACCCTCACAGGCCTCAGGTCAGGGTCATCTATGAGACAGCTCACTGAGAGTTGGGTTCAGCCAGCACCTTTGGGATTCTGCATCAGTCTGTTTCATGGATGCTCACAGGAGTCTGTAGTGCCTATCCTTACGTAGGTGGAAAAACAAAGCCGGGAAGGCAAGCTCATAGCATCCCACTGCGCAAAGACCAGGCCTCCTCACTAAGCCCCTGACACCGGCACACGTTGGCATCTAGAGTAACAGCCAGGTCACTGTGATTTGCCCCCTTCACAGACTGCTGCTGTTTGCCCTGCAATTGCTTCATAGTCACAAAAAATGTAAAGCCCTGCCTGAGTGCTGGCCCTGCCTGAACAGTTATTAACAGGAGCTGCTTGCCATTGAACTTCTAGATGCCAATGTAAACTTTCTGACCATCAAGAGCCAACAGACTCTTTCTACCAGGTGACCATAGAGCCACCTGTCTTTAAAATTTGCTAAATTATGTGATATTCTTTCACTGCACTAACTCTTCCACAAAAGCATCACTGGAATTTTGGTGATGTCTTATGTTTAATCTGTGTATGCAATTTTGGGAAGAGGGTGGCCTAGATCAGTACTCGAGGTCCCCACAAATAGGGAGACAATGCATTTCAACTTGACTATTTGGGTTTGTCTTTAGGAACATGAGGAAGGTCATACCTTTGACTAAATATTGTGTGTTTTAATCGATAATGCTATCACAGCTGCCATAGCATTTGTTAATTCCAGATGTGTTCACTTATGCTAGTAAGAGAACCCTGACTTTAATTCCTTTTCTTCATCCATTTGACTCATGCCAAGAAGAAATACCACATCCCAACAAGCTAAGCACATCTTCAGTGACTGGAAGCAGCAGTCAGAGGGCTGTTGCAGGATTGTACATTTCTACTACTTGCAACATGGGACAGACACACTGATGCCTCTTTCATTAACAAGCAACCCAGTATTTCTCAGGAAGTTTATTTTTCCAGCTCTTCTTCTAATCATTATTTCCATGAGTATCTTTTTCTTTTGGACTCCATGGCGAATAATTGTTCTTATTTGTGGGAAGAAGAAAATGTGCTCTTTTATCAGTTAGTGTATGCAGCAGGACACTGAGCACCGAGTAGCACACACAGCTTGTAGGAGCCCTGGTCCAGGACAAGTTGGGGAGGCCAGGATTGCCTCCCCCTGTGCTTATATGCAGTATCCACCAGTGCTGAGCACTCAGTTGGTGCTTAATAATTATGTATTAAATGAATGAAAAGAGCCATGTGGCCATTCATCCATTGATGTCCCCTATGAGATAGGACATGTACTTTTTTCTGGTCCAAGACCCTCAATTGTTGGAGAAGTTTATGCTCCCAAAGTAAAATCCAGTTCTTCCTCAGAGAAGGGCAGATGTCTTAATCATTGCCATTAACACTAGAAAGTACACATGATTTCAGAATTCTGCCTACTGAGAGCTACTACTTCAGGTCTACTAAACCCCCTCTGAAATGCTCTGCCTCGAGAATTAACAGAGGGTTTGTGTTGCACCTTCCCCAGTGTGGCATTGCAATGTCATTTTAGTGCCACCATCATTTTTGCACAACTATGTTGCTTATTTTCCATAGATTAAAATTCAGTCTTTAGAGGAGCCCTACCAGCTTCTTCCTTTGTGTCTTTTCACATGCCCTGCTGCATGCTGACCTGGGAGTCGCTCTAGAACCTCACAGTCTCCTAGGAAGAAATTCCACTTCCACCTTTGACCTAGTCAGGCTACATCTCATAGTTTATCATAAAATCATATCAACAATGCATGGAAGGAATTATCCAGAAAGATGTTCAACATAGCAATGTCTATATTAGTAAAAAATGCTGAAAACAGTTACGAGGTTCAGTAATATGGACTGGAAAACAAATGTCTCCTACTTAATAAAATGGAATACTATGTAACTACTGAAGATGATGTTAAAGAGTAACAGGAAGAGCATAGGAGGAGGCGACGTGAAAAACAAATTCTAAAATACTAAGTGGAATACGGTCCTATTTTGTAAAAAAAAAATAGCTTACATGTGTATATGAAGATACAAAATATATTTAGGAGATATGAAAGTTAATATTAGTTCTTTCTTGTGATACGATTAGAAGGTATTTTTATTTTCTTTTGGATCTTGTTTTTTTCTTTCAGTAATCACCATACATTACTTTTTAAGTTAAGAAAACAGTAAGAGGAAATGATTTAGCCTCTAAGGCACCCAGGCAGCTGGATGTGGGGACCATGGATGTGCAGGGGCTTGGAGGCTTTCCCTCCACACCCCCATCCCATTGCCCCTGGAGAGAAGCCCTCCACTGAGGGCTTTCTGTGTAAACTGGGCTGGCTTCGAGCATCGTCCTCAGCCTGGGAACCTGTACTTTGAAGGTTTCATGAGCATCCAGTTTTAGGACCTTGGGTGTTTGACTTTTCTTGCCCCATCATTTTTTCCACCTCTTTTTCAGGCTGAGTTCTAGATCATTCCTCCATATGAGCCTATAAATTAATTTAACACGTAACTCATAATATCAGCATGTAAATTAATAAGAAGTTCACAGCTATCCAGACTGTGGTCTCCTAATTCTGTTTCCCACTACAAGGGACCAGGAATCCTTCATGGTGGCAGATTCTAGTCCTGGGACAGAAAATACACAAGGAAAACCTTGGGCCTCTAGCTTGATAGTTTGTGGAGGTTATCAAAGACCAGTGAAGCATGAAGGACAAGCGTGAAGGACACAAGGGATGGTAAAGACTTATTGGCCAAAGATGGGACAATCTGAGATAAAAAAATATATTGTAATTCATTGACTTTGTAAGAATTCATAATTTTACCAGGAAAATAAAATGCATTGGAAACCGTTGGGAATAACAAGAGCATTAAAACTTCTCTGCCTTTTCTGTAATATTCCCATTTCAAGGTGACCAAGTAGCCTTAGTAATTGAGGTATATTTTTCCATATGGAGAAATTCCTAATAACAATTTTGGAAGAAATCCAAAATTCCTTACAAATATTAACCATTTGGCAAGTTTGAATTCATTCTGGCAAGAGTTATTAATAGATGATATCTTTAGAAGAATATGGGTAGATATACAATGAAGGGTACCAGGCCAATGCCATGTGACCTCTCAGGGTCACCAAGATGAGACAACCACTTGGTGATCCATGATGTGTTGTTGAGTCTGGGGACAGCTCTTCATCCCCAGTACAAAAGTACTTTTATATACTTTTTTATACTTTTAAATTTTTGAACTCCCAATTAGAGAAAAAAGTCCCTTCTAGCATGATTTTGTTGGGGGGTGGCGGCGGCAGGCAGGAGAAGGGGAGAGGATAATAAGGAAACACTAGGCTAGGTGTACTGAATCAGATACAAAACTGGCCCATGTCTTACAAGAGCAATCAGCCATGCTCTTTGGGCCCTCTGTTGCACTGGACAGGTGTGTGTCCCTCCACCAGACAAAAATCCAAAGTTGGGCTCAGCTGCTAGAGTGAGCAACAGCCTGCTACAGAGAGAAGCCTGGTTCTGTTCGGAAAGGATCTCTAGTCAGCTCTTTCTCCAGACCATATCCTTCTTTGTGATTGTAAATAATCTCAAAGGACTTTGGCTTGTTTGTTTTTAATCACAAAACTGCTGTTTCTATTGTGTGTAGCTGATTATTTACACAGATACAGCACGACCGTTAATGGACCAGGGAGACCTAGTTGAGTTGCTTTGTAAATCTGGAGCCACATCGTTTCAGCCAGTTTATTTTGCCTGACAATTTTCATAAGGAATTTCAGATTAGACTCTTGTTGTTTTATTCCAACGTTGGGAAAATAATCTGAAGACATTCTCTCCACCATACTTCACATGCAGTATCTATGAATTTGGGTAAATTCCTTTCTTCTTGGTGTTCCAGAGAAGATCATTGGCCAGGAATTATGACCTGCCTGAAGGCTGTCTGATAGCCAGTGCCAATTGTGTTTTCTTGGATGGACTCCGTAAGCATCTGCTACGTCTCTGCAGTCAATTGTATTTCCACAACAGGGTGCTGTTATTTCTCATGAAGTGAGATTTATTCCCACATACAAGTCTCCATGTGTGTCCTTTGTTACAGATCAGTCTGTTCAAGTATATCCTGGTAAAATGAGTACAAATTCTCATTTAAACACATAGCTATGTTGTCATGAAAAGTAGAGAGATTTAGTAAAGTATTTATTTCTGAATTCTGAAGACCAGTGAAAAATCAGATTCTGTTTGTTAAATTCCATTTATGTAAGTATAGTCTATGTTGAAGGTTATTACAGATGAAGAGAAAAAAAGTTCATATACTTATAGAAAGTAGAATTTAAAGGTAATACCAACCATATTCAAAGCAAATGGCTATGATTAGATTTCCCATCAGTTTATTTTATGTAGCTAATGATTGTCCCATTGGATCTAAGGTCAGCAGTGCTGTGCTCATTAAGGGCATTTATTTCTAGACTCCTGTAGGTCCCTGGCATCCTGATACTTTGCACCAATGCAGTCTGGACATGGTGGAGCTGATGTCAACTCTGCAGCTTTTCCTGAGTGTCCATAGTTCAGAGCAGTTGACACAGTCCTTCAAGAGGGCTGGACACAGCCCTTCCAGGATGAAGACACAAGCACAGGCCTGTGTTCACAGCAGGGCTTGCACACAAACCCAGACAGAAGCCGAAACCAGTTTAATAACGGAAAAGGCTGGATTCTTACAGCGAGCAGTTATATCATAATGGGGAGCATAACATTCCCTTTGATACAGTGCTTAGCCGTTTCATAGGGATGTGATCATGTTTCTGCGAGAAAAGGAAGACGTCATGGACAGCAATGGCTTCGAGGACTCTGTGTGGTGTTCCCAGGGAGTGTTCACTCAGCTCTCTCGTCCTGTGAATAACCTCACTGACAAACTGAACCCAGGGAAGGCTGGGCCTCTCTTGTGATCTGGCATCTTGTTCTGTAGCTATTCACTAGTGTTAAGGCAATTAAGAAATATAAACCCTACCAACAAACCTAGTGCTATCTGGCACCTCTCTTCACCAGTTCTAAGTGTAAAGTCAATCCTGAATTTTTTAAATTTTTTTTTCTCAAATTTAGTTGTGATTTTGTGAAGGCCAAATCAGAGTAGTTGTCAGAAAAGACTCAGTCCTTTGGTTAAAATGAAATCCTAGGCACCTGAGAAATAACACTCAGTTACCTGTTTCATCAAAGTAACAAGAAAGTACTGAAAAATTAACGTAGATAAAGTAATGTGATTGCAAGGGACCTCAGTTCATTCACCAGTAAGGGAACTTCGCCCTTTTAAATTCTATATTTTTATTTATCATACAATGTGATCAATACAACACAAAGCAGAATGATTCTTGCGGGTTGTAGAATCTGTTTCCTGGGAAGATTACACAGAGGGGAAAATGTTATTTGGCCTGTCTTGTTAAGAATCCTATGATGAATTTATCAGTTCAACAGAGAAGCAGCCTGATTCTTTTTGCATTAATATAATTGGGGATCTAGGTTTCATAACCTCTCTTTTTATCACTTAAATTATTTCACAGATAAGGCCAATATAACTAGAGGAATTTTGCCATGATCCCAACACATTCATAGCTTCTTTTCAGGCTTAGGTACTATAAGCACTGGCAAATTCACTTTCAAATTCACTTTCTTCAAACTTTCTACAACATGCTGCATTCTCTCACATTTTTGGTTTTTATTTTATTCTTTAATATTCTAGAATAACCTGCTTTAGGAAAACCATATGCTTTACTTCCTCAAAATATAAAACTCTCATGCTATTAGGGTGGATAAGCAGTTTATCATTCTGTTACTGTAACTTCCACTATAGTCTCAGCCACCCGTGCTAATGACTTTAGACCAAATAACAAGTTCAGTTTCATAGAAAAGCAGGGAGATGGGGGAGGTGAGCTGCCTGCTGCATATGAGGGCTTCGGCACACAGGCAAGGGGTGTGGACCTACGTGTAACAGTTTTCTACAGCCACAGTTTCTTTAAGTAGCCAAAATAAAGCACTTCATTAACATGATGATGCCCCTCCGAAGCAGCTGTTCTATGTAGCATGTAGAACTAAAGAGCCCAAATTATGCAAACTTAAAATTATGTTTACTTATCAAAGCTTTTGTATTCAAGCTTAATAGAAATTATCTGGCTATCTAAGATTAAATAGCACAATTTAATATTAATACAAGTTTTACAGTTATATATGGACTAAGTTTTAGGCTATCACACTATAAAACATACCTACTTTTCAAATATCTGCCAGAATTATAATTCAATTTAATCAAATACAAATGTATAGCTTAAACATTATGTATGTGTAATACTAGATAATCTGATGTAAGAACAGAATAGTGTGAGAAGTTCAATTACTTTCATGAGAAACCACACCTAACTTTATAAAATATAAAAATTGATATTTTTATATCTAGGTATTTTAACAAATCAGAGTAAAGATATAGCTTTTCTTATTAAACCCAAGTTTATATAAACAACTCAACTGTTGAAAAAGTCACCATAATTATGTAATTGGATTTCTGAGCCAGAAGTTTCTTTACGAAAGATTTTTTTCCTTAAAAATCTAAAATAGTTATTTAAATTTTGCTTCCTTTATTTTCTGTGATTTGGGGGACACTCATTTTGTGTAAGTGCTTGGTTATTTTTTTAAAGTCATTGGAACAGACCTTCCTTTTTTTGAGAGCCTTCATAAGTTAACTCATTCCTAACCTCCAGCGTGGTGTATTCATTTACTAGAGCGCCAGGGACTGGGTGCTGTCAGCAACAGGAATTACCTTCCTACAGTGGTGTGGGCTGGAAGTCAAGACAAAGGACTCAGCAGGTTGGTTTCTTCCTAGGCCTTTCCTTGATTGGCAGGTGGCTAGCTTACTTTGTCCTCCCAGGGTACTTCTCTATGTGCCCACAAGTCTGGTGTGTAGATTTGCTCTAGGATTCTGGTCAGTTGGATATAGGCTCACCCTAAAGACCTCAATTTAGTTAATTATGTCTTTACAAACCTTACCTCTAAGTATGGTTGTATCATGAAGCACTGGGTAGGGATTAAGGCCTCAACACAGGAATTTCCACGGACACAATTCAGCCCATAACAAGTAGGGTGGTCTTTCACCCACGAGGCAAAGCCCTTTTAGATCACAGTGACATAGGCACAGACATAGAATTGATAGCTCTAGTTGTCCACCTTCAGTCTAGGGCAGCAGTAAGCATAGAATCACACAACTTACAAGTCCTGATCTAAAGATGTTTTCCTTCCCATGAGCAAACATTTTTCAAATTAATGTGAGGTCATAAAATGATAAAAAAGGACTGTAATCCAGCAACTCTGGAGGCTGAGGCAGGAGGATTGCAAGTTCAAAGTCAACCTTAGCGACTTAGCGGGGCCCTAAGTAACTTAGCAAGACCCTGTCTCAAAATAAAAACATTTAAAAAAAAAAGAGCTGGGGATGTGGGTTAGTGGTTAAACACCCCTGGGTTGAATTTCTGGTACCAAAAACAAAAAAAAAAATATCTCAACATAGTCTCTATCATCTCTTACTTAACAGAGAACAGAGCTGCATCTATCTTCAGATACCACTGAGCAGATTATAAAACCAATTTCCCAATCATTACGGCCACTGAAGGGGAATAAATTATTGTCTGTGCATGAACTCCAGGCAATAACAAAAATATAAAATAGCTGATATTTCAGATTTTTTTTCCAATATTTAAGAAAATGAAGGGAAAGCAGTCCTGTTTGGTGAGTAAATAGCTATGAAGAATGCATTGCTCCCTGCAACCATTATCCTAAATACTTTTCAAAAACACAAGTTTTTATTACCTGTAGAATAATATTTACCTTGCACCTAACAGTTTATAAAATATTTATGCTTACATATTGTACTTAATTTTCATTAGGAAAATAATCATCTTTTCTTGTTTCACACAAAAAATGAAAGTAAAGACTAAGTTTCTTTTCAAAGATGTCACAGCTCAAAAGGTGTTGAGTTAAAATTAGTGCCATGGTCATTGGGTCCACTATTGCATTTTCATGGAATTGGATCAAAGTGCTCATGGACCCTTGCTTAGGGTTGGCATGATCTGTGAAATCGGCACTAATCCTCTGTATCCTGATGCAATCATAGCCACTCCATCCCCAGCCCTGCAGCACATCCTTCTCTTTTTGTAAAATATTTGAGGTCTAGTTTCCCCAGTCAAGGGATGGCTACTGTCTTGGCCTTTATCTTTGATGAGAGTGATTATACCAGCCGACGGGAAATGCAGAATCACCTTAGAAACGCTGCTTTTGAATGTGCTGGGAGCTAGCAATGAGAAGCTTTGTGACTTGAAATTGACAAGGAGTGATACCATCTTTTTATATTTTTTTCAGCACTATTTTCTGAGCTGGGCTTCCAAACTATTTTAGACTTATTTCTGAAACATTTTTTTCCTGTCACATGAGTTCCAGGTCAGGAAAGAGCAGGTTCTATTACTCCATCACTGTACTGCATACAGTGCGGAAGGAATGCGCCCAGCCCTGGACCACAGGGGCTTCTAACTTACCCCTCCTTGGGAGTCCCTTTGGTGCGTGTTCAGGGATGCTTCAGGATGCCTCCGGAATGCAGAGACTCCCCCACTAGAGAAAGAAACAGCTGTAGCCACAGAGCAGCAGAACCCAGCAAAGCAGAGAGCCAAACCCAGCAAAGCAGTTCCTCTGGTCCTCAGCCTGCTCTCTAGGCTGCGGTAGAATACTGGGTGCCAAATGGATTCCAGACAAGGGTTTGTGAAGAGCAATTGAGGGTTTCCTCAATAATGCTTTGATTTACAATCATTGGTCCAGTGGGAGTGATCTGGTTGTAATATATTTTAACTTGGCTATTTGATAGTTGTTGCCCATAACTACAAGTTATTGATTGATTAATGATATGATATATTCATGGATTACGTTCACAGTTTTTTGTGATTGGAGTGAATCGATCCTTCCTGGAATGATGGAAAGAAAACATTTCCTTAGGGAATAATACATAATTTGTACTGAATCATTCCTTTTTCCTGAGAATTCACTGAGATGTGGACCTGGGATGAGTCAAAAATCTAAGTATCCTTTTTATAGACACAATGAGTTTATACAAAAATAGGTCTATTATATTGCACACATTAGCAAATTTTTTTTTTTTGTATCAGGAATTGAACCTAGGGGCCCTCAACCATTGAGCGGCATTCCCAGCCCCTTTTCATATTTTATTTAGAGATAGGGTCTCTCTAAGTTACTTAGGGCTAAGTTGCTGAGACTGACTTTGAACTTGAGATCCTTCTGCCTCAGCCTCCCAATCTACTGAGATTACTGGTGTGTGCCACCATGCTTGACACACTTTAGCAGATTATTTTTAGTGTTTGAGGACGGTACATAATTCAGATAGCCTACCTACTAACTATAAGAGTACTATTAATATATACATGTTCTACTGATGGTTCAAATTGATATATTAAAATTTCAATGAAGAAATGCTTTTTCAAATGTTCATCCCATCCTTGAAGCTAAGTTGTCATATTCCTATAATTAAAGTATTAATTTTTTAAATATTAAACTCTAAACTTGGAACAGTATTCTCCTTTTTTCCTTTGGTTAGCTGAAGAGCGTACTGACAAGCTGTCATTGACGAGTCCTTGGATGTACTTTGATGACTTATTAACCCTTGGAATCTGTGACTGCAATACCACTTCCTGGTTCTAAAGAGAGAAATTTATACCCCCTCATGACCTTCCAGCAACAGCAGGATGTGATTTTGTGAGACATTAACATAATGGAACCTTTTCAATAGAGTGATGAATTGAGTCCATCTCAGAAAACAGAACACACACTGGTAATTCACTGCCGTCATTGCCACGCGGAGGACCCCCTCATGTCACATGCTCTTAACTCTGATGAGTAGAGTGCCTTTCCTTACCCCACAAGGCTAGGAGATTTGCTGAGAAGTGTTTTTTTTTTTTTTTTTCCTAATGGAGCCGGCAGCACTTTGGGGAATAGTCATCATGACATGACATAATTATCTCTCAGTAACATGTCTAATTACTTTATTGTCTTTAAGCCTCTTTGATGTAAATTGAAGTTGATTGTAATTCCCTGGTGTGTAGGGGGAGGGGGAGGATCTGCCTCCCTGGAGGCTTAATGCTCTACTAGGTGAGGTTGGATGTGAGTCACTTTTGTCTCTGTGTATGTAACTCTACGTTTTTTTCATAACCCAGCGGTAATGGCATTTGTAGAAGTAAATACTTTCTTTCAATTCAGCAAATCATTGTGAATATATTATCAGAAAAAATTTCTGTATGAATTAATTATTATTTAAGAAAGTTTTATATCTAGCAACAGATCATTTGTAAATATTCTTCATAAATGATAAGGACAGGAAGATTTTACATGGGAGGGATCTAAGTAAAAAATAAAGAAATAGTTGAGCTCAATTTTGTTGTGGCTATTCCAAGGGACCCATGGAGCATTCTGATTTCCTTATGTACTGAGCGATTTACTGAGTGTCTGCGCTTCATCTTCTCCTCTGCCACCATCCAGGTAACCATCCTCAGTATCAGGGAAACTGAGCCTCCTGGATTCTGTACTGGAAATAAGTAAATGACTCGGCCGACTCTGCGTGTGTGTGTGTGTGTGTGTGTGTGTGTGTGTGTACAAAGCTCTGTGTACATTTTGTTATCAATGTTACCAGCAGGACCAGACCCCCATTTAAAACTTGGTAGTCATTTGTAGGCTGCAGAAAATATTATTTTCTTCCCTTTTTATGCAATTCCTTATTTTTAAAATGTCCTTTGTGGCTGCTTAATTCTAAATGTATAAGTTTATTTAGAAATATCCAAGGGATATACTATATATTAATAAGTAAACTGGTGTGGAGTGTAGACTGGAAAATTATACAGGTACTTGTGAGGGGAAAAGCTCCTCTTTAACCCCTTCAGGAAGACCTTTGCTTTATTAGAAACTAGATAAAAACCCATAGAGCTGAATATTTTATACAGGTACATGTTTGGGACTATACAACCCATCATGTTTCTATTATGGGGTAAGCAGTTTAGTGATGAAATATTCAGAGTTTAAAATAGAGAATCTTATAAGGGCTCGCACTCTCACATACAGCAGATCTCACGAGTGCGGGGAAATAGTTGAAGTATAACGTACAAATTCCAACATTGTTTTTACCTAATTCTTCCTACCAATTTAAGTCGAGATAGAAAGCAGAGACTACAATTTGTCCTTATATACTTTAACCACTACCTCATAACTACCTCTCTAATTCACTTATCTCAGTAAAATGACTCCATTTTTTCTTGAATTCATACTTTTTATTCAGTTGTTTTATCAGGCAATTCATTATGCCAATTCTGCAACTTTTTGAATTAAGTAATGAATTTCTTGTATACTATTGGCTTTTGCAGTTACATATTATATCCTTAAAGTCTGATGCTACTTACTTACAATAAAATTCTTAATAATTCTAAATAATGTTGAAAACCTCTTAACACAAATCCAACTTCAGCTCTGTTTCCTGCATGATTGGCTGAAATCCTAATGATGACGAAGACAGTAATTGAAGGGGCACGATAAGGACGTTTGGCCAAATTGTAGTAAAAGAGTAAAACGGATCAAATAATCTGTTAAGCTTAATGGACTTTAGCATACATTTTCCTAGCTTGAATTTCTAATGGTGGAAGGAAATTGAAGAAGGCAACTCACAAAATTCTCCACCGTGTCCCCTCACAGGGACAGATGGCTGCTGGTGCAAGCCTTCGAAATCTCCAGGGGGGCCCTCCTCCCTCCTTCTTCAGAGTATCCTTGCAGGAGTTAGCCTTTCATGACTGTAGCGAAAACTGTCCCTGGATATAAGAAAGAATTCGCAAAGTATGATGAATTGAATGACAGTGTGAGAAACTGTCCTTAGGAGTGATGGACACACCCTATGCTTTAGCATCCATTGTAACATGGACACATTACATGGTGACACCGACCTCCGAGGCCCTGATTCCTTTCCTGTCAGTACAGAACTGAGTGGCCGGTGTGATTTTGGCAAGTACAAAGCTGCCTTGCAAGACAGTGCTGCTGTTCCTCCCTCGGATATTCCCATTCCTGCTCATCCTTGGGATCTGCTTTCAGGTTTCGTGGTTAGTCTAATCATTTTTTAATAGAAATAAGTTAATTGCTTTGAATCAGTGGGCAGTCATGAGATATATGGCAATTATTCATTAACGTTTAAGTTTTCCCAAAGGATGAAAATCCTCTTAAAAGTAAAAACATTGTGGCAGACCCAGGAGTGGGGCATGGTGGAAAGGAAGGATGGGACTGTGACATTTTTGATGGTCTGTTCTATCACAGCTTTGGACTTGTAGATGTCATGTGTAGAGTGTGCAAAGATACTTATTGGATGAAGACTTGATTATATCAGCTGATCCTAATGCAGAAAATTGATGGAAGCAAATATAATTTCAATAGTTTTGACTTTTTCCACAGTTTTCATTTTTTTCCCTGTGATTTGCTCAGAACTGCTGGCTCACCTCCCTCTGAGCCAGAGCCACAAGCTCCTGGCTGTGGTTTGCAAAGCCATGCCCCAACCCAGCATGAAGGAGACAATTAGAATGAATTGGGCTACCTTAGAAATGCAGATGGTATCATACTGCGTTGGAGCCTTGAACCTGGACCGAAGACCCCAGGAGGCTGGTTCTGGGGAATGGTTCTGATGATACGGTGTTAGTAAGATAAGTTACCAAAATGTTGCAAAGCCTTGGATTTGCTTAATTTTGTTTTTAGCTGTATTGCCTCATGAAAGTAAATTGTACAGACTCATGTTCGGGTGAAAATATTAAATGCAACAGAGTCCCAGGGAAGGCCTTCGAGCCCCCGGCTTGGTCGTACTCTGCTGCCCTACAGTTGTCCACTTCAGCTCCCTTTGCAGTGACACGTCCTGTGAGTGGGCTGGAAGGGGATCCTCCAGGGGCTTCTGCTCTTACCTGAACCATTCTTGGAAATTCTTTCCCAGTGGCCTTCTCCTGCATTCTCCTGACACAGGGCGGAGGACCACAGACCACGCAGGCCCCTGCAGAACTCCAGGTCCATTGCAGCTGGGAATCGGAGGGGATCCCCCTGTTTTGGGTGAGCTGGCTGACCTAGGTTGATGTTTGACCATGCAGGGCCACCATTTCCTTATCTATGAAATGGCAAAAATGAAAGGATTTCTGTAAAAATTAAATGAAAATTTGTTCTATAATTTGTTCTAAAATTTGATCTCGTAAACATAAAATACATGATCACTGTGGATAGTGGTTAGGTTTTTGTCCTTGTGACCAAAACAATTTACAGGAAGAAAAGTTTATTTTGGCTCTTGGTTTTCGAGGTTTCAGTCCATGGCTGGCCAACTGTACCACTCTGGGCCTGGGGTGAAGTGGAGCATGATTGCAGAAGGGCATGGCTGAGGAAAGCTGCTCACCTTAAGGCAGCCAGCAGAGAGAGAGAGAGAGAGAGAGAGAGAGAGAGAGAGAGAGAGAGATATGGAGATGGAGATGGAGATGAAGGAGACAGGAGCAAAATATGAAATCCCCAAGGTGTGCCCCTAATGACCTACCTCCCCCAACCATGCCCCACCTGCCTACATTCACCACCCAGTAATTCATTCCAATTATCAATCCATCAAGTGGATTGGCCTATTGATCAGGCTCCATCTATAATCATTTTGTCTGTTGCTAGATTGTCTTATGAGCTTTTTGGGGACATCTCATATTCAAGCCATAACACCATGTTTATGTCTATATGCTAGTTAATATTAGTATGGTACTGCATTGTGAACTTAGAGTGTAGGAAACACATTATTTAGGTGCTTACAACATTTTATACCATAAGACATTTGAAGAAGTTTATAGGAACACATGAAATATAATAAAATAGAAGCACATTAGAGTTAGGAAAAAATCAATAGAAAGTAAAATCTGGGAGTTTGAGCCTGCCAACCTGCAAGCCAGTGTCCTGTGTGGGGAATAAAATTTGTTCGCAAACTTGCTTCTGATTTTCAGGCAGTGAGTTTCAAACTCACTGCTGTAGGGTGTCAGCCCTGCAGCTTACTTACAACCCTAATCATCCAGTTACATATGTTAAATATTAAACTTAAGCATCTCCTTCCTCATAACCGTGGGTCCAGAGGATCTTGGTGTTTTCTCCCGTCGATGGTCCTGTGCTGTGTGCTTGTCCACCTTCATGTCATCTGTCATGAAGGCGACATCAGCAGTGATGGGCACTAGGGTACTGAAGTGAGTAGTTTCTCTCCTGCAAGGTGACAAGATGGTGCATTTCCCTGAGAGCAGAAGGGTCGCTTCACAGTGCACAGGTGGCTTTAGAGCCTCTGGTCCTGTTCATCCTTCTCTGTCCCATAAGGCCACTTCCCAGCACCTCACAGCCCAGGGGCTCTGGTTGCTGTCTACAGTGTGGACATTTCAGAGTCTGAACTTTGGAATGGACAGTGCAAAGGGCTCCACACCTCCACCCAGGTGCCAGTCCTGTCTGAGGAGTGGGATTGCTTGGATTTCAGAAATTTATTTTTATATCCTTTGAATTTTTTCTCCAAGTAGCCATAGAACAACAGCAGAATGTTCTGGGTCAGAACCTTTATGGCAGAGTGGCTTGGGCAGTCAGGTGTTGGGTCCTGGCCCAACCATGTAGCCTCGTGGAAGGCTGGCGGATACTGAGAGCCTTTGTCCCTTACCTGTAAATCAGGAATGATAACGTCTTCCTTAGGCTTTCAGGGTAGAGATCAAGGATGTCGACTGCCTAGACTCTGGCCTCTGCAGAGCTGGGCTTGGATCTGAGGCTCTTTATGTACTTATGGACTTTGCAGACGTAAGACACCTGCAGGCCATGTGGAAACGTGGAGGTTGGAATGCTCTTCTTTGCTAACAAACCCTTTTCTTTTGCCAGTATGGAAACTGGTAGGAGTCCAGCTGGGATTCAGGTCTTCCACTTCCTCATCCTGGTCTCCCTGAGACACACTGTGGTCTTCTCTGCGGACAACCTGGCACTTGTGTCTCTGTCCCTCTGCTAGGGACAAGGAGGGGTCCTCCAGACCTGGGTGGTGCCACTGTTCTTCCCTACCAATTTCTGGCTGCTAGTACCCAGCTGGGAAAGTTGATGGAACACCCCCACATTTTTATTGTATGTTTGATTTTGAAATAAAATCACCCTTTGAAGCATCATCTGAGTTTATAACAACTTACCTTTGAAGTGGTACAGAGCACCATGAATGTACCGTCTTTTAAATATTTTTGCAAGTACTTGTTTAGAGCTGAAATGCTCTTACTTCAGGATGCCATGAGGGAATCTAGTGTGCGCTGGAGGAGCCCCGCACTTGAAGGCTCCTCCACGCGATCAAAGCTGCTCCGAGGTGGGCGGGCATGGCAGAGCGCAGGAGCTCAGAAGAGAGACGCTGGAGACACTTGGAGATTTCAAATGATGGAACAGTGGGAGACTGAGTTCCCCAGCACCAGTTGCTCAGCGGCGTGGCAGAGAGGGGGCACCCCTTAGCAGGGTGCAGGGGGAAGGGGTGCCCACCCGCACACAGCTTGGCATCTGGCAGCCCCGGAATCTAACCTGGTAGGTTCCCTGGGCTCCGCACAGCGAGTGGCTCTGTAGGTGTCTGTGTCCCAGTGTATTCTTGTGGCCCTGTGATGGGGGCCACCTTGAGAAGGGTCCTGTAGTCTGAGCCCACCACTCTGGGGTCAAGGGACAATTTGACTTCCTCCTTTCCTACTTGTATACCATTTATTTCTTTCTCTGGCCTAATTGCTCTGGCTAAAGTTTCTAGTAGCATATTGAGTAAGAGAGGTGAGAGTGGACACCTTGTCTTATTCCTGAATGAGAAGAGATGCTTTCAGCCTCTCCCATGCTGTATGCTGTTGGCTTTAGGTCTGTCATATACGTCTCTTTTGATGTTAGTTGTGATCCTACTATGTGTAATGTGGTCAGGACTTTCATCTTGGAGGAATGTTGGATTTACCAAAGGCTTTCCTGAGTCTGTCGAGAGGAACGTGTGATTTTTATCCTTGGCTCTTTATGAGCTGTGCTGTGGTCACTGACTGTGTGTGTTGAAGCACACTTGCATCCCTGGGATGACACCAACTTGATGGTGGCATGGGATAATTTTAATGTGCAGTTGAGTTTATATATTTGAGGATTTGCATCTGTGCTATCAGGGATGTTGGTCTATGGCTTTCTTTGTGCTGTTATTGTGTCCCTAGGTTTTGATGACTTTGGAAGAGTCCCTTCCCCTTCTGTTTTATGGGATAGTTTGAGAAGCACTGGTATTAGTTCTTCTTGAAGAGTCTGGTAAAATTCAGCTGTGGATTTAGGGTTGGGGAGGACAGAGAGGGGAGTCAGGGAGCAGGAGGGAGGGGGACAAGATCAAAGCAGGATGTGTGCACGTGTGGGAATGTCACAGTGAAGCCCTTTACTGATTGATACAATTAAAAAATTAAATTAAGAAATTACAAAAATGAAAGGAAAAAAATGGTCCCCCCACCTCTCAGTACTGTCACGTTGGCCGCTGAACTTCATCTGAGCTCTGGTGAGGATAAGCCACTTCCACCCCTGGCAGGGCATGTGGCAGAGGGTCTCACACTGTCCCCTTTAAAAGGCAAAGTGACCGAGGGGATCATGTTTTGAAAATAGATTTGGGACAACAGTGTTTGGGGGAGTGAGTTTGGGGTCAAGATGTGGGAAACTGGCGATTTTGTGTTTCTTACGCTGAGGGCGGATTGGCTGCCGTGCCTCCTGACCCGCACATCACCTGCATCCTGAGCACATTATGGGCTAATTCGCGTCTCCCAGGACTCACACTGAAGTCTTCAGCTCCAGTACCTCAGAAAGTGATGGAGGGGTTGGGGATATATCTCAGTTGGCAGAGTGCCTGGCTCCCAAGCAGGAGGCCCTGGGTTCAATCCCCAGCATGGCAAAAAAAAAAAAAAAAAAAAAAAGAAAGTGATGGAATTTGGAGATGGGGCCTTTAAAGAGTAATAAGATTAAACAAGGCCATTAGGATGGCTCTAATCCTTTGTGACTGGTGTCCTTATAAAAAGAGGACATTAGGATCCCAGACAGGAACAGGGAGGGGAACTATGCTGACCACCTCAGTACCAAGGAGAGACCTCAGAAGAGACTGATCCACTAACACTGCCATCTTGGATTTCTAGCCTGAAGAATTGTGAGGAAAGAGACTCCTGTTCAAGCTGCCTACTCTGTGACTCTTCCTCACAGCAGCCCTAAGAAACTACTAGTGTATGTGCCGAATATTTCATCATTAAAAATGTTTCAAGTTGTTCCGAAAACCCAGAAGAAACCTGGTAACAATGGTTATTTCTGGAAGATGTGAATAAGGGGAAACTTTATTTTCCACATTTACATTTTGGATCTTTTTAAAATCTTTTAAATCTTTTTAAAATAAATATATGCTAGTTTTGTATTTGAAGGAAGGAAGAAAAGAAGGAAGAGAGAGTGAATCCGTGGATGTGGCCTGTCGGAGGCTGCAGAAGCAACCGAGAAAGAAAACTTGGGTCATCGCTGCAATCGGTTTCCACCTGTGCTCTGGCAAAAAGTAACTTCCAGAACTGAGAATACACAGCAGAGGAGCCTGTGTCTCGGGAGGCTTCGGGAGCACCATACCAACGAGCTGCAGACTCCTGTATTTCTTTTACATATGAGAATAAACTCATATTTCAACCAATGTTAATTGAGCCTCTATTACTTACAAGTTAACCTAAATATGATATCTAAAATCAACAGCAGCAGCAGCATGCCCAAGCCACCTCTGCGTGTCCATCCCCTGCCCCTTCCCGTTGGCAATGGTTAAGGCACAAAGCAAGCACACATTGTGATCAAGCTCATCTCCCTATCTACTCTTCAGAGCTTTGTCCTCGGTGGGCAAGGTGCTCGTCATCCTAACTGTGTTATTGGAAGAGTAGTGACACACTGCAATGTCGAGCGGACCTCTGGAGACCAGGAGCAAAGAAGCTGCAGCCACGGGAGGCCGGCCCAGGAGCTCCTGTGAGTGGCCCCCTCCGCGAGCTGGGCTGCTTTCTTGTCTCACTGACTCTTGACACACTAGGTCATGCCCTGCTTGCATGACTTTCTTAAGGATGTGAGGTTATTTTTGTTTTCTAATCATCACATTTTTGTTCTGTGCTAAGCACATCTGTCCAGGGCCTGGGGGGAAAGTGAGGAAAGACTAAGGAATCACAAGACAACTATTCTGCCACTTAAGAAGTTGTGCCCTGTAAATACCGTCTAATAAAACCGCATCCCGACTTACCAAGGGGAGGGGTGCTGAGGGGGCTGTCCCCTACTGGGATGGATTGCTGCCATGCAGAGGGACACCTGCGTGAGGGTGTCACTGCCCACAAGGCCTGCCGGCGTCTGAGGGCTCAGCACAGAGAGGAGGGAACCAGGCAGGAAAGTCAGTGTGTGGAGGGGGAAGGAACCATGCTTTCCCAGGCCCAGCCTCTGCCTGGGCTGACGGTGGGCCACAGGACAGGTCCAGGAGGAAGGGGAGGAGCTCAGCCATGTGGTGGGCAAGCATTTCCTTCAAGTGGCCAGTGCAGACACACAGTTGGGCTAAGTGTTGATGAAGCAAAGAATGGGAATTTGTCCCAGGCAGACAGGGACACCTGTGACTTATGGAATCATATGGGAAGGGGGAGGGTTCTAGCAATAAGCTCTATTCTAGAAAACGAAAGGGTGAGGACTATTCCTATAGCCCTCCCTACTCTCTGAGCCCAGACTCGAGGAAGTCCTAACTGTCACCAGGCATTCCTGGTGTGTGCTGTGGTGGAGAGCTGTGATTCCCTCTGTGCATCCTAGCAGGATAAAGCAGGCAGGGCTGGAATTGGTCTATGGTGGTGCTGAAACCACTGGGGCTCTGGGACAATATTAAACATAGTCACCAAATATGGCTTTAAAAATCAGGCAATCTAATAGCTATAAAATTGGGGACACATTCCAATTCCTAGCTTACCCTCTTAGTAGAACTTTAAAGAGTGGATAGAGTTCTTTTGAGAAGTCCATTATTTCCTGTGTTCTCAGCACAAGAAGTCTGAGTCTTGCAGGTGACAGATGTTCTACATTTTGACTTTCATACTCCATGTTTTCATGAATCACAACATCACTTTGTGCCTCTTAAATTTACACAATAATATGTTGTCAGTTTACAATGACAAAGGAACAGGAAAGAAAGCCTTCTGGAAAGGATTTGGAAACAAGTTTTGCTTTTTCATATTTTAAATCCAAGTCAGGTAACAAATGGCTGTAAGCCACTGATTCACAAGATGTTATTGTGTGTCACAGAAATAACTTACTAATGGTTTCAAATAATCTTCATGAAGTTCAATTTTATTCCCTGTTCTGGTGTGGATGTGAGGTGTCCCCCAAAAACTCACGTGGAGACAATGTAAGAAGGTTCAGAGGAGAAACGATCAGGTTTTGAGAGTCTTAACCTAATCAGCGAATTAATCCCAGGTGGGATTAACTGAGTGGTTACTGGAGGAGGTAGGCTGTGGCTGGAGGAGGTGGGAACTGGGGTGTGGCTTTAGGATATATATATATATTTGTATCTGGCCAGTGGAGTCTCTCTGCTTCCTGGTGACGTGAGCTGATTTCCACTGCTACACTCTTCTGCCATCATGTTCTGCCTCACCTGGAGCCCTGAGGAATGGAGCTGGCCTTCTCTGGACTGAGACTCTGAAACTGTGAGCTCTCAAATAAACCTTTCCTCCCCTACAGTTGTGCTGGTCGGGTCATCTAGTCACAGCAGCCAAACAGCTGACTAAGACATTCCCTTAATGCTGGTGAGAGCCTCGGGCTGCAGCGACCCACTGAACCCTGTCCCCGTGGTGCTGGGCTGCGCTTGCAGCAGGAACATCCATGTCACTTGGCCCATGGCTGTTTGTACAGGTGAAAGCCTGAGGCTCACGGTGGTGCCTGCTGAGCGTGTGGTGCTGCGCTGCGCCATCGGGACATCCCACCGCGTCACAGGGCCAGCTGGTGATTCCTGAACTGCAACTGAAAGTGCGCCTCCTGCCATCTCTCTGCTGGCAAATCCTTTCAATGAACCCCATGAAAACTGGATCCAAATTCAAAACCCTAAAGCTGGCCGATGCAGCCCGCTGGGCCCTGGCTGCCTCGCTGTCTTCCCTTGCAACCTTGCCCACTGTCTGGTGGAGCGCAGCCTGAGCTCCTGTTGATGGCAGTGCCCCGCGTGTTCCAGCAAACCCTCGGCTCCTCCCACCCCCATGAAGTTGGGCGTCATCACCCTTGGGTGCTCTTGCTCCTTTCCTCTGTAGAACTTGCCCTGCGCATGTTGGTGTTTGCAATCAGCTCTTCAGGAGGTGTGAGCCCGGAGGGTTTATCCACCGGTGCATCCAAGGAATCTGGCGCGTAGTGTTTAATCGATGCATATCTTTGTGTAAATAAATGGGTATATTTAGTGTAATGGCTACAAGAAAGGGTGAGGAAATCGAGGATTCAATTCCTTACGTGACTGTTTTTGTCCCAGAAATGGTTTTTCTCATGAAAATTGACTTCTTTTAATGTTGCACAGTGTTTCATTTTCCATTACCGTGATTGGTGGGTCCACCCAGCTCGCCATTAGTTCATTCAGGTTCAGGTTTTCGTAGGGGTGCAAGGGCAGACGCCTTCGCAGGCACACTCGCGCCCTTGACTAATTACACTCTAGTGAAACTTACTGGAGATGGGTTTAATGGATAAGTTGTACTTTCGTCAAGTACATTACTTAAAGAGATTAATCATAAGGATAAATGTACTCTTTGCCTAAACATAAGTGTCTATTTTTCTAAGTATCATACCCAAATGTGAAGCAAGACTAGCGAGTAACCATTTTCATAGATATTTCAAGTGCTTTACAAACCTCTCTGTTTGGAGAGTTACATTGAAGTAACCAGACACACATCTCCTGGCAGTATTTGCACAACTTTCTGGAAATAAGGGTGACGGACTCTGCACACCAGGGTTTCTGTTGGAGGTCTCCCTGGGTGAGAAGTGATTGAATTGCTGTTTCTGCACCTGGTGGGTGCTAGTCGTCCCTTTGAGCTCTTGGCGACATTTATGTAGAAGGAAGAAAGTGCACTTGAGTTTCGGTCATTCGCAGTGACTGACTTTGGACCCATGCACAGGCTTCTAATGTGAGCTCCTCCTCCGCCACTGATCTCTCCGCTCAGGGGCTGCACCAGAATCTCTCCAATCAGAATTCGCTAATGCCCCCTGAAGTCACTGGCTCACCCAGCACGCTCTGCAGAAGCCAGCACGGGAGGGTCCCATGGCGTGATTGCATCAGGCTCACCTTCCTTCTGGCGAAGGCAGCCCCTGACAAGGACAGCCCATAGAGGCTCCGTGCTCCAGCACCCTCCAGAGAAGCCAAAGCAGAGACAGAGGAAACAGTGCGAAGCTGTGGTGATGTCAAATGTCTGAAGCCAGTGGCTTCATCTCAGCCGCAGGCAAATGGTGGATTTCCTGCCACCCGACTGCTCCATCATGGCCTGTGTCCAGGGAGGTAAAGGGAGAAGCAGGGAGTCCAATTCTGAGGAAAGGGCCTCTTGTCCTGGACTCCCCATGGCTGGCCTGCCCACTGAGCTGTGTAGTGGGGCCACCCTCCCCAGGAACGCAGCCAGGACAAGAGCTGCGTGCATGAGTCCAGCGCGGCCCAACCGGCATTTGGTCAGCACAGCGCCCTGGGGCATGGTCAGAAACAGGTGGGCCCAACGGGCGAGGTGAGGCCAGCTAAACCTACCCATTCCCACCACTCCTTCTCCTCATTCTCAGATAAGCCCCTGCGTCTTTCTGTTGAAGTGGTGGCCTATTCTGAAAGCACTCAGAAGTGCACCTGGCCAGGCCACAGACAGGACCTGCCCAGAGGTGAAGGGGTGTGGAAGCATCCAGGGGAACAGAGATTCCCCAGGGACCTCTGTGTGTCAGATGGTGACACTGTGTGGCACCTTAGCTCAGCACTGGGCCCTTGGCACAAAGGAATCCCTTCCTTCTCTTATTCTCTGGGAGGGGGGCCCTGTTTGAGTGTTTTGTTTTTTTTTTCCTTCCACTGGAATGTATTTCATCATTTGGGACAATGGGTAAGGTGTTCAGATTAGGGTTTCTTACTTAGGGAGAAGCAGGTAAAACCTGAATTTCATAATACAAAACTCTTGGCATATTTAATATTAATTGATTAAATGCAATTGCATACCAGGGTAATCTTCCCAGCACCATACTCTGGGCATGGCTGGTATTTTCTCTCAACTCTTCTGGATTTCCATCCAAACCAAAGCTGTCATTGTCTGCTCTGAATTTCCAGGTCTGACACTCATACCTTGTCACTTTCATGCAGTTTTAGTTCAGATGCAGTTCCTCATCTGCACAGACTTTGCTGAGTTACATCATCACTGCTGGATTCTTTCTCAAAGATTTCTTCCCCATTTAAAAAGCATGTGCCTCTATTAGGGTGCAACTGACTCTTTAAAATCCACAATGATTCCTTAAGACACCAGGACATGAATTAGTGTTTTCCATTTAAAACTGAACTATCTAGGGAGGGTCCTCAGGGTGGTGGGCATCTGTATCAGTGGATGCTCTCTTGGGACTCTAAAAATATTTTTCTTTGGAATCTAACTGGGCTTTCAGAAGGAAGGAAAGAAGAGAGGAAAGTGGAACGAAGCAGGGAGGGAGGGAAATTTATTTGTCTGATGTTTCCAGAAAAGAATGAATTTCCCCTTACTTTTTGAGGAAATTGATAAACTGCCTATGGAATTACTCTACAATTGTAGCATCATTCTGGTGCAGGAATGATCAGTCTGTGGATTTACATCATGCTGGGAAGACAGGTGTCTAAATCCAGTATTTTATTTCTTAAGTAAGATATGAGTGTGTGTGTGTGTGTATGTGCGCACGCGTGTGTTACTTGAAAAGAACTACAATAGAGATTTTAAGTTATTTTCAGGTGGGCATGCCTAGAATTTTAATAAAGTGCAGCTTCAAAGAGTCATGGAAAACTTATTCCTGGTGAAAGACAGGAGCATTGAAATAAGAGCAATGTTTTCTTTTTCTTTTTTTTCTTTTTTTTTAAAGAAAACATTTTCCTTTTTTTAGATGTTGATAAACCTTTGTTTTACTCATTTATTTATATGTGGTGCTGAGAATCGAACCCAGTGCCTCACACATGCTAGGCAAGCGCTCTGCCACTGAGCCACAACCCCAGCCCAAGAGCACTGTTTTCTTGTGGATGCAGTTCACTGACAGGGTAGCAAAGCAAGAATGTGCTTCTCCTGTCTGTCCCTGGGTTTCTGTGACCCTCCTCTACTGTCAACAGTTGTGTAGATTTCTATCTTCAAGCTACAGACATGGTTCTGTATTAGAATATGATCAAATTGAAATTGGAGTCAGTAGATCAGTCCTGGGGGAGGGATTGTTCAGAGTAACTGTCTCTGATGAGCGTTATTAAAGCTGTGATAACAGTCACTAAATGTAAGTGGAGCAAGTTAAGAGATTGGTTGTCAGCCAGCTGCTTTCCTGGCTCATTCCTGGTTCCAACCAAACTTCCAGCCATCTGGCTTCCTGCAGTCCTTTGTTTCTTTCCTCCATCCTCCAGAACTTGCACTGAGTCCAGAGGCTGTTACAGCCTCTGCCATGTAGGGAGGTGCCCTAAGTGTCCATGTCAAAGGGGGCATCCTTCTTCCTTCAGAATTCAGAGCAGACAAGGACAGCTTCCATCTGGGTGGACATCCCTGTCTCAACAGGTATTTCTAGCCAAGGAGATGGCTTGGCATGTGGCATCTGAACACATCCAGCTCAGGGGACCTTTGCTCTTGTGAAGCTACATTTGACCAATGTGCTGCAGAGAGGCACACCTGTAGTTAATGCAAGTGTTCATCAGCCTAACTATGCCAATAGTATAACGCCTTAAGTAAAAAGGCACATATACATGGGTACATACCGATACGTGATTACTTGAAAAAAACTTACAACACAGCTCCTCAAAGTTTTATTTCACTTTATCTTAATAATAATAAATTGCCAGAATTGTCCATTCACACAGGCTATGAAAGAGTGCACATTCATTGAAGTTTCCCTTGATAAAGGAATATTTTTGAGTGGCAGAATAATTCTTGCTTCTCACCTGTTCTGGTGGAAACAAGAGGCGTATTTCTGCCTACATGGAGCAGGCCTCACAGTGGGAAAAATGGCCCATGAACCAGTAACTAATTCATTAGTGATATAATTTGAGCTGGGTATGATTGCCAGAAACAAAAAACAGATTGAAAGGATGTAGAATGAATAGTTTGGACAAAGGATGAACTTCAGAAAAGCTGGCCTAGTTAAGTAGAGCCCTGGACGGATTGAGGGAGCCAGTTGTCCAACCCGCAAGGAATGGTGGAAAACCAGGCAGGGTGGCAGGTTCCCAGGCTGAGTGAAGGTACTGAGTTTGGTGCACATAAGGCTTAGGAAGCCAGTTGTGTAGCTGGGCCTGGGGGAGGTATGAGCCTGGAAAGAGGCAAGGGAGGCATGAAGGACTGTGGACAGGGAGCTATCAAAAATGCTGAGCCTGGGAGCATCAAGGCCTAACCTCTCTTAGAACACCACTCTGACCTCTGCTGGAGAAGTGATCTGGGAAGGTGGAGGGGGAAGCAGCTCTGAGGCTCCAGATGAGAGATGGTGCGGATTGCACTGGACCTGTATCCACTGGAGGTGGAGAGAAGTTGTCCAGTTCTGGAGAAATTCTGGGGACAGGACTCAGGGTTTGTGGATGGATTTTAGGTGGGCCACGACAGAATAGAGGAATTAGGACCATTCATAGGTAGTTGTCTCGAGCACCAGGGGTCAATTCTTTTTTCAAAATTGGGGTGAGGAGGATGAGGCAGGAGGAGGTTTTGTTAAAAATAATCAGGAGTTCTAATTTGGCTATATTAATTTAGAGATGACAATTAATGCAGATGAGTCATGAAGATGATTTGCCGTACAAATCTGGAGCTCAAAGCTGGAAATATAAGTTGGCAGAAATCACAGTGTAGATATTTAAAGGCTTGGGACTGGAGGCCCCCTAAGCAGTGAGCTTAGGCTGACAAGGGAGAGGCCCAGGGACTGGAGCATGCACCTGCAACAGAGATTGGCAGGGACCGCTTCGAGCACTGCAGAGGACAGTGGGGCCTGCCTGAGCCAGGCTGTGCACAGGAGGTTCCATCTCTCCTCAGTGACTGAAGCAGAATGCGAAGTCTAGATGGAATTTGAGGAAAACAGAGCCTCATGAGCTAGGAGTTCTATTTCAAACTGAAAATGATGTTTGTAAACTGATATGTAAAGTGAAATATTCGATTCTCCTCGACAGAAGGTAGAGCTAATTTTCATCTCATTAATGGAAAAGATTTTAAATAGCTTTGAATAGCTCTTTGAAGATATTTATAACTTCAATCAGTTCACTTATTTATCAGACATTAATTTCAAGCCACTTAACTATCTTTCAGCAAAATGGGAGATCAGTGGACACTTTTCCTCCTGAATTTTTTATTTTCTATTTTAATGAATCACAACTTTGTCAAATCTTTAGAAGGAAATCCAGACTTACAGAGAAAAGAATTCAGTCCATGGCCATTCCCTTCCAATACACATCATTTACAGAGTGGTGGAACAAAGTCTCCAGTCCTCTGTCTTTGTGGATGACCAGCTGTAATACGGGGACCCAGGCATGCTTTAGATTTCCAGCGTAAAGCTCTAGACTTCTGTGGCCAAGGAAATGTTTTTTAAGGAGTCAGTTTCACACCTTTTGATGAGTTGTGTAAATAAATTGATTTGAATCCAGTGTTTCTGGGAGTTTTGCATTCCATCTACATTCACCTCAAACCCACCTCCTTATGCACCAAGATGAAAGGCATCTGTTTCATTGTGTGATTCTGTCCCTCTTGCTCTGGACTTGTGCTCCGTGCACGGCTCTGTGATCTCAGTGGTGAGGAGTTCTACGATCGTGCCTTGGCCATCCTGCCTGCACTAATAATACGTTGGGTCCTGCAGTTCACAGATTCGAGGAAGTAACCCTCAGGACGAGATACTTTTGACATATAAGTTGGTCAGGTTGCTAATATTTTATTTTCTTGAATGGATCTATGTTTCTGTTTTGTTTCTTGTTTTTGTGAGACAGGGGTCTTGCTATGTTGCTGAGGCTGGGCTTGAGCTGCTAGGCTCAGGCGAACCCTCTGCCTCGGCCCCCTGAGTAGCTGGGGCTGCAGCACCACGCGCCCAGGTGAGGGCCTTGTTTTTAAAGCACATCTTGTCTGTGTCCTTTGGACTTTGTGCCCAGGCCATGGTTTGTATGGAGACACACACACCTGGGCTTTCCTGTCCAGATGTGCCAGGTTTCCACGTGGGCACTAGGGACAGGGATGTCACTTTCACCATCTTTGGATGAGGAGCTAATTTCACTTTTGCTTTGAACATCATTTTGAGGAAAAGAAGGTAGAAATCCAATGTTTTTCCTGTCATGTTTCCCAAGGTAAAAAGGAAGGGGAGAGTGAGTGATAAATTAGTGTGAGTTAGACATCAGTCTGTCAGGCTTGAAAGTAAAGGCCAGGTACAAAGTGAAGATCAATGCTCTGATTTCATTATTTGGGACTCAGATATTTGAACTGTTTCTAAGAACTGAAATGTCTGGGTTTTAGATTTATGATCATTTTACAGAGCTTCTTATATTAAAACACTAACAATATGTTTTGGGTTTTGAGAAGCCATAGTTTTTCAGAAACTGGGTTCTAAGGAAATAAGAGAGAGAGAAAAGTGGGGAGGGGCGGGGGAGGGAAGGGAAGAGAGAGACCTTAAGTCATTCCAGATAATGAAAGCCAGAAAGGAAGGGAAGGGAAGGGAAGGGAAGGGAAGGGAAGGGAAGGGAAGGGAAGGGAAGGGAAGGGAAGGGAAG
>JAJEJO010000852.1:334879-378113 GCA_020662805.1 Glaucomys volans | reverse complement strand
CTCTCTCTCTCTCTCTCTCTCTCTCTCTCTCTCTCTCTCTCTCTCTCCCTCTCTCTCCCTCTCTCTCTCTCTCACTCTCTCTCTGGGTCCTGATGGTCATGTCCTGAGTTGCTTTCCTCCCCTACCCTGACTCTTCAGCCTTGATGTTCTATCTCACTTTGGGCCTAGAGCAATAGAGTTGACCATCCACGGACTGAGACCTCTGAGACCCTGAGCCTGCAAATAAACTTTTCTTCCTCTAATTGTTCTTGTCAGGTCTTTTGGTTGTAGCAATGAAAAAACCAACTAGGATAAACACCCACATAGGGTCCCGCAGTGCACAGATCAGGGGTCCAGATGTGGCCTAGCTGTGTCCTCTGCATGGTGTCTCACAAGGCTGCAATCTAGGCTGTGATTCTTTCTGGAATCTGGGGTTCTTTTCCAAGCTTAACTGGCTGTAGGCAGGATCCAGTTCCTGCCTGTGGACTGAGATCCCTGCTTGCTGACTGACTATTGACCAGGCCTGCTCTCAGCTCTAGAGGTCCCTATAGTGCCCTGCCTTGGGCCCTCTCCCTGATCCAGCATGGCAGCTCACTCACAAATTCAAGCAAGGTCTCTGGATCTAAAACAGTCTTTCTCTTTGCCATCATATTTACCTTGCCCTCCGCCACCTACACTGGAAACTGCGTTAGCCATGGAGGTGGATGAAGCTATTATGACTGAGTCATCATCTGAGTTCATGTCACTTCTAATGTTCTGTTGCTTTTCTGAAAATGCTTTTTTCTTAGGGATTACATCATTATCACATCCAGATTGCAAAATGATAAAACAAAGACTTGTCATCTTACAATTTCCTCTTAATTCGTATCTGTTTAAAAATCTTGTTTTCTGAATATTGAGCTTTACTCGAATATTTGCATCTCAACTGCAGAAATATGTTGGCATTTCACCCTTCAGTCCCATTAGTATTTTACTTTAAGTTTCATATATTTTTCCAGTCATCTTATTTTTTTAGTAACCAGATAATTCTAGGCAAGTGTAGTCTATAAAATTGTGATTTGTGAGACTAAGATATTTGACTGACAATTTTGGAGCAGTTGCACTAAGGTCTGACCACACTACTGTACTTTACATGAATGGCATCCTGCACCATGAGCCTCATTCAGAGTTCGTGTTACTCCCAATTTGATTGAACCCATGAACTACTGAATAAGGCACTCTTATTTGAAGAGGGTGATGGATTTGGTTTAAGATCAGTCAAAATCCAAAAGCAGACTTCAGGAATGTCTTATTGTTCTTTGTAGTTCAACAAATTTCATTCATTGACCAAGTTACTGTCAAAGAAATGACACAGATGCTAAGTGATAAACACTCCAATTTCAGGAAGTCTATTTCATTTTGCTGTCAATTCAATGCCTTCAGCTAATAGCAAATGCAAGCTATGGAGCTGGGCACTAAGGGTGAGAGGAACAAGAAGAAAAACATAATTCCATGCTCACTTGGTGAATAAACATCCTGGGAAAAAACATGAAAGCAACTAGGACAGCAGGAGCAAATCTGTCACAGTGACGCCTTCTGACATCAGGAGGGAAGAATCCCCCAGTGAGGCAATGGATGAGTTAGTCACCATTCTCCTCTTCATGTGTGTCTGAGTCCTTGAAAATAACACTAATGAGATGATGTGGTAGGTGACCAACCTGGGTGGATCGGAAGTTGATGGTAGGTATAAATGCATGCATGGTACACCCCATTCCAAGAGAAGGATGCAGGAAGAATTTGGCATTTATTAGGGACTTTACATGTGCCCAGTCTTCTCTGCTGCTGAACACCCAGGCTAAGGGCCATGCCTTCGGGTTCTGGGCATTTGGTGAGTGTGGCCCCTGGTCCTCCTCCCTTGAGGACCGTCTGCTCCTTCTTTGTCATTGCTGGGAGTAGCCCATTGGGGCCTCTTTTGGACTTTGGTCTCTGGATTTCCCATGTTTGCCTTGTATTCAAATCTTGACTTTTTACCCCTTGATTGATTCAATTACCCAGTAACCTTTGTGGTGCAAGTTTTCCTTCCGCTTGCTATGGTCAAGCTGGGCTTTCTCCCTGACCTTTCTTACAGAGATTTTAAAGTACATGGCGAGCAAGGATATTTAATTTAATCTATTGATTTCAGCCATCAAAAAAGACATGTATTATTTCTTCATTTCCTATATAAAGAAACCAGGACCCAGAGCATGTCAAATACTTGACCCACCCCATACAGCTGTTAAGAGCCCACTGACACCTGAGTCTAGTGGATCCTGAACCCAGCCTTGTGTTAATTGCATCCCTCCCCACTTCTCTCCAAATGTGCCCCTGGTTTTAACTCTGATTTCATTTACACAGAGAGGCTGTCCACCTTTCAAGTATCATATCTAATCTCAGAAATCTGGAGTGTATTGTTACAGAAAGAATGAGGGCATTGTGGTCACACAGAGCTGGTTTTCATTCCCACCCATGACGCAGAGTCACGTGAATCTGAGTTTCTGAAACTCAGTTTCATCTGTAAATCTCATGGAATCAATATGAGCTTTCCCTCCACGTGCTGTGGTCAAGCGGGCTTCTCCCTGACATTTCTCACAGTGACATGTATGGCCGTTTTCATATCACACCCCAACTGGGCATCATTTTATCTCCAAAATGAATTTACTCATTGGCCAGAGAGTCAAATCAAGGCAATACTAATGAATCTACACAGAAGTGGTTTAATTGTAAATCTCGATTTGTGCAATGGAGTAGAAAGGCATTCTCCTCTTAAAATAGGGTTTTTTTTCCTTGATGCTATGGAAGACATTGAGATGACGCATGTATTTTTTCATCTTTATTTTAAAACCTGAATGCATTTTGTACCCAGTATTGCCTTTCCTGTTCATTGTGAATAAAAATCCTCCCTGGCAGAAGTAAGGCACAATATCTATGCAACGATTCATCTGGCCAGATTTTGCAATATGCAGTTCAATTTAGAAATGAAATAAACCCGGTAATGAACAGTGCAGGGAGCTGAAGAGCTGAAGTGTGAATGGCTTGTCAGTTTGTTATTGATACCGAGCTGTGGGGGTGGCCTGGACAGTGGTTAGACAGAGAAGCATTTTTTAAGATCCCTGAATCTAGTAGATTCCAGTAGACTTTGTAGAAAGTTTTCTGTAACAACAAACTTAGTCTGTGAGCAATTTTTAAAGAAGTTTTCTGTCTAAAGAACCATACAGTTGGCAGCAGAGAGGCGGGAAGGAGATCAGGTGATGAAAAGTTCTTTAGTTCTCTATCAAGGACAGCCCTGAGCATCAGCCACTCCTACCTCCTGCTGCAGGGCATTCCATGGGGGGCTTTCTGCCGGGTCCTGGCAGTGTCTCCTGGGGACCCCCAGGAGAGTGCTTTCCACTTCTCTGACCCTCAACCGACTTCTAAATCCCATATATCTTTAAGTGAATAGTTTCCATGCTCGCTGTGTGTCTGTCACCCAGTGAGCTCAAAATACAATGACCAACAAATAAGTCAACAATTTACAGGCTCCACTGCCCGAGTGAGTGGGTTGCCTGGGAGCCTCTCCAGAAGGGGCTTGCCTAGGAGCCTCTCCAGAAGGGGCTCAGCCTGACCTTGCCCAGCTGCAGTCCCACCAGGGCTCAGACTGCTTCACATCTCAGGGTCCCTTCCTGCCAGGTGCCTGCCTGGTTGGCATTGCGACTCCCCAGGACTGAGTCATGACAGCCTTGTGGTGTGGGGGATTCTGATGTCCAGTGGTCCCTGCAGCAGGAGAACAGCTGTCCTCGGACACCCTGCATCCCTGTCAAGATAGCACAAGCCCTCCTCTTCCTGTTCCAGCTCAGTGGTGTGCAGGGCCAGCCCACCTCCAGGCCGCCTGCCTAGCAGTCCCCGGGGGCCTTTGCAGCACGTCCATAAAGTGGTTCCCTCCATTCTGCCCTCCAGCAGGGGTGTCCAGGGGCTCCATACAGCTTGTGCATGGTGCTCTTTCTTCTGGAAGACCATGGCTGTTGATGCCGGTGGTCAGTCCTCTGAAAGGCTGACCTGTCCCCAACCCCAGGGTCAAACACTGTGTGGTGAGGGTGATGTTTACATCTCAGTTGCGTTTCGTGTTCCTGCTTGTCTTCCTTCTTCAAGGACAGTTTTATACACAATACTATTTGTTTTCATCAGGTAAAAGTAGTTATTCTTCTCTGTAAGAATTCTTATATTCTTCTCATTGATGTATTTATTAAGTCTTTCTCCTCCTCCCTCTCTTTCTTCCTCTCCTTCTTCAGGTGGGGGATGAACTGTGTAGCCACATGTGTTTCCTTTTCTGCACCTCCATCCCCCATCCAAGGCCTTGGGCCTTGGCTCAGGCTCCACAGAGGGACGAGTCACGAGGCCCCTGTCCATCTGCACTGCTGCAGTAGGACAGAGGAGGGACATGCAGACCAGAATCCCAGGGCTGCAGGCTGGGAAGGTGCCATCCTATGAGACAGCATGTCTTTCTCCATGCGCACCTCTCTCTCCCCCATGGTTCTAGGAATGTTCGGGTGTGTGAGCAGCTCTCTTTTTCTCATAGCTTCCCCCTTCTGGGGAGTTTGCCTCTATAGGTCTTTCTGTTCTTGCATTAGTTCATTCTCTTTATGCTACATCCTTGGACCTTCCCCATGAACAGGCTATAAGGAAAAATGGATAGGTACAAGAATCCTGTTCTTAGCTGGCACGTGTGTATTTATCTATATGTGCTGAAAATTTTGGTGTTTGCAGTGTGTCAATCAGATATTCAAGTGGAGCTGAGTGTTGCCTGATTCACCATGGTGTGAGTCTTATAATTATTACTGGAAGACAAATCTAACCTAAGCTTTTTTAAGCTTAGTAGTAAAGTATTGGTTTCTTTCAAAGCCCTGATTTTACCCTCAAAAGCAATCTTCCAGTGTCCAAATATATAGCCCAAAGAAGAGGTTTATTTTTCAATAGTATTTTGCTGACTCAGGTTTGTAATGATGAAACTTGGTTTCTTCATTCAGCAGAAAACAGCTCACTGTCTGAGGGAGGGCTCAGCATCAGGTTTTTCTGGCCGCGTGACCCTGTGCTGGAACATTGAAAAGCAATGATGGAGCTTCAGAAAGAACGCTTGTAAGATCATGATGGGATCACAGCCAAGCCACCAGATGGCTTCTATCAAACCACAGGCCGTTGCCTGAGGAAGGCAAACTAGGTTTAAAACACTCTTCTTTTCTTTCTTTCTCTTTTCCTTCCTTCCTTCCTTCCTTCCTTCCTCCCTTCCTCCCTCCCTCCCTTCCTTCCTTCCTTCCATCCTTCCTTCCTTCCTTCCTTCCTTCCTCCCTCTGTCCCTCCCTCCTTTCCTGCCTGCCTTCCTTTCTCTCTCTCTCTCTCTCTCTCTCTCCCCTCCTTCCCCTCCCCCCTCTCCCCTCCTACCTCCCCCTCCCCCCCCTTCTTTTTTGCATTGGGGATTAAATCCAGGGTGCTTACCCACTAGGCTACGTTCCCAGCCATTTTATTTTTCACTTTGGGAGAGTGCCTCACCGAGATCCTTAAGGCCTCAGTTGCCTAGGCCTTGCTAATGTTGCTGAGGCCACCTTTGAACTTGCCTCAGCCTCTTGGGCTGCTGGAAGGACTGTTTTCTAATATCAGATTCTGTAATCACTTTCGAAAACCTAGTTAGCAAAGTGAAGGTAGCCTTCAGGCCGTGACAGCATGACCTTGCGAATGCAGCTGCAGCCATTGAGAGGAGGCCCCTGTCACTTTGGACCAGGAAGACTCTGTCCACGGCCTTCAGGTTTCTCTTGGCCTGCTGGTGTGTTTCCTGATGACCATCAAAGGCTTCATCCTCAACTCCGAAGCCAATTACGTAGAATAAACAATAATTTCAATAGTCTTAATACTATTAAAATAAGACTCTTGGTTTTCTTAATGATGACACAACATGGCTGCTGTAATGTAACCTTCCCTGCATGATGTAGTTAAATGAAAATTTATAACCAATTTATATTTAATCTTTTGACAACATTCATTTAGCATTGCCAAATAATAGAAGCTGAGAAACATTTAGCTTTGCAATCCTGACACTGTAAAAATAATTATCAACCTGCATGTCATTTTAATGGGCCTGGGAGAACATTCCTCATTATATTGTCACAGAGATTAAGTTATTTTAAGGTCAGTTTGTTGTGATTTCATCTTTTGCAAGCTAAAAGGCCTTCTCACGCCACCATGTTAGTTTCGAGGCTGGTTGCTTGTTTCCTCCCCACGGTATTTACCGTTTGTATTCATTGGCACCAGGGAGAATGCAATGAAATGTGGCCTTCACCCTCAAAAAAATCAAAAGTCTCGTAGGGTAGCTAAAAATATATATGGGATATCATGGACTAGAGAGGATTTAAAACCCTGAAAAAAACTGTGACTAACTAAAGTGTATTCCGTTTTCATTTGATGCAGCAATTGGTAAAGACCTTCTGGAGGAACTGGTGCATCGGTCCCCAAAAGGCGGGAATGGAGGGCAGTTAGACCAGGTGGAACTCAAGAGGAATTACACATATTTTTAGACATGAATAGCAGGTATAGAGTGGAAGGAAGAAAAATGAATATTTATCATGTACTCATTGAGAGCTCCAAGCTAGACCCTTAACAATCTTCTCTCTCTTTGAAAATAAAAATGTGTTAAAGTAGAATTTATAAAAGGTAAAACCATAACTCTCCAGCAAAAATAGAGTGAACACGTGAACAATTTTATTTAATCTGCTAATTAATGAGGGATATAATGAGATATTATGATTGATTCAAAGAGCACCTGAGAAGTCAGAGATCTATCTATCAACAAAGAAGTGTCCAACAGACCATACATTTATTATTTTATCTGTTTTACTGGACAAAATTTTTTCCATATATACTGAACAAAAACCTACAGATTCAGAAATCACTCCACCAACCCTGGGGCTTTAATCAATATCGAATAATAAATACATTCCTTGGACTTGTGTTGCCCAAATTCAGGTAACCACTGACCATAACTGATATTTAAATTTAAATTAAATTACGTAAATAGCACTAAAGTCAGTCCCTCAGTCATGCCAGTCACACTTCAGGCGCTCAAAAGCCCGGTGGGGTCGGCAGCTGCATTGCTGGACGGCACCACGCCAGCACTCCAGAGGAGCAGGTGTTCTGTGGTGTAGCGCTGCCGTGGGGTTCCTTGGCATGGCCTCTCCCTCGTGAGGTTTTGTTCCCCAGCAAAGGGCTGGCTGCCTGTATGTTCGACTCGTCTCCAAGTTTCATGCAGTTATCCTGATAGAGATAGGAGGAGTGTATCACGCAAGGGCTTAGTTGAGCTTGAATGTGGAGAGCAATAGTGGAAAGTAAGTTTAAGAAAATGAGTTCCATGCAAGCAATGCCAGGTGTTGAACCCTTTTCAAGAGACAAGGAGGAGATATTTAAGGAGAACAATATGATCAAAGATTAACTTTAGGGAAATCAATCTGAAAGCACTCTGGAGAACTGAGAGGTTCTGGAAAGTCCAAGTTAGGGTGACATGTTAGGAAATTACTGTAGTCAGAGAAGGTGCAGGGAAGAGAGGGACATTCACAAGGGTACCAGACAAGGCCACTGCACTGGGACTCAGCTGGCTATGACACAGCAGGTGACGCTGCAATTTACCTACATTTCCAGGGGCAGAGAAACTGTTTCCTAATATTAGTACCAATTTTAGCAGAAGAAGTCTCAAATTTTGGTTTAATGATCTGAATTTAATGCTGCTTTGAAACATTTTTATCTCTGTTTTATGATTCTTGGTGAAATTTCACTGATCCTGATAGAATAAAAATGGCAAGCCAGTTAGTTCTTGCTGGTTTGAGTTTCAGCACCACATATAACAAATAAAGTAAAGGCCCATTGACAACTAAAAATATATTTTAGAAAAAAAGAATGCAGGGAAAGATCACACTGTGACATGGGCAGGTAGGTGGTCAGGGAAATGGAAGTTGGGTAGAAACACAGTGAAATCAGCCAATTATTTGTGCTCATTTAAGATGTGTCTCCTGCATCCTCCTCTGAAGCTGCACTTGGGTGGGCATTGTGGATTTCCTAATTGCTCACTAAGCTCTGAGATTCAGCGAGGGAAGAGGTGGGTCTTTATCCTTAGGAAACTATGGCTCTGCAAGTAAGCAAGTGGACCCCATGTGCCATTATAAACCAGTGTCAGCCAAATGAACCAGGAGCTGAGGACCTGCCAACTGGCTCTGCCTACCACAGGGTGGAAAGTGGGGGTGGAGCTCCTCACACAGAGGGCGTCTCGCTGGTGTCACTGCAGATCAGCCTGGTGCCGGGGGCCTTGGTCTGAGTCTGCAGAGGTCTGAGGGCAGGGAGGCAGCAATAACTGGAGACTGGCTGGGCACACATCTCAGCAGGCCATAAGGAAAAAATCTAGCTCCCAAAGGCAATTGTTTGTATTCATTTAATCACTGGAGTAAATAGTCCATATTCTGGAAATGTTGCTTTAGTAAGTAGTAAGAAATTTGAAATATTTCTGGAACAATATGGATCTGTTGTGCAGTAAGATGGGAAGTGTGAATGTGCCTTTAAAACAGAACTGATACTTTAGTGTGAAGCCTCTGGCCTGGCCGGCTTCTGGGGTCCTGCCCGGGAGGTGGGTGTCACCACACCAGCAGTGTGGTCATCCCTGCAGGAAACGTGAACCCAGGACTTTTTTTTTGTTTTAAGTGGTGATGCAATGTTTTTAGAATATAATTAATACTTTCTGCAAAAATTTGGAAGTGTACTTATTCAGGAGGAGAACAGGGTACAGGGACAGGAGCTCTAGCCAGGCTTTGAGTGGCATTGCAGAGGGCCCAGCCAGGATAGAGGCTGGGAAGGAGATGCAAGAATGAACTTGGGAGCCCCAGTGAGCCTGAGTGCAGGACCGGAGGTGGCCAGGAGAGGAGGCAGAGAGGAATCTAGTTTCTCAGCTATTGAAGTCAGTGGTGTTTTTGCTGATCAGTCACCTAGAATGCCCACAGTGCTAAAATTCCAGAGAGTGCAGCTGAAACAGAGGGGCGTAGACTTAGAACTGGGGGTCACAGGACTCAGGGCGTTGGGCGGTTCCCGGTTCTAAACTTCCCTTCCCTTGGTCAACGTGTCCATTGGTTCATCTGCACACTTTGAGGTGTCCTTAGAGTTTCTCATAAGACCTTGCTTTCTGCGGGATACATGTGTGCTGTTTCTCCTGGGCCGGAAACAAGCCCTGACGGAGATGAGAGGGGATGTCCCTGGGCTCCCTGCCTAACAAGGCGGAGCACGCACTTTTGGATGTGGATCACATATCTTCCTTATGGCCTTCTGAGGTCCTCAGTGTTCCAGAAGGAACGAGTGGATGCACCTGGACAGAATACAGAATCATGGGAATGTGAAGCTAGATCAAGTCCGAAAATGAAATCAAGGAATTTTCTGTATAAAACATTTCCATAATGAAACTCTGAGTTCACCCTCCATTCTCCCAAGGATGCTTTCCCACTGTGTGTGCAATGGAAAGTGTGGATGAGTCCTGGATTCTAAAACTGTCTTGAGGATTGTCTTGACCATTATAGGATTTTTCCCTCCTATTACTGGAGGATCAAACACATATGAGAGTCCTGTCAATATTTGGTGTTAATGTCATCCATGGGTAGAATCCCTGGGTCCCATCAGGACCACCCCTGCTTCCTCACAGCTATGCTCTTTCCTTAACCAAATCTTGTCCTTAGGCAGACAAGATTTAAATGAGCATAGAAAGCTAGACATTGCTTGAAAAATTGTGAATTTAGTCTTCACTTTTTTCTATTGATTGTTAACAAGCAAATCTTTTTTCTGTTTTGAATTTCTTCACATTTAGTTCTCCTTTTATAGACATAGTAAAGAATACGTGCTGACCTGTGAGCCTGCCTCAGTCTCAAGCTGGGCATTCTTCCTTGTCTAGGTGGGGGCAAAGCCAGAGGAGGCACCAGGAGACTGCACCCAGGCCTTCCTGCACTCTGACAGTGTGGCGTTAGAGTGAACTTGCTTGACCTCAGTGGTTTGATCAGTCTGCAGGATTAGTATTTACAAACCTGAGACCACATCTTCAGGAGCGAAGGTGGGAGTATCATGAGCCCTGTGCGTAGGAGCTCACCATCTTGGGGAGAGTCGACTTCAGCCACCACGGAGCGGGGATGGTTGGGATGGAATGCCTAGGGTGCTAGGCAGTCAGCCTGCAGGGCCCCGAGAGCAGTGAGTACTGGGACCAGGAGAGGTGGCCCCTGAGCTGGATCGTGGTGCACTGCCAGGACTTCCATGGGTCCTAGGAGGCAGTTTGAATTGGAAAGGCCTTTGAGTGCAGAGACTTCCCTTAGAGCCAAAGTTATTCTGTTACTTATTTTTAGAATCATACATCATTCACAATGTTATCAGCCTTGATTAAGAGAAACGAATAATTTTCTTTTTCCCACAGCATGATGACATCACCATATACTTCTCACCAATCATTGTGTCACTAAAGAAAAATCATTCTTCTCATATTTTATGATGTAGTACAATCTCAACTCACCAGAGGTTTTTTGAAATCAATACTAGGAAAGATCAGGTTTATTAACATCATGTGCTTATTGTTTGGTAAATGCAAAGCAAGATACTTCCAGAATTTATAACAGGCTCATTTAATGGTGGCATTGAAGGTGGAAATATTATATTTAAAATATTTATACAAAGCTAATTATATTAGCTATTGTTGATGGAATGGAAGGAAGAATGTGGGAGGTGGAGGCTCACACCTTGCTTGCCATGTTGTCTAAATGCCATTCTTCCGAATATTCATTTACTTAACAGGTTTCTCTGTCTGAACATTTAAAATAAGGAGATTTTAAAATTATTTGCTAAATATCATGAAAAGTATCATTTCTGTAAAAATAAATAAGAAATTCTACTGATTCTCAGGTCATGCCATGGATTGCCATTTCTTGGTATAACATCCAATTTGTAGGATATGCACTAACCCTTAAAAATGAGACTTAATTTGCTTTGTCGGTAATTGCCCTACCTGCACATTCTTGCGGAATGTCAGAACTATAAAACGTTAATGGAAATTTCCAGGAAATCTTTAGCACTGATTGAATGAGGAAGTGGGGGTGGTAAGATGGGAGCCGGGCCGATCTAGTGATTGCTGGCCACGGTCCATAATTGCCAACCCTGTTAAAGTGCTCCTTCTAACAGTCCTGGACTCAATTCCCTCCCGTATTTCCTGAAAACCACCTCCTGAGTCAGAGTCATTATCACTTGGTCAGGGGCAAGGCAGGTGCTTTGTAATCAGGAAAACTTCTATTCAAATCTCAGATCACCCCCCTTGCTGCCTTGGGACCACGCTCAGCCCCTGAGCTTCTGTTTCCTCAGTTACGAAACCATGACTACTGCGCCTGGATTTCAAAGAATAGGCCGTAATTTGGCAAGTCTGTCATTAAGTGAAATTCTGGAATCCATTGTGCATCCCCCTCAGTACCACTTTACAATCACACAATAAAAAACAGTTTTTATTTTGGATAGATAGACTTAATGTTTTTACATGCATTAGCCAGCCTGAAAATTGTATCCACTGGACTGGATCCATATAATTGCCTGCTATTTCCATTCCTAATTTTTCTACAATCCACCTGTATCTTTTGCATCATAATAAAAAAGTGCTTCATGGAAAAAGATGTGATTCCAGTAAACCTTAAATTAGTTTAAGGATTTTTCATCATGGTTTATGTTCTGTAACATTAAATAGGTTGAAAAGGATTTGCTTGGGTAGGAAAAAATTTTTGAAATAATTATTAAAGAATTATGCCTCAGCTATTTCTAAAAACTGAGAATAGATTTAAGCTGTAAATACTGTGTACCACTCACCATTTGTGAAGGCAGGGAGAGGCCTCCTGGCACATGGGAGAAACTGGAGTTACAAATTTGGGGAGAAACAAACAGAAATGAGTAGCATTCCCCTGTGCTAGACGCTGTGCTCAGTGCTTCACCTGTTTTCTCATTTTTAAAATCCTTACAACAGCCTGTGAGGTAGGAAATAGTATCATCTCAGTTTTGCAGATGGAGCCGGCAGCAGGAGTGGACCAAGTTGCTGGGCATGGCCAGGCGGCACTGGGGTTTGACACAGATGTTCTGACTCAGAGAGGTGCTACCCCTGAGGTCAAGATGACGCATCCTGAGCTATAGGGATCTCATTTTGAGGAGCTCGTATGCAATTATCTGAGGTGTCCACATCTGTATTTGAATCTTAGATGCTTACTCAGCATTTTGGACAGCTTGCACCAGCTTTGCTGGTGCCCTCCTGCCCCTTGCCCATTTTTAGGAAGAATAAGCAATGGAATCTACTCTGTTTGGCTTTGAATCTTGTATTTTATTTAAAACCAATCATTAAAGTATGCCTAACTCTACAGTTTTGTCTTGGCATGAGAGGTTTAGTTATTACTTTCAAAATGAATAATGAAAAAATAAATTGGCAACAACAACCAAAAAAAGAAAGAAAGAAAGAAGGAAAGAAACCCCAGGCAAAGGCAAAGATTTGGTCAGCAGTTTTTTCCTCACCAGATGAAATTATTGTGTAGATATATTAATTAACAACACTAGCACAAAAATTGAGAATTAAGTTATAACTTTAAGGGTAGAGTCTCCTTAGAGATTGCTAAGCCTGTTTTAGAAGTGCGTGCACCGGATGGGTGGTTATGTAATTGAGAGCTGTTTCCAATACACATCCCCTTGGCTACTCCCTGGGAGTAGGAACAGGTCTTGGTAAAAGCACGGAGTAGCTGACTGTGGCAGCCTCCTGGATGAGGATTGGCGTGGAAAGCGTTTATCTTCACAGCACCTTGTTTGTGATAAGTGTTCAGAATTTGACTCTTAACGCTGAATTACCCAAAGTCCTAGGATTTGGCATGAGTCACTTTGGTGATGTTAAGTTAGTACTGAAGTTACTGATTTCAAATGTGACATTCCAACATTCTGAAGGACACGGGCAGCAGGTCCAGCCAGGCGGGCTGTGGACAGGTTCTGTGGGTGATCAGGTCTGCACCCTCATTTCTGTTTCTGTTTTGCCCTTGCTGTCCCATACCTGAAGCAATTCTCACCACATTTAAAATACGGAGAATTTGCTGACCTAGCAAATACTTACTGTTTACTAAATACAGGGAGCTGCGCTAGCTGTTTGAAACGTGGAGTGAAGGGTTCCTTACAGGGAGGACACATTCTTAAGAAGAATGGGACAAGTGCTTGCCAGCTCAGAGGTGGAGTGCTGACAGCCAGAGGTGTACCCAGGTGAGACCAGCTTATGGTGCCCACTAGGACCATGAAAGGAGAGACTTGGGGAGGCCATGGTCATCACTGGACTGAGTGACGTTTCCAGGGAGCGTTAACACTGGCACTAGACGGAAGTCTCTAGTAAGAAACTGACCTGCCCCTTTGAACCATTCCCACCCGGCCCTGTAATGTGCGTCACGTAGAAGTGGATATGATCCTCATCTTCTTGATGATCCGAGGAGAGGTACCATGCAGAAGAGGTGACGCAGGGAGTCCATGCTGAGTGGACCCACATGGAACTTCTTTGTACTAATTCTGTGCCCATTGTTCAGTCTGAAACTAAAGGTTTCATGTCCCTGTGGGAGAGGGCAGTTGTTTAAAGGTGACATGATGAAGCTGTCGACCCTCCTACACTTAGATGTTACTTTTTAGGGAGAAATCATCTTTATGGGGACACATATGGAAGAATTCCTATAAGAAGTGCTCTTCCAACTGGAACTGGAGCACATGGGTCAGTGTTCAAAGGTGCTCAAGGGGGTGGGGGTGGCCTGATTGCTGTCCGGGCTAATGTCAGGAGCTGATCCACTTGGGAAGGAAACAGTGCACCCTGGACAGAAGACCTGTTCTGCTTTAGCGCTGCAAACTACCCACAACCCACCTCCCTGTCTTACCACCAGTGCTTCAAATTCAAACCTCCTCTTTCCCTTCTCCCTGGTCAACATCTTTTATTATTATGTTATTAGCATAGTTTAAATGAGCCAATAGATTGTTCAGTGTGCAGGGGAACCTCTTCAGCATTGCTTGCTGTCTACAGTGCTGCCGCCAGCGGGTGGCCAGACACAGGGTACTTAAACTTTCTTATGCTGTCCAGTTGGGTAGTAGCTGATTTTCAACATCAGTTGAAATTGATCAAAACTAATAAACAAAAAAGAGTAATTTCTAGCAAAGTTTCAAATTCTTAGTAGCCACGTGTAGACAATGGCCACATATCCTGTGTGCATAGGTAAGGTGAAGCAGATGAAGGACGTTCCCAGCAATGCAGGAGGCTCTGGGCAGTGGGGTTCTACTTGATATTGATATTGTAATGTGCCCGAATGGGGGGACTCTCAGTTTAGATCTGTGTTCCTGCTGCTTTGCTCTGTAATGGTACGTTGATGCAGAACACTGTTTTACCTAGGTATAAGGTGTTACATCTTGCTCTCCCCCTCCCTTGAAAACAAATGATCCAATCAATTAAGCTCATGATTTGCTGTGCAAGGCCATGATGGAAACTTCTGATTCCAATGGAAGGTTTTCCTTAGAATCAGGATGACTTTTCCTAACTTTCTTTGTCTTAAACAGTCCTTGGTGCTGGGATTGGGAGGGCTTCCTTAGAATGTTCGAGGCCCTGGGTTCAATCCTCAGCACCCAAAACAAAGTAAAAAAGAAAAATCCAACAATAATTCATCAGTACTTCAGTCCATTATCTAAAATACATAAAAAATAAATAACTGAAGAGTATGCTGGTTTACAAAAGGGCAAAGCATATAATATTTCTTTTTAAATGTGGGGTTTACTTGATAGTTTGCAAATATGATTAATACTTTCAGCAAATTTTTAGAGCAAGTAAATAAAGGACTTAGGATCAATGAGAAACATGGGAGAGAGAAACTAAAGAGATGATAGAGTTATAGTGCCAGGGAGTGGCAGGACCAGGGGGCCTGTGCTCTGGCTGGTCCTCCCACCCTCTCAGAGGCCTGAGCTCACTGGGCTTTAAACTTCCCTGCAAGGAAAAAAACAAAAAACAAAAAAAAGAAAAGAAAAGGGGGGGAAAAAACCTTCTCGTTGAAATCAATAGAAATTACTTATAAAATCATCACAGCGGTGGGACAGTAGGGTCACATTTGGTCACATGATATCATCATGTTAGTGCGTAGGTGGCTTGGCTGGAGGGAGAACTGGCCCCCGGCAGGCTCTCCAGGGCTCTTGAGGAAGCTGATGGGAACAGCAGCAGGTGAGCGCGCTGCAGACCCACACTGCGCAAAGGACTCGTCCTGCCTCTGAATTCTTCTGTACGTTTTTTCCCCCCTGAAAAATAGTTCCCCAAGATCCACAGTCTTCCGGGGCAGATCAAGCTTGGGCTGTGCTATGCTCCATTCTGCCTCTGGAGCTCAGAGCTCTGCCCTGGGCCCTCCGCAGAGACCTGCTTCACGTGTCCTCCCTCAGACATGCTTGGTTTAACAATTTGTAAACCATCACAGAGTTCTGTCGGGTCTGCTTCAAGTGTGCTTGCTAGCGTCAGTGGAACCACTGAACCAACCAGATCATGCCAGAAGTTCTGTAGTGAATATAAATAAATAAATAAATAAATAAATAAATAAATCCTTTATTTGCTTGTTCTAAAAATTTGCTGAAAGCATTAATAATATTTACAAACTGTCAAGTAAACCCCACATTTAAAATTGTATATATATTATTATATAGTTATATATATTATACATATTATTTTTTAAAGCCCTTATTTTTAGAAGTTGAACAGTTTAGGGGTGAAGAAGTATGACATCTACAACTTAATTGTAAAAGCTTCAGTCCAAAAACGTGTAAATATACAGAATAAAGGTAAATACCTGTGCGCACACACGTGCATACGCACACGTGCAGGGTGTGGCCAAACGCTCCTAACTGATGAACTGGAAAATGTGATTGGCAGGATCTCTGCACTAGTTCTCTAAGCTTAAGCTTCTTAGGGAACACAGAGGCTGCGCAGTGACCTGGGGCCAGGAAAGGTCCACCACACAGAGTGGACTGAGAGAGAAAGGCTGTCCGCATCTACAGAGATGTCGGGGAGGCTGGTGTCCGGGGGATGTCTGCGCACCTGGGGGGCTCTGGGGCCTTGGCGCACTCCCCTGCCTGACCCTGACGGCTCCACATGCAACGGAGGAGCCTGGGCTGGCCAGGCCACGGGGAATGGTGCCCCGGGGCTTCTCGGGTGCTGTGGTTTTCACCCCTGTCCAGTTGCCCCAGGCTGCAGTGCCCCGCACAGAGGCTTGCCAAGTTAAATTGTGTTATGCGGCCAAACCCGCAGGGGAGCCACTCTGACCGCGGCCTGCTGATGTACCTGAAGCGCCGCTCCCGCCCGGCACAGCGCAGCTGGCAGCTGGAAGTGTGCAGTACCAGCGCTACATGACCTTGGTCTTCCTCTGACTAGCCATTAATCCCAACCTGCGGCCGGTCTGGGAAGCGGTGCGTAATGGATGGCGTGTCATCCGTGCGCTTCCAGGGCACCGATGTGGGCACTGCAGTTTCTGAATGACTTCTCAAGGACTTCAGTGAAGCTTAAGCATGAGGAGGCGGAGGGCTCCCCAGGCTTGGCCATCCGGCCCTGCGCGTTATTAGCTGACACACTAGCACTGGCAATCCTGCCGCCTTCAGCCGGCTGGCCGCGGTGCTCCTCTGGGTGCCCTAAGCCGCTGCTACTCCGCTCTGCGCACAGGCTGCCTCCTGAAACCCCGACTACCCTTCGGAAAGCTTTTGCTTCCCCTGTTCTGTTTCTTCCTCCTTTTGATTGTTTAACCTTCACAGTAGGTTATAAAAATTGTGAAATTGGATTTGTTCATATTGCTGATAAAGGTTTGGGCAGTGAGGGCTCCCGCCACCGTGGCCAAGTTATAACTGCACATTACAGCGGTCACCGTTCTTGCGATCTCTTGCTAGTCAGTCCTTTATTATTTTATGACTATTTATTATAACATTGATGCATGGTTCTGTGTTTCATTTGAGATATATAAACCTTAGAACATGTTTTATGCAATTATTATATTTGCTAATACCAATGTGACATCATAGACCTGAATATCTTGCCCATTCAGGCATTAATGCTACAAGGGGGTGTTAAAAATAGGTATTTAACATTAATACAAAGATACATTTATATTTCCTCTTTCACACTAAAAACTAAGTATTCATTTCCAGTGACTAATAATTATAAAATGTATTCTAAATCACAAATTTATAAAACTTGACATCTTTATTATGTCTTACATTTTACAACGTTTCGTCACCTGCATATTGGTAAAGGTGATTAAACAAATGACAATCCAGAATGTCTACAAAGGCTTTTTCCTATAAATTAGGGAACAATAGAGCTGCACAGGACTTCAGAAGCTTTGGTTGTTTTCTACTGGTAACTACTATTTTCTGGAGTAGACCATGTGCGTTTGGGAGAATGAGTTTTCATTAATAATGATAAGAAATACTACCTATTATTTATAGAGGCTTCTGATGAGAGCAATAACATGTTAAATAAACTTTTATGCCATGACGTGTTATGTGACCACCTCACCCCCAGCAACTGTAGGGTAGGGATTAAAAGAAGTAACTACTAAACAATTGTAGAAACTTAGAAGTTTAGAAAGACTATTTTACTGGTTAGTGCTTCTGAATAAAGTTAATTATCTTCAGACATCCAAGTATGAGACCATCCTAAAGGATTCTCCTAATTTAAGGAGTAACACAATCCCTGCATATTGACATTTGAGAGAAATGACCAGAGATGTTTAATTTTTGAATCAGCTTTTCCATTCACCTTTTGCTTTTGACATGATACTATTTGAATGGCACTTGTCTAGTTAAAATATTAATGAAATGCAAAGCATGCATTTCTACCCAGGGCTCCTGGAACTGTGGAGCTTCTCAGGGTTCAGGGCTCTCATTTGATGTGTGTCTGTGTTCTGGCAAGTCCCCTGGAAAACCAGCTAGCATGATCCTATCATTCACATCGTGAGAAATGGGCTGGTTTGTCTCTGCAGATAAGGTTTTTAAGAGGAGAACTCTGGTGCCTTCATGACTGTGTTCAGAAGCATGAAATAGAATTCAGGAACCGTGGTCTCTGCATTTCCTGTCCTCTTTTAAAACTTCAGCAGCAAAGAGCTCGTTCATTTCACTGTGCTGCACACACCCTTGGCCAGCTCTCCTAGCTACAGGTTGCTTACTTTGCTACCTAAGTCACAGAGCTATTGGCAAGAAAAGAAGATCTTCACTTTTTTGAGCATAAAACTAAATTTTCTTCATTAGACTATTTATTCCACTAATGTTCCAAAATGTCCTTGAAAAGTTAGTTTTCACATTTGCCTCTAACCAGCTGATGAAGAGAGCTGCTTGTCTCAGTTTGGATTTGGCCCTGACTGGCTACTCTCTCTGCCTTTTCCCAGCAGGTAGACCAACCTACAACAGCTTTTATGTGTATTGCAAAGGCCCCTGTCAAAGGGTGCAGCCGGGGAAGCTCCGGGTACGGTGTGGCACCTGCAGGCAAGCCACACTCACCTTGGCCCAGGTAAGGATGTGCAGTGCTGTCACAGGACCAGCAACACAGGGGGACTGGTGAGCTGCCTTTCACTGTTTCTCAGCACGTGTCACCCACTGATGAAGATAAGGCACCCTTCTGTGTGGTTGTGACAGCTTGTGACTTGAAGCTTTGTTTTGACATAAACCTTTGCCTTCTGCATTTCTTTCTACCTGTAAAAGTTTAGGTGGTGCCTGGTCGTTGTCCCACTGAAAGGCAGTGTGGAGCGTGCTTTTGTAATGGGAAGGGGTTGGGTGTCACTGGGGGAGATTGTTGGAAGAGACTGTGCAGGGCCCTGCAGCTCTGGAAAGGGTTTGCCTCTGGAGCTGTGTGATGGCAGAGTGGCTTCATACACGCTCCAGGTCACCAGACTCTGCACTTAAGATCAGTGCACGGAATGTTGCTGAATGTAAGTCACACCGCAGTAAAAAATGTGGAAAAGGAAGTTGTGAATGACAGCAGAGGTCACAACAGAGGTCTGCCGGGGCCTCATGCTTGTTTTAGGTACAGTCCTCAAGTCAGGAACAATATTTGCATTTTTAAATGGTTGGGGGAGATGAAAAGATAAAAAATACTGTATGACCCAGGAACATTATGTGAGGTTTCCATCCCATTGTCCATAAATAATACGGATTTTTCAGGACCCAGACCCACCCACTTCTATACCTGTTGTCTTTAGCTACAACCATGCCCAGCAGCAGAGTTGAGAAGCTGGGACACAGGCTGCACGGCCTGCAGAGCCTGAGGTCTGTGGCTCAGAGGGAAAGGCTTTGCTGACTGGTGATGTGGAAGACAGGGACACTGGTGCATGGCTTCAATGGGACAGCTGTGAGGGACTTGGCAGGTGATAGAGATGCGACAGTGGGCAGGGCCTGGTGTGTTTGGTCAGTACAGGTGGGTGAGACAGGGAAGCATGAGGGACACAGTGCTGGGTGCTCAGGGGCTCCAATGTGGATGATCACCCAGGCACCAGATGGAGACCCCACAAGGGCAGAACATTCAGATCTCATTCTGCGGCAGTGAGGCGCCAAGGCCAGAGTGGGCAGGATGGTAATGGAAGACCTCGAGAGAGACCTAGGAGAGGAGGAATCATGGATGTATTGCCACCAGCCCAAGGACATGGCAGCATCACTAACAGTGCAATTTGGGATCCTCCTGTGATGGACGCTACGTTATAGCCTAGGAAGCCTCTTGGGTGAACAGAGCCCAGGTCTGACCTAAGCAGTTGGAGGGCCTCTTTTTCCAGGTTGTCACTGGGCAAGTGCTGGCCTGAGTCTAGCACAAGGTTTCCTTCAGCTTCTCTTCTCATCTGTCTTTTCCAACGTGATGGCCTGGCATTTTCCTGGTCTGATCTGTATTCATGTCCCCATTGCTCCATACGGTAGATATGGCCTACTCTAACTTCCTGGTGAATTCTCTCTCTCTCGCTCTCTTTTTTTTTTTTTGGTACTGGGGATTGATCTCAGGGACACTCAACCACTGAGCCACACCCTCAGCCCTATTTTGTATTTTATTTAGAGACAGAGTCCCACTGAGTTGCTTAGTGCCTCGCTTTTGCTGAGGCTGGCTTTGAATTCATGATCCTCCTGCCTCAGCCTCCCTAGCCACTGGGATTACAGGCATGTGCCACCACACCCGGTTCTGGTGAATTCTTAATACAAAACAGCATCCACAAGTTAGTTTTGAACTCCAAGCTAAATTCTTTTCATACTCGATCTCATTTAACTATTTTACAGAAAACTCTGAGTTAAGAACTATTGGTAACCCCATTTTAGATTTGAGAAGAATGAGGCTTAAAAGATTCAGTCATTAGTCTAAGAAAAGAGGAACCTGCTAGTGTTGTCCAGGGGTTTGAACCCAGACTAGCTCATCTCAGTTTATGGGCTCCAGAAGGGTTTTGCTCTTTTTTGCCAGGTGTATATATTTACACTTGGGGTCACATACTCAGAGATCCACAGGGATCAGACAGGAGATAGAGTCTCCCATCAGATGTGGGCAGTGAGGGGTGGTGTCACAGTAGAGGAAGAGGCGGGGGCTGGCACTTGTACCTTGGCAACTGCCAAATGTTGGCTAGCGGTGAGGTGGGACTCGCTGCTGCTGGGTCTTTTTTTTTTCTTTTCTTTTAATCAAGAGATATAATAAATCTGGCAGTTTCTATGATAATTTTCACTTGAAACTATACTCCATGAGCAGGGGGGATAGGAAGACACAAAGAAAGCACCTGCAGCATCTGTCTGAATGTATCCAACCAAAGTAGAGCTTTGTAGGTAAGTGGCACATTAATCCAGGTGTGGAGCAGAGCCTGGGATGAGAGGAGCACCCGGGAGGGTAGGTATGGTGGAGGGACGAGTGAGGTGAGCTTCCAAGGTGACCCCGGAGGCAGCCTGGAGCCCCGCTTCCTCCTTCCTGCCTGGGTCAGCTGGGACTGTTCACTGGTCATGAAGGTCATTTATGGATAAAGAGGACTTGATCACTATTGTTCTGTTGTCATTATTCACGGCCGTGTTTCTGTGTGTGTGATCACACATACTTCAGCATGAACACCAGGCCCTAGCCACCCTTTCAGAGGAGGGAAAGCACCTCCCCTCCACCCCTAAAAATCCAGGTCACCACTGTTTCCAGCTTAGAGTGAAGAGTGACCACCTTACCAGGACTGGCCCTTCCAGGAGGGGAGGTCCAATCAGTGGTCCAGTGATCTCAGCACCTCACCTCAGGTCCCCACCCCATGACCCTTGTGATTTATTCTGTTCCCAGAACTGCTCCACCTTTGATATTTAAACTTAAATTTTTATTCCCCTCACACTGTTTATTCCTCTGCATATCATTGACCCCTCTCTTCCATTGTCCTAGAACTATCTGTCCTCTCCTGTCACTCCCTACCCTGAGCTGCAAATCTCCAGTGTCATGGTAGACTCATCCATGCCCTGGTGTGCATGCCCTGGGGGAGTCCATTTACCTGCCTGACTTGTCTACAGTACCTTCCACACCCACAGGGTGCCTTCCCTCAGCCCCACACAGAGCCAGTGATGTTGAATGAGTGACAAGTGTGTTTGAACCTTCACACCTTGATGCCGTAGATGCCCACCCTCCAGGAATTCTGTGTGGCATTTTATAATCATGTCAATCCTAGTAATCATAATGTGTTTGCTATAATTTATTATTCCCTTCCTTACATCTATATTATTGTATTTTTCTCTAATTGCATGACAGACCTGCAAAGTAGATTATTCAATGTTTTAAACAAAGAGGCTCTTTGAGTTTAAGCAAGTTAACTAATATTGGAGCCAGGAGTGAAAAATGTTCTCTTCAATTTTCCAAAGCCTTGACCTTTTGTAGGATACAGCGCTTACTATACAAAACCAGTCATCAGTGTTCTGATATCTAACTATTTCCATTGTACTAAGATGTCACTCAAGAATACACTTGGAAAGAAAATACATGAAGGATTCAGGGAAAATGGAATAAAGGTGACTTAAAGACAATTAATCCATATTTTTAATAGTTACTAGCATAACATAACTGGCACATAGCAGAAGGGAAGGTCAGACATTTCAATATATATATATATTTTTTTACTGATATAATGACAACAAAAAACAATGTTCAAATAATGACAACAAAAAACACACCCTCAGGGGAGCCTCCTGAGAGGACCCTGCGGAGCTGCTGGCCAGTAACACTGCTGACGAGTGCAAGTTCAGGCTTGGCAGCCGCGGAGGAGCTGCTGTATTTTGCCAAGGCGGATGATTTCTGTGTAAAAAATGGGCAACTCTTGGGTTTCATTTTCCAGATTTTTATGAAGATCAATAACTTACATAATTTTCTGATCATGAAAATGTAAAGGAGAGTATAGGATTATATGTGGGTGACTAGTTACAGTGGAGTGGTGTGGTTTATTTGAATGTCTGCAAAGAGATTTTTGTACATAAGGAGAAAAATTGGAACCTACTTAGCCTCCTGAGTTAATTTTGAAAAATGCAATTTCATTTCTTCTCGTCTGGAGAAAGCAGGTCACAGCAAGCTCTTTGTGGTCCCTGCCTACGTCTTGGTTGTTGGGGGTTCATTCATAATGCCACTCTTTCCTCAACTCTATTTAAGTAGTACATCTTGCAATAATGAGCTCCTCTCCTACGTGATGCTACAATTAAAACCATGTCTCCCATTTGATGTGATGTTCATAATAAGTTGGCAAGGATGGTGGACATCAGCCATTTCCATCCCCATGGTTCCAACTAGACCAAAATATAAGTGAGTGCTCATTGGCACATAGGGAACACAGTCAAAGGAAGAAACATGGTGGGCACTGGATGGCCCAAATGGGTCCATGTGCACATGAGACAGGGCTGGACATAGCTGGGGTGCCTTGTATGTGGCTGTATGTTGCTGATAGTGTTCTTGAGCAGTGAGAGATAATTTAAAATAACCCACTTCACTGTTTCTCTCTAAGATTTCCCTAGAGCCTATTGATGTAAACAAAACACCATCAGACCTATGATATTACAGTTTTGACTGGACTGGTGAGTTTAGGTGGCCCAGGTGCTGTTGGCCTGAAGTCTGTCCCTGGGAATCAGTCTGTCTGTCACTGCTCACCCTTGCAGGCTCTTCTCACTGAGTCCTGACAGTATGCTCCCCTGATCCTGGAAGGGGTGTCTTCCCTTTCCTCCATCATTACCTGGTCACTGCCACATTCCAGGTGACCTGGGCCTCCTCAAGGAAACTAAGCTTTGCCATGGAAGGAATGGACTGGTCCTCCTAACTGGAAATAGGCTGAAAATAGAGTAAAGGTACATGTGGATGAAAATAAGACCTTGACTCTAATCGTCCTTAGAAGATGGAATGGGTGTGGAGGTGAACTGAGAGAAAATGCAACATTTTGCTTTGGAATATGTGCCTGGCAGCCAAGTCCTGCAGGACCACAGTTCTGATGACGTTTGCGGGTAGCTAATTGTGCCTGCACCAGCTCCAGGTACCCAGCGTTATCCACACCAACATCTTTTTGTTTGCAGTCAGTTTATTAGTCTTAAAATTAATCAGAAACCAGGAGATTACTGCAGCCAAGGAGTTTGGATGATTTTTTCCCCTCTACAATCACTATAATTACTTTATCTCAAAAAGAACTTTATCTTTGCCACTCTAATGAGATACTCTGCCTTGGAATAGCATTAAAGCTAAAAGGTTTCTGATGAGAAATGGTGCAATAAATAGAATAAGATGTAAAGTGCCTGGCATGATGGATTTTGTTTAAAATTGGTTTATAGATTAGGCACAATTTATGTGAGGAAATTTATTAAGAAATATATTCTAAATGTATAATCATTCCTAAACTTAATATTTGTTACAGATTAATTGTCGGTCAGGAGTCCACTTACTTCTCTTATTGTCAAAACTGCTCTCACATCTGTGTAATTAATTAAAGTCTTGGAACACATCTGACCTTACTTTCTAGAATTAGCATAGGACATTTTTGCCCAAGTATGCCTTACTCTCCTCTTTGCTTGTTGTAGATTTGCTTGTCAGGCATTTCAGGTTTTCTAGAATATTCCTTGCAAGTTATTTAATTTTTGTAAAGAATCTTCTGGATCTCCTGATGGTGAGGATGCAGCCAGCTCCTGCATGTGGTTTTGCTTTGTGTTGTCATGTCAGGCCCACAAAGAGGCCAGTCTGGATGTGGATTCTCCTCCGCCAGCTCTGCTGCAGTGAGCCGAAGGCCAGTGGCCCTGTCCTGCAGCCCTGGGGCAGGGTTACCACCCCTCCTCTTGCCATCTACTCTGCCTGGGGATGCTGCTTAGCTGCAGGCGCCCTCTCCCCCTCCCCCTCCTTCTGATGCCCACCCTTTCTGCATTGGTTGAATGTGCTCTCTTTGGTTCTTACCCTAGCTCCATTCCAGTTGGTAATCAGTAGAGGGTCCCTTCTGCTGGGCAAAGACAGAGGGAACAGCACAGAGAGCACTGTAGGATCTGAACAGCTCAGAACACCAACTACCAAGGTATACACCTTATAAATAATCAGATAAACTGTGAATAAATTATATCAGGCAAACTGGCCGTTTGGACAATTGGCCTTGATGAGAGGACCTTCATTCAGCAGCCTGCTTCAGTATATGCGTGGGGCACAGCTGGGTTACTTGCTCTGTGACTTTACTTTTCAGAAAAACCCAATGTTTTAATGGATCCCAGAGCTTCCAGAGCTGAGTCTGTAGTGGGAGAGCCCCAGAGGAGACGGGGCTGGCGGGACACACGGCTCAGGGGAGGGTGAGTGGGAAGGAAGATCGGGGAGGCTGTGTGGGAAGCAGGGAGCCTTGGGCTTTGCACTGGGAAGGGGTGTGCCCAACATCACTCTGGTGCCAAGATCCTGGGTAGGAGTGCCAGGATCCTGGGTAAGAGGGCTAGATTTAGCTTAGAACTGTAAAGGAGTTCACCTACATTTGCATTTCAGACACACAGAAAAAAAAACCATAATTTTTTCTTTTGCCTAAGTAGGACCTTCTTGAAGGGGTGGGTCTAGGAACAACCACAGAGCCCTGGGGGTGATGCTGACACCTGGGTAAGAGGAAGCTCAGCCCTTTACCAGATGGAGCTATTGTTTCTGGAGAACTACTGGTGATCACTAGTGAACCAAAGGAGCTTTGATTAGAGAGGCAAAGACACCAATATGTAAATTGATGCCAGTTGAAAAAGACTCATTTCTGGTTTTGCTATAATTACATAATATGAACATTTGTCAGTTTATAAGCAAAAAATGAAACATATGAAGTTGCCTTTTGAACCAAATGATATGTTACATATAAATATAAACTTGTTTAGGAGATCATAGAAAGTGTCACGTGCAAAGGTGAAATTGCTGGGGAGCTAGCACAACATTACCCAGCGGGGCTGCGTCCGCTTCAGCCACCTGCCTGCTTCTGTCTCCTATTCGGGCAGTGTCGACCTCAGAGCCTTGTCACGTGTGGAATATTTCACAACTAAGATTTTCTTTGGCCTTGTTACAGTTGCAGTGATTTCAATTAATCAGAGCCTGCAGAATGTTGCCCAGGTTGATGACTCATCGACTTTTAGTCCAGCTCATCATTCTCATCTGGGCCCCAGGGCGGTGCCTCTCCTCCTTCACTTGAGGACCTCTCTGTAATAGTAACAGGGTTTCTTTGTTGTTTGTTTTGGTAATGATTTTACTTAAAATCTTTAAAGAGGAGACTGAGGAAAAGGATAGAAGACAGGCTTCACAGATGAGGCTCCCCAGTCATGACTTGAGTGCCCCCCACACTGGGGCCCTGAGGCAGGGGAGAGATGGTGCCTTCTTCCCGGCCAGTCTCCGTGACTTTGTGCTGTGAATGTGTGCCACTGTTTCCCCTGCATGCGTGGCTGTGCTGCTGCCCAGGGGGCTAGTGTAGGATCTTAAGAACTATAGGCAGGGAATGCAGTGCATCCTTCTGCAAATGTGTGTATTTTAAAGTGGTTAAGTTCTTTATTCTTCTTCCAAAGAACATGGTTCATATACTGTGGGGAATAAGTGTCATCAATACCTGTAGTTTACTGAATTTTACCATGAACCAGATCTAATCTCAGCCCTCTTCCTATATATCTCTCTTGGTTGCTGATACCTGTGTCTGTTTTCTGATTTTCATACATATGTATCTTTATTGCAAAGTGCATAATGCCAATGTGATCTACGTTTTATGTAGAAGATATTAAAAGTTTTACAAAGTCTGTCAGTTAATAGTGCCATGTGGTCATTAATTTGTTTAATTGGGAATCAGTTAGGCTACCTGGAATTTTATTCATTGTGTGGGATGATACATTTAAAATATTAATCAGAGGAATATTTATTGAAACAAACAAACAAAATTTTTGTATCCGGGATTGAACCCAGGGTGGCTTAACCACTGAGTCACATCCCCAGCCTCCCCCCACTTTAATTTTTTTTTAAATTTGTTTAAGTTGCCTTGCTAAGTTGCTGTGAGGCTGGCTTTGAACTCGAAATCCTCCTGCCTCAGCCTCCCGAGCTGCTGGGATTGCAGCGTTGCGCCATTATGCCTGGTCAGTGTATTGACAAAGTTACCGCCTATAAATATTTGTAAAGCATAAAGGAACAGATAAGAATTTCTGACGAAAGTTTTGCATACATTTTGTCATTCCGTTTTAAGTTGCAGTGTGTGTGCCATGTGGGAAGCTGGGCTGCTTTGTTAATAGGCTAGCGATGCTGTCTGCTTGTGGAACAGGACTTCACTCGGTGACTCCTAAGGACACTGTTGCTGTCTCAGATGCCCCCGGGATACTTGTCTGCCACTGCCCTTCCTGGACATGGTGGCCTCAAGTCTGTGTGCGATACAAGACGATGGTGCGAGCGGTGGTGCCTGCCTTGATCAGTGATGGGAATAATTCCCAGAAGCTCCATGTGGTCTTCTTACCTCAGTGCTAGCAACTGGGTCACTTGGCCACTGAAAAGCATAAAGGAGGTTGAAAAGCAAGAGTCTACCCCCCGGGAACAAAGCAGCTGTGATTGGCTTAGAACAGTCTCACTTTCTCTTCTGATTCCATCCAGCCCAGATCCAAGTTCTAACAAGGAGAGAGGGTGTGACTAACGGCCCCGTGTTTGTAAAGGTGTGATTACGTTAGCTCACTTTCCTGATCTCATCAAGGAGGTCCTGAGTGTGCATTTTGCACACACACACCTTACTTGCATCTGGCCAGCCTTGACACTGTTTCTGTGTGGGTAATGCCACCGTTTTGGGGGGTCGTTTCTGTGCACTGATGTGGCTCCCTGATCCTCTACAGAATGTTATAGACCACTATTTAAGACCTTTGGGTATAAACCGAGGAGTGGGATAGCTGGGTCAAATGGTGGATCCATTCCAAGTTTTTTGAGGAATCTCCATACTGCTTTCCAGAGTGGCTGCACCAATTTGCAACTCCACCAGCAATGTATGAGTGTGCCTTTTTATTTAACCACTTAGAAACTTTATCAAGAATAGTAGAAATTAAAAAAACAAACAACAGATCTTGCGTGCACTGGGTTAGTTTATTTGTTCTTTGCTTAAGCAGTTAGTGGCTCAAACTCTCCCTGGTGGAGCAACGGGATTTATTCGTCTGGTCTTACTCCACAGTAGATCACTTGCTGATGCTTTGTGAATAAACAGATGTATTCCCTAGTGCTAATAAACGTGCAGGCTGGGGGAGTCACATTGAAAATGCTCCTTCAGAATCAGGCAGGGCTGTGGCAAGCTGCCCGAGACACGCTTTGCATCTTTTTGCAGAAGCTTTTGTACGTAGGCACACACGGCTCCTCCGCCTGGGGCTATCAGGCTACCTGCCTAAGTGCATCATTAAAGCCGGTGGGAAATGGAGAGGTTAATTGACTTTACTTGGGTCACACAGTGAGAAAGAAACCAAACTGAGAATTAAATCCAGGGCACTGGAGCTGAGCTCCTGACTGCCAGCACCTGTACTGTGTTTCGCTGGCTTCCTCACTAGGACACGGAGGGCTGAGACTGCCGGGGCCGCTGTCCTGAAAAGAGGGGATCAAGATTCAGAAACTGAGTACGAGGTGAAACGTGGAACTCTCCTTTAGTGAAGACGAAGAGGGCGTGTGCTGGGGAAAAAGGCAAGCAGGAAAGCTCACAGGGAGCCCTCGGAGGCCAGGGCCAGGTCAGTGGCTAGCCAGCCAGGCAGGTTAGTCCGGGGGCATCGGACTAAGGAAGCCAGGGTCTGTGGTGTGTGTCCTACAGGGGCCACGTGCCCCTCCAAGCACAGTTCAAACCCTGCATTCCCACGTTAGTATGATTTGAACCAGGGGTTCAAATCAGCTAGTTTCAAAGAATTATATATCTGTCCAAAGTCAGAATGACCCTGATTTTTTATTTTGCTATAAATCTCCAGTCGTGCATGGGGGACTTCATATTAATTTGGAAAGCCATCCTAATAAGCATAACTGACTTACTGCCAAAGAAATGACCTGCAATTAAAATAATCAGATATGGCCATAATTTAAAGCTGGCAGCAGCGTCTCATGGGCAAATGCACTCCCCTCCCCCAGTGTGCTAAAAACAAATGAGGAAGCATGCTCCTTCTCTGTCTTTATCTTTATTTAAAGTGGTTGAGGTAAAGGTCAGTGTAAACAAATGTGAAATAGCCTATAAATTCTGCAGTGTTGCCTCAACAGATAAACTTTGCATAAACAGACACAGGGAAAATGAAATATACAAGCTCACAGAACAGAGTGTGAGCGGAAAGCTAGAGAGACCCGATCCCCAGGTACTGCGTACTCATTCTGCTCCTAGATTGGGTTCCAAGAGGCAGGACCAAGGACGCCTGGTCCGTCTCTGCTCTTAGCACAGTGCACAGTGCACACCTGAGAGGTTCCGTGGAGTAATGAGTAGCCGGCGACTGGCACTGTCTCACTGTGTGCCTTGGCCTGCCCATAATCTTTGATTAGAAATGGACTCCACAGTCACCAGTCTAAATTCCCTGATAAGGGAATTGCTCATATAACACATACTTGATGTTTGGTCATCTGACTTCTGTCCAGGACCACAGTGATGGAGAAATCACTGCTTTTCAGATTATCTGTTTTCATTGTTAAAAAAAAAATAAACCTCCAACTGAAAGTTATTTGACCTGAAATCAGTCTCCACTTATAACTTCTGTTTTTTCCCTTTGAAAATAAAACAAACGCCAATCTTCTATTCCTTCATTTGTTTAGAGAAGCTAAAATGATTTACTTCCTAGTTCTTTCTCTGATTACTCAGGCATGAAATGGGGGAAAGAATTTCCTGGCCTCCGAGAAATGCTCCAAGACAGCTTCGGAGTCCCCTGCAGGTGGCGACAGTGTGAAGGAGGACCCTTTCATCAGCATCCCCTGCCCTGAGGAGTGGTCAGCAGGCCACTGTCTGAACTCAGAGAGGGCTTGTGTGGTCAGGAGGGTATTGCTCCCCACTCTTCTTGAGAAGAAGCCTGACTTGTAGAAAGGAGAAAGGCAGAGGTCCATGGAAACTTCTTGGAAAAGTGATGGTGTTAGTGCCAGAGAAGAGCGAGCTGAGAGGTGTGGTTATACGTGACAGTGGAGAGGGAGCAGGTGTGGCAGCAGGTGTGCACACTGGGGCTGGGACACCTGGCAAGTCCAAGGCAGGCTGTTGTAACCTGGACTACTCAGACCACTAAGCTGCTCCTTTCACAGATGATTCTTTCATATCTCTTCTAAGGGCACTTCTGTCTCTTCCTGGCAAATGGCAGGTTGTCCCAGGGCCAAATGGGTAACTTTAAGATTGAACACAGTTTAATTCAGTAAATAACAGCCTCAGGAAAACTACCAACAAACCAAATAAGAGGCTTTCCAGGTGCTCCTATTGGGACTGCCTCGCGCTGGGCACTTGCTGGAGGGTTGGCGGATGCGGGTGGTCCTTCTGTCTTTCCCCGCCTTCAGCTTGTCACCTGCTGAACAGCTTTGCTCCTTTCGGTTTCTGATGTCCCAGTGTTGAAGCAAGATGGGGGAGCAGAGAAAGAGAGAAGAGCAAAGTTCTTGCTCCTGATGCTGCCGTGGGATGTGTCGGAGCCCTGGGGAGTCTGCCAGTGTGAAAGCAGACTGTCGCTAGGCTCCAGGATGGTCCTGTAGAGGCAGCCATGGGAATTCCACCTCACCTGCAATGAGGGGCTGACATTTCTTCCCCAGTGATCATTTCTTTCTCAGCTCCTGGAATTTCACTGTTCACCCAGATCTTCTCTGTCGGGGTCTCTTTGGCATTCCAGGGAGTCTTCTTGGGCTGAAAGAAAAACAGTGTGGATGCAGATCTTTCTCATTTGGGGAATTCTCAAACCTTTTTTGTTTTGCAAATTCTAGGATCACAGGCTGAACCCAAACTAGCCATACTAAAGGGGTAGAAAGCCTTCAAGTGTGACTAAGTGGGGCTCAGGCCAGACTCCAGCTCACTGCGTTGATGTGGAAGAATCACACCAGGCTCTCTCAGTCATCCCAAAGAAGCAGTTCTTTTGAGTTAAGATGAAGAGAGCACCCTGATGTGGTGGGGTGTTGATATTCACAGTGCCATTTCCATACAGAAATCTTCCCAAATCACCTCTGCCCAACCTCTAGTAAGGCTACATTTCTACATGTGGTGCCACTGAGGGGTTTCAAAAATTGGAGCATGTATTCATAAAGAGTGTAAGAGGACTCTCAGTACGTCCTGCTCCGGGTTGCTGTGAACCTAAATGTGCTCAGAAAATAAAGCCTATTTTAAAAATCCAATCACCAGCTTTAGGATCTGTAAATTTGCATATGGAATCAGTGCCTCTTTAGGTTTACAAACAATACCTTTTGCATTTGGTGCTTCCACTAAAACTGCTACTTTAACATCATATTAATAAGCTAAATCCGTGAGCCTTTAGGTGTTTAGAAAGTACTTCCATATCTTTGTGCTTTGTGTTTGTTTTTTGTGTTGGGAGGACAGAGCCCATGGCCTGCTGCATCCTAGGCAAATGCTCTACCACTGAGCTTGGTCTCCAGCCCACCCTCACTGTCTTTACTGATATGATTATTATGTGAATTGGGAGTAGACATTACCAGGGCCATTTTACCTGAGAAGGTCATATGGGATTCACTGAGAAGAAGAGAGTTGCCAGGAAGCCATAGAAACCACGTGAGGTTGAACTGACATTGTGGAAGAAGCCTAAAGACTTTTTCCCCTCTGCTTCGTTGTCTCCTTTCTTAGCAGAGAGCTAAATATCCTCAGTTGGTGCATCATTATTTTTAGCAGTATTTGCTTCATAGATTCCCTAAGGTGGCTAAACTACCTTAGATGTGCATGATCACTGTCTTCCTTTCCTTTAAACATGTTCTTACATTTTCTTTGATTGGTGTGGCCACGTATGCCACTGACATGCTCTCTGCTTCAAGTCTTGTCATAGCTGTTCCAGCCATCTATTAAATTCCATCTCAAGGTATCAATAGCTGAAGATTACTCAAACTGTGGGACCCTTCAGGCCATAGAGCTGCTGTCATTTAGACTAAACCGTTACTCCCTAGTCTTTCCTGGACAGAAAACGATTTTCAAATCCCTTATGATGAAGGACGCAGAGCATCCTGGAATCTGACCCTCTTCACCTAAACTCTTGTCCTTCCTGTCATTTTTTTAGGTGACATGAATACCTTTTAATAGTGACTTGGATTACTTTAGTTTCAATTTGAAACAGAGGATCAGCCATAAGTGTTTGTTTCCTTTATTTGAAAAAACATGATTTTGAAGAAGGGGTCACAGGAAAGTGAATAGGTATAAATGTTAGGGTCTATATTTGATCCTAGTATGTCATTTATTGGGAAAAAAAATCACAAATTTACCTGTTACAACTTGAAATTTAGTTTGAAGTTGTTTTCAATGACTATGCATTGTATTGAACCTGGAAAATTTGGATGAGCTTAGGAAAAAATCCATAGCATTGGAAAATGCACTGTGGTATATAGTTTAGGTGAAATATGTAGTAAAGAATATCACAAATCTAGGAAAATGTCAATTTATATGTTCAGAAGCAGAGTCCAATACAAATTTCATAACAATGCCAATTTTGCCCTTGTTAAATGAGGCTTTATGAAGGTTAGTTTGGACAGAAGACCAAGGTGGCCAATAACATTTTTTTTTCAGATTATAGTTTTATGTGTAACAGCTTTGAAATACATGCCTCATTTAAGAGACAGAAATTGGTACTATTAGAAAGTGGAGAAAATTGGTTTGCTTTAAGTTTCTCAAAGATTTATAGACAAGTACTTCTCAGTACTGCCCATTCCATCTCAAACATGGACTTTTGAAGTATGAAGCGCATGTGAAATGTGCACCTTTAACTTCACTGGGGGAATTGGGATGGGAGGAAAGTCAGAGGAAGGGGACAAGCTCCATCTGGGAAATGTTGGAAGAAGGATCAAGGAAAGGATAGGATGGTGTATGTGTTTGTTATATCACTAGGCTGTAAGTTCTTGAGCAGTCTTCTATTATGTGGTCAGTACATTTTTGTTTATTGAATGTTAGATTTGATTGATTGAAAGGAAAAATAAAATATAAGGTGGTAGACTCTTGATTAATCAGCCGAAATTGGTAAAGAGCGGTGCTGACCAACATGGCAGCCACCAGCTACATATGGCTCTTTAGATTTTAATGAAGTAAAGTTAAATAAAATTAAATGACCAGTTCCTCAGCCCTGGTAGTCACATTCCAAGGACTCAATAGACTTGCGACTAGTGGCTACTCTTTCATTGTGCCTTATAAATATAAAGCATTCTGGTCATCACAGAAAATTCTATTGGACTGCAGTAGTCAGGGAATTCTGTTTTGACCAGTGGGTGGGCCTATCTGTATATATTTATGTTTTTAATGTTAAATGTATTTTCCTAGCACTAAGAAATATAAGTGAAAAAAGAAGAAGAGTATATGACTGCTCGGCTATTACAGAAATGAGGTATAGGTGGGAGCCAGGGGAGAGTGGTTCTGCCTGAATGAGGTTTTATGGTTAATGAACCCATAGGCTAGAAATGAAGCCAGGCTTACCTCACTTGCACAACCAGCAGGGGAAGATCTGGCACTAGGACTGAGGCTGTTGCTTTACAATTTATTTCTTTGTCATCCCATTGAATCCCTTCAAAGACGTATGTTGGCACGTGAGAATTTTGGAAACAACAATCTTTGGTTCTTATGAGACAGAGGATTATAGCCTCTTCTGTCCCCTATAGAGGCAAGAGAGGAGGGATTTCTCACACAGGGAACCCACTTCACAGGCTGTCACATCCCCAGAGAGAGTCAAGGTCACCAGTTTAGAACATGATCTGGGCCAACGTGAGCCAGCTTCACGTAGCCTGCGTGGGTTCCATGTCTGTAGGCTCTGTATCTCCAGTCCCTTTGGCTGCAGGCTGGGTTCTGTGGTGAAGACCACCCAACCCATACTCTCACCTTAGGCTCTTGTTAGGCTCTCCATTCCCTTAGTGTTCACATCTGAACAAGGGCCACCTTCCCATGCTGTATATGGTCCCCAGCACACCCTGTGCCGCCCTGCATTTAAAAGTCAAGCTCAATGCTGTGTAGTTGGGCAGAAAACCTGATTTGCCTGAGACCACCTGCTTGTAGAGAGTACTGTTTTGGCAATGAAATGCAAATGCACTTTGCCCTAAGACCCTTGCATTTATAGAAATCCTTTTTCATAATCTGTTCTTCCAATCAGCAGAAAAGTATGAATGATAACTTGTCAAATATGTTGAAAGAGTTGACAGAAATGACCCCATAACAATGGGCTTTAGAAGCAGGTGTGAAGTAGTCTTTACAGGATTACCTTGATGTTTTCAATATTTCAAATGATACAATACTATTTCATTCTAAATTAAATTTTAAGACAAGTACATTTTGAATTACACATATTGAGTCATCATTAGTAATGACTATTGAGTTTCTTTAGGATCAAAGCATTGACTTGTATGTGATTCTGTACAAGAGGCCAAAGCACTTCTACTTTCAAAAACTCCTAATATGGTTGGAAGACTAATCCTATCCAGGAAGAAGGACTAGCAAAGTCCTGGGAATGCTCCATAGACTGGCCTCCCCAGGGCTGCCTTGGGAGGAGGTTGCTGGTACTTTTCTTCCTGTGTATCAAAAGGCCAATGGACTTCATCCAAGATATGATAGAACCATGATCCTTTCATACCTCTGTGGATGGCCACCTCTCTGAGCCAAGACTTATATGGGGAAATACAATGCGTAGGCGTGGAAGAATGAAGAGGAGATACTTGACCCACATACACACTGCAAACTGCTGAGTTAATCAGGACATTTGCAGGCCCAGAGTGTCCCATGGGCTGCAGTGGAGACCCTGCTTTGTCTGTCAGTTCCCTAGGAGAGGCAGCAGCTGCCAGTCATACCTCCAGCAGGTGTGGACTGCTGGATCTCAGAAAATGGCCAGCATCTTGCAGAGTGATGGAGTTGTTCGGGGAACTTTCAGGGCAGAAGCAGCATCGCAAGCAGTTCTCCTGAGCATGAAAGGCATGGTGCTAAGAAGCTAAGAAAGAGTAGGGGAGAAGAGAGAGATGACCAGGTGTTCTGAGAAATGTACTATTTGGTGTTAGGGAAGCCTGCTGACTTTCTCAGTGTTGTATTTTCATTCAGCTTTGATGCTGGTGGCATTTATAAAGATACAGAACACTGAGAAGATCCGTAGGTTGGGTATTAGCAATCACTGAGTTTAGTGTTGAAAAGTTTGAGTGTGAACTGATTCTAGATATTCAAGTAGCAATGCCAAGAAAGCGACTGGACATTTTGGACATATAAGATCTTCAGATTTGGCATATATTTTGACATTTGTTCCAAAATGCACACTTCTGAACTTTCAATATGTGTTTGGTAAGGCAAAAAAATTCCTTCATACTCTTTGCAAATCCTAGCTAGGTTGACTGGTCCAGGCCCCCAGCCGGCTGAGTGCTAGATTCCATCATGCATGGGGGTCAGGACTCTCCTCCCTTATGGTGAGGGTTTTCTAGCCCACTCTTCATTGTTTCATGCAAAGACTCCACTAAATCCACCCCTTCAGTCTTCCAGACAGGGCTCCTTGTGACTCAAACTGGTTCAAAGGTCACTTATCCTCAGGTGGAGACCCTGCCCCATGTAGGGTCCCATTCCAATTCTATTTTACAAATTTATGTTAGAAGATGTCAACACTTCTCTTCAAGGTTACTCCCATCATAACTGTGAATGCAGTTGGGATCACAATCTTAAGAGTAATGTTTGAACTCAAGCAACATCTGCATTTAATGACTACCATTTAGTTTATTTACAACAACCAAATGGGGGCCCAGCAGACACTCACACAGCAGATGACAACTCTAACCTCTGTCTTCCCCAGGTCAGAGACTGGTGGATGCAAAGAAAATGGGTAAAAATAACACCACTGTGCACGTAATTCCTTCCTTTCTCCACATTATCTGTGAGACTAGAAAGCAAAAGATCATCAGCTAGGAGCTTGGATTAAGGTAAACTAGAACTTGGACCACTGATGCTGTTTGTGCATAGTGTTGTCTGTGCATAAACTAATATCTGACTCTACCAAATTGGGTTTATTTCCTATTTTTAATAACAATATGACCAAGATGTGTAGTCATCTTCCTAAATGTGTGACCTTGGGTGAGACCTTTAGTTTTTTGAGCCTTCTCACCTTTAAGATGAGAGTCCTTGCTACATTATTTTAGCTTCTCCGCTGCCTCTAAATGTCCACATTTGTGCCCTTCTCTTTTGGGCAGGGATGGGTAGAGCTGCTAAGGAATGCTGGAATGAATCATGAAATGCATATAAAGCAATTTGCTCAGGGCCAGATACCTAGTGATGGACCTGTGAGCCTCAGGTTCTTCCCTCCCTCTTCCCTCTCCTGTTGTTTATTATTATGAATCTCTGACATACCAGATTAGATTCTGTAATTTGTTCAACATGCACAATGAACATTAACCCTTTGTTTGTTTATTTATCCATTTCTTCATTTTCTGTTTAACGTTACTTGCCATTAATTTGAAGAAACATTTAAAACCCACCACGGGTGAAAATTTATTGTTGGTGGAGTCTGTGAGGGATTCAGGGTTGATGGGACCATCCTGCTCACCTACCTCCCCTGGGGATGCTAAACACCAAGCACCTGTATATTGGGGTTCCTAAGAGGATTATTCTTTGGTATCAGAAAGCAGAATACAATAAGCAAGTGGTTTCTTGATTTACATAGTTCATCCCATCCCCCATCTCTAGGCTTGCTTCGAAGCTCAGAAACCAATGTGTGCCCTGCCTTTAGCCAGCATGTAAAGCATGTGACTTGCCCTGGGACGGAGCTGAGTTTCTGGCTGGTATCAAAACTCCCCCCTCTTCTTTCCCTTTGTCAGCTTCCCACCCACTGAATGTTCACTTTCTAGTACTGTTCTTGGGGATTTTCTGTTCTTTCCGGATCAAGCAAGGTATAAACAAACAAGCTACCCACAGGTTGAAGGTATTTGTCTGTGTAAACAACTTCATCTGACAAGGAGGTGGATGCGGCTTAAACTGGAATTCATTGTGCCTGCTGTCTGATGTCCTCTTTGTTTTCTGCTTTTTCCGCTTTGTTGAGGCCACTGTGCACTTCCCATGGATGCAGTTAATAAATGTGGGGGGAGTTTGTGAGCTGACTCATCCACACGAAGGAAGGGATGGGTGCCCAGCACTCCTCACTGCTGATACATGTGCCCACTCACCCCCACAAAGCTGCTTAGATTGGGCTGTGAACATATTGGTTGAATTAGTTCCCCTGCCTCAAAGATTTGAAAACTAGTAGATTGGAAGAAGATGAAATATCACATCCCATGCAGTCATGCGGGGGAGAGGAAAGAGGATAGGATGAGCACAGCTTACAGCACTTTTCTCAAGCTGGTTCTTGGGCTGACCACTTAGGTAGGCTTTCAATCAAGGCCGTGGTGTAAGTGATCCATGTTTGTAGTGTCTTTGAGTCCTCTGATAATTTTCATCAAAGTGATCAACACATGCACACACACTTGCATATTCAGAGCACTAATAAAGCAGCAAGCACTATCTCCTTACTCAGATTATCCTGCCAAAGGGAGAGAGATGCACAAAGGACCCAAAAATAAATGCCAGTGGGTCAGTCCCATTGTTCAGGCTGTGACTCTTGGTTACGTTGGCAGAGTTTACAGTGCTGAGAAGCTGTGCCAAAGAGAGGGGGCTCTCCCCTCACCATACACGTGAACTCAGCAGCTTGGCCTAAAGTCAACTAGAGGTGAGCCGAGTGGGCACACTGGCGACAGGCCCTGCAGGTGCTGCTCTTGATTGACATGAATCAGGGGCACAGCTTCCAGGGTACAGCTGATGATATTACTCTTAGCCCACATCTAGATCGAGTTGCAGACCTTTCCAGAGGTTTTCTCATGGCCCCTCCTCCTTAATTGCCCTTAGTCCTAAAGGTGACCACTCTCTGACTTCCATCACTTAGATTAATTTTGTCTATCAATTCCAAAATCTGGTCAGAGAGATGGGCGACACACAGAGCCCTCTGGGGCCCAGCAGCAGGTTGGAGAGGAGGACTCAGAGGCCAGGTGACAGGAAGCACAGCAGGTAGCAGGCAGCTCTGCTGCTGAGCCAGGAGAGCCCAGGTCCACATCCAGGTGGATTCCTGGGGTTTACCTCTTGTGCACAGACGTGCTAGAGAGTCTGCTTAGGTAGACGTGGCACAGTTTGGGCTAAGGCCTAAGCATGAAAAACAGTTGGCACAGCTTCCTAAGAAGTGTGGCCAGTAGAGAACGTAGGTTCAAATGAAACATATTGGTGTCCTCTGAGCTGCAGGCCCCAGTGTCAAAATGCAATTAGGACCAGGAAGGAAGAGATTAGGCGACTCAGTGAAACCAACACCCAGGAAGAAAGCTCCTCCATCAGAGCCTGAGCCTTCTGCCCCGACAGGCCAGCAAACCAAACGAAACCAAACCAAACCTAACTAACACTCCCTTCATGTGCACAATAGTGTTCACTGAAGGCTTACATTGGTCCTTCTGAACACAGTATTCCCACCTGCAGTACATGACAGTATTCTACTGATTCTAAATGGTCAATTTAGTCCCACTTTCAGCACATAGGTTGAGAGGGGAATCTGGACAGTAAGTTACCTCCAAACTTCTGAAGTGGTGGAGTAGCTTGATTGTGCACACCCAGCCCCCGCCCCCCGACCCTCTGTAGGGACAGGGTTGACTGTCAGACTCTGGTTTCCTCAATCAGGGCCAGAATTGTTGAGCAGGTTCTCCCAGACACTCAAGCACAGCTCTTCTAAGCAGTAGGCCAGCCATAATCATTACTATGGAGCTAACCAGGCCGGGAGAGACTCTTGTGCTAACACTGGTATGTCAGAGATGGAATTCTTTTGTGAAAGCCCTCTGCAGTGAGGGTCTGAGCATTCGCAATTATCAATTTACAGGTGACCCACAGGAGAACTGAGTTTGGTGTTTTTCCCAGGAACCTGTACAATGCAGCAACTGTATTTCAGAAAGTCCTGCCTGGTGACTTTCCAAAAACTTTTTGATCTGCTTGGTAAAGAGACTAGGAGTCAGTCTGTTAGGGAATGCCCCTCGGCCTGGAGGGGAAAGAGGAGCTCCAAATAGAATCCTAATGGCATGTTTTCCTGGTGGCTAATGGCGTTGCGGAGCATGGTAGGCATGCCACCTGGTGTTCTCCTTCCAGAGGCTGGCTGCAGTCAAAGAGAAATGAAGGGCACTTGCAGCAGCAGGCAGTGTGGACGATGGCTTGGGGCCTGCGGTGCCGTGTGAGTCTGAGGGACTCTCTGCAGCTTGATGAATGGCACTTTATTTATTTTTTTAATCTGGCAGCTGCCACTGAGATTCAGCTGTCCCAGTGCAAAGCACTCTCTTTAATTTGTTTTCTTTATTAAATATACAGCCCGACTTCTGCCTTGTCATGTTCTTGGAGTGGTGGGAAGGCACAGAGAGGATGGGTCTTGCTTTCCATTTTGCTTGATAAGATGGGAGTTCTTTCACACAATGGGCATCAGCCATTTTTCTTTTTCCTTTGACTAGTTTGGATGGAAGAGCTAGGTTATTTTGAAAGTATATTTTATAGGAGAAAAATAAGATTCAGTTAAGACTGATGTCTTTTAACAATGCAAGTAGCTTTCAAACTAAACTTTATATGGTCAATACTGCAAGATACTCTCACTCTATAAAGTATGGTAGACATGGCAGAGTTTAGGCAAAAGCCTTCACTAACACTTCATCCTTTCTAGGGGTGTCTGAGTGTGTATGTGTGTGTATACGTGAGTGTGCATGTGTCTTTGTGAGTGTGGGAGAGAGATATCCTTATACCTATGTGGGGATGTAGAAAGAAGCCACCGAGGCATATCCTCCAAAGGCTACGGAGGGGCATACATGCTCGCTGGAGAACACTCGCGAGTGGCCTGACCTGTCTGCGGACATATGCCCCAGGTGAGCTTCACTCTCCTCACTTCTCCCTCCGCCCTTTGGTAAACTGTGTGACTCCTCATTGGGCCATCTTCGCAGGCTATCATGTTACACCACTGGTTCTTTGTTCTCGGACTCCTCTCATCTATAAAAGTGCTGTAATTCTTTGAATAAATTTGAGACTGGTCTGGAACTTGCTCTCCCGAGGGCGTTGGTTACCTCGTCGGCCTTACCCCCTCCAGAAGGGACAAAGACCCACAGGTTGAGGCCTAGTCAAATAGTGACAATAGGCCAAGACCCAAACTAAACTGTTACGACATACCTACATGCTTAATTTCTGGTGCTTGTATGCATTTGATTCCAAAGAGTGGAATTTCTGGATTGCAGGGTATATTTATTTTATATTTTAATACATATTGCAAAATTGTGTTTCTAAAGGCTATGATGTTTCACATTTTTCAATATATGAAGTATACTTTTTCCCGGAAAAATGTTTAATATTTGTGTTCCCAGTCTGATTAGTCCAAATAAAATATTATAATCTGATTTTGTTTTATCTGTTTCCTGAGCTTTTGAATCTGATCTTCTGTATCTGAGAGGTTTGAAATATTATATTATAAGTCATATATATGCGATGGATATAACCTTTCATCCATCGTAGATGTTGTACATACATTTTCTCAATCTATTAGTCTTGTCGTCTATTGTTTTATGATGTCTATTATCTTGCACAAACATATTTCATATGTTTGGTTGCATATTTCTATACTTCTTTTCTTACCTTGATTATTGAGATCTCCCCAACCTCTCATGCTTTCTTTTATTAGTGCATCATAGTTGTACATAATAGTTGGGTTCATTTTGGCGTAATCACACACGCATGGAATTTAATCTACTCCATTTCAGTCCCTTGTGCCCCATTCCCCCTCCCCCATCCCCCTTCCTCTGCCTGCTAGTCTTACCTTTCACTCACCTATTTTTAACTGGTGCTTTATAGGTGTACGTAAAGTGGACTGCACCGTGGTCTGTTTATGCATGCACATACTGTAATCTTGTCAAAGTCATTCCACACTTCGTCCCCTTTCCTGGCCCTCTTCCTCCCTCTCAATCTCCTCCTTTTGCTCCACTGAATTTCTATCCTTATGACATCTGAGCTGCCACCCCCCCCACACACACACTACCTGCCATCCCCTTACTTTGCTCTTGTTTCCTCATATAAGAGAAAACATTCCACCCTTGATTTTCTGGGTCTGGCTTATTTCACTTTGCCTGATGCTCTCCAGCCCTGTCCATCTACCAGTGAATGCCCTAATTTCCTTCTTCTTCATGGTTGAGTAAAACTCCACTGTGTAAATATACCCACCTATGGTTTTCCAGGCAGTGGTTTTACTGCAGTTACAAAAGAATTGTACAACTATGTATTCCAGTATCTATTGACACTATTGACGTGCTCCTGGCTGTTTCTGGATCTTGGCTGCTGTGAGTTGCCCTGTTATAAGCATTGATGTGGCTGAATCCCTATGGTATGCTGATTTTAGTTCGTTTGATTCAATTCCGAGGAGTGGGATAGCTCAGTCATGTGGTAGCTCCATTCCTGGGTTTTTGAGGAATCTCCATACTGCTTTACATAATTTTCAGTTCCACCAACAGTATAAGGGTATACCTCTTTCTTCACATCCTCCCCAGCATTTGTTATTATTTGTATTCTTGATGATTGCCATTCTGACTGGAGTGAGATGAAATCTCAGTGTAGTTTTGATTTGCTTTTCCCTGATAGCTAGAAATGTTGAACATTTCATATGTGTTTGCGTGTGTGTGTGAGTGTGTGTGTGTGTGTTGGCCATTGTGTTTCTTCTTTTGAGAATTCTCTGCTTAGTTCTTTTGTCTGCTTATTGATTGGACTATCTGCTTTTCCCATCCTATAGATTTTACGCAACACATTTGCTATGTGTTTTTTTGTTGTTGTGAAATTTCCCTTTGTGTGGTGTGAGGGAGGCCCAAATTTGTTCTTTTGAATAGATGGAGCCCTCTCATATTATCATTCACTAACTAATCCTTTCCCCCACCATATAATGGATCAAGCTATTGTCTTGGTCAAACCAGATCCCATATATTCAAAGACTTATTTATAGTTTCTCCACTATTTAGTATTATTCATAAAAATGCCTGGTTTTTGGACTGCCTGAGTCCTCAGAGCTGAGCTCCAGTCTTCCCCGCCACTGTATGGCGTCTCCTGGGCGGTCTGGCCTGGAGGGGCTGGAGTCGCTGGCTCAGACGGGGAGTTTGGACCCTTCAGCGCCATTTTGCAGCTTCCCTGGCAGAGGGCGACCATCTGGGGCTGCCTGAGTCCTCAGAGCTGAGCTACGGTCTTCCCCGCTACTGTGAGGCGTCTCCTGGGGAGGTCTGGCCTGGAGCAGAGGGAATTGCCAGCTCCAGTGGGGAGTTTGGGCCCTTTGGCTCTATTTTACAGCTTCCCTGGAAGAGAGTGACCACCTGCCACCGACTGAGCCCCCAGAGAGGAGCTCAGGCCACCTGGGCTCTCAAGCCCAGTGTCTCCATCACTGAGCACAGTTTTGTGCCCCCACCCCAACTTTGTCTAGTTCTCAGGTCCACACCCTGGCCCGGAGTCTAGCACCTTGCTGTATCTGATTGTCTATCAACACCAGGCTGCCTCTGCCCAGAAGCATTGATTATTCCCAACCTGGAGGAAGTGGGACAGCAGCTTTCTTGGGTCACTGCTTGATCAAGCACTTCTAAAACATCAAGTGAGTTACTGGAAGTCTGCAGGGACACTTCAAGTCTTTATAGGAAAATTGCAATCCCTCTGATTCACACTACTAGAGGGGAAGATACATGAGCAACATGAGAAAACATGGGAAGAAAGTGTCCCAAACAAACCTAGATGATATATCAAGAGAACCCAAAGACAGCATGGTAGAAGGAATGAGAGAAAGGGAGTTCAGAACATTCATAATTAAAATGATCCGAGAAGAGAATGATGTGACAAGAGAGCAGATTCAGGCTATGGATAATCAGCTACTAGAGCAATTGCAGGAAGCAAAAAATCATTTCAATAAAGAGATAGAAGTTCTGAGAAAAAAACAAACAGAAATCCTTGAAGGAAACAAGGAAACGAAGGAAACAATCAACCAAGTTAAAAACTCAATAGAAAGCATAATTAACAGAATAGATCACTTGGAAGACAGAACCTCAGACAATGAAGACAAAATATTTAATCTTGAAAACAAAGTCGAACAAACAGAGAAGATGGTTAGGAATCATGAACGAAACCTCCAAGAAAGATGGGACATCATGAAAAGACCAAATTTAAGAGTTATTGGGATTGAGGAAGGCACAGAGATACAAACCAAGGGTATGAATAATCTGTTCAATGAAATAATATCAGGAAATTTCCCAAATATGATGAATTAGATGGAAAATCAATTACAAGAGGCGTACAGGACACCAAACGCACAGAATTACAACAGATACACACCAAGGCAAATTATAATGAAAATACCTAACATACAAAACAAAGATAGAATTTTAAAGGCTGCGAGAGAAAAGCATCAGATTACCTACAGGAGGAAACCAATATGGATATCAGCAGATTTCTCAGCCCATACCCTAAAAGCAAGAAGGGCCTGGAACAACATATTTCAAGCTCTGAAAGAAAACAGATGCCAACCAAGAATCTTATACCCA
>JAJEJO010000852.1:215375-328085 GCA_020662805.1 Glaucomys volans | reverse complement strand
GGCTCTAACTGCCTACCTTCCCCAGAGAATCCTTTCTTAAACTAATTATAAAGTAATGTAACACCCATTACCTGTTTCCAAAATTCAACATTGAGCAGATGTCCATCAATAAAATGTGAATGGCGAAGAAGACACACAGCATGGCCACTGGAACAGGCTTCCATGGATATTTAGTGAGATAGGGCATCCAGTCCCAGCCCTTGGGCAGGGGGACATTGCTCTGCATGATGGGAGAAGTGCCCATCCCTTCCCTGGCACACACACAGGCAGGAGCTGAACCTTGCTGTTACATTAGTGTGTCCCAAATTGGTGGCCACCCCCTGACTCTACCTCCACCATCTACCCCAGCTGGTGGCCTTAAGCACCAAGCCACATTTCCCACGGAGCTCTGTAAGTCACAGGTGGCCTGCATGCTGCCCTGTACGTGGACAGAATCCCCCAACACCAGTCCTATTGCATGCACCATCATGGAATTTCTACAAGCATAGAACATGAGACTGATCAAAATTTTAATATTATTTATTACTGAGCATTAAATAATATGAAATATTAAACTATTAAGGATTAATATAGCAACCTATGTTTGTCCAGGCAATTGTTTTCCTGCAGTTACAAGAGAATTGTACAATCATCCTACGTGCATTCAGTATGTATTCCTAAAGGCTGCCATATGCCAGATGACTTTCTAGGTGCTGGGGTTAGAGAAGATAAGAAAAAAGACAAAGAACAAATATGCTTCTTGTTGTGGAGCTTTAAAATTGTTCTGTGGGGAACACAGACAGTAATAAGTGGCTCGAGGAGACCCCGAGAAGCATGCAGGGTAGACACGGTGGGTGGTGTGCTCAGCAGGGCAGAGACGTTGGCCATAGGATGGATTTTGAAGGTGGAATCATCAGAGTTTGCTGAAGGGACTTGGTGTGGGATGTGGGAGGAGAGGGGACAAGGACAATTCCAAAGATGCTTAGTTTTGTTACTTATTTAATTATTTTTGCTACCAGGATTGGAAATACTGGAAGAATTGCAGATTTGTGTGTGTACTTGTTGGGGTGGGGATTAAGACTTCTGTTATGAACATAATTTTGAGAAACCTAATACTTTTCATTTGGCCAATACATATGATATAAATTGAGACAGATTTTAATCTGGATGTTTTTTAAGTCGGCCTCTGGGAGACATCAACAGGCATATGGTGGCATGTTCCTTGTTTGGGACATGTGTTGTGTGCTGGCAGCCAGATCTCCTTCTGTGGAATGCTCAGCCTTGGAGACCCTGGTCTGTGGTTTGCAGCTTACTCCTGGAAGGGAGTCTTCAGTGGGTGACATGACAGCATGGGTGGGCACAGCTGGAAGTCATTGCCTTTGCAGTGGCACTGGTGAAGAATCGAGTCTAGCCGCTCAGAGATTCCGTGGAATCTCACCATCTTTCTAATGTGTTTGCTTTCTGCTTGAGGATAGGTATTTGCTTTTTAAATTGATAACACCTATTGAAATGGTCAGATTACACGTAAGCATTGCGATGGTCCCTATTATGTAAGCGAGGCTGTGGTTTGAAAAACATAGGCAATATCTTTAGAATGTTTTAAGTAACTAGTTGGCAGAAACTACATAGGCAGCATTCATGGTGGGAGTTAAGTATATAGCAAGTAGTTAGCAAGTAGAGCTGACGTTGATCTTCAACACAGAGGGACCTGAAAGGACCAAGAGGTTCCTGCCATCCATGAGGCATCTGGATTTAAATATAAATGAGACGCATTGCACAAGGGATAATTCAGGCTGCACTAAGTCGACGTCAGCACCTCCTAGTCAGGGAAGACTAGATTTGCTCACTCATCGGGTGTACCCGTTCTGAACCTATGTCTCCTCTGTCCAGAAAACACAGAAGCCAGGCTTGTTCACAGGTTAATTAAGCAAAAGCTGTTCTCAGTTCGACCTTGTCCCTGTGTCTCTGCAGTCGAAGCAAGTGTGTGCCATCGTTCCAAGACCCTTCTACCTGGGCATCTCTGGGAAAAATGTCAACTCTGGCCCCTGTAAGCGTCCTGTCACTGGGCTAGGCCAGCGTGACCGAGAGGGAGAGTCAGGGAACATCTGTATGTCTCCTCTAGGATGCAGACAGTGTGGCCTCTCCGACTGGCCTGCATCCTGTCCTGTTTGCTTTGCTTATCTCTTTTCTTGTGCTTCTCAAACTATGTTTTAAAATCAACTTAAAAATCCATGCAATCTGAACATTTGAATTTGACCTGACTCTTTCTGTTCTGTGACCTTTGGGTGGACTCGGGCTACCACGTACCAGGACAGTTTCCATATGACACACAAGCCAGCCAGAGCTGGTTCTGCTAACCAGAGCTCTGACTAATGCACTCTCAGGCTAAAGCCTGAAGAGGAATTGAGTTTGAAATAAACTTTCTGTGAAGTCTCTCTCATCTTCAGTAGAGCTTCGCAGGACAGAGTGACGGCTCAAGAGGTCACAGGATGTCCGAGTCATCTGAAAATGTCCAGCACTCCCCAGCTGTAGCACAGCTGCTTCTTTATCTGAGCTGGTTTGAAATATGAGACAGATGATTAGCCTGTGGTTCAGCTCCCAGGGCCTGCAGTTAGCATTTCTGAACTTGGAAGGACACAGTGACTTCCCGTTTGGAAGATCAGTTTGTAAAACTCAGTGGATTAGGATGTGTTTCTGTGAATGGGACTAGTTGTGTGTGAAATGAACAAGAACAAAGAACAACGGAACGAACACCCAGCTAGCAGTGAAAATGAGAAGCGTGCCTTGAACAAGGATGTGGAATGATGAGAAGTCTGATGTGAAGCCAGAACTGCTAGCCATCTGGATTAACGATGAGATAAATCCGCTGCCCTGATAAGGGTGGAAGTCTTCAAATACTGCAGATTTCTTATTATTGGAAGAACTGTATTTTAAGCCTAGCATTAAAGTGTATATAGAGAAATTCAGGTTAAATAAAATAGACAATTGAATCCATGGAATTTTAAAACAAATTCTCATGTATGTGTGCACTCAGAACCAAAGGTAAGGACTTGCTCACGGGTGTGTTTGGGTGTGCAGGAGCCAGGGTCTGGGGATTCAGCTCACTTTTATTCCCGTGGGATGATGGGAAAGAAACAGAGTGTACTGTGGCTTGGATCAGCAAAAATAAAGGTGTGCAGGAATTCCCCAGAAGGAAATCATTGCTCTGGACAGCCCATCACCTTTCTCAATTGTATTTCCATCAGGAACTTCAGCAACTCTACCTTTAAACTGCACGACAACCACACTTGGAAAGTGGATCCGATTTATCTGTCCTCTGGTGCACGTTATTCTCACTGCCCTCTCCCCTGTAGTGCTGCTTTAACGTACAGAGCTCATGCACAGAGCAAGATAAACACAGACTCACACAATCTGTGCACAGGTCTCACTTCCAAGTACCGAGTACATGGGTTGGTGAGCATTGTGCTGGCCAGGCGTCTACACCCATTTCCTTCATCCCTTACAATAACCTTATAAGGTAACATTGCATTTCCAGTTTACAAATGAAGAGGCTTAACTTGAAGTCAAGAACCCGAGAAGTTCCATCCCCAGAGGCTGTGACCCCATTCCTTCCCTTGCAGGCAAGGACGAGGCAGAGGAAATGAGAACATCTAACCCACACGTGACTTGCTGACAATAAAGCAGCATTTGCAGGCCAGACTCTCCCCGAGGCCATGTCAAAACAATTTAGTCAGATTGTCTTTTTATTAAAAAAAGGGAAAAAAGCCTGCATCAAAATAGCTCCTCCAAATGTCAAGGACTCGCAGCTGCCCACTGCCACCAAAGGTCACCACCAGAGAAGGCGTCACACGTTCCTATGGAGTTGTCACTTCAAATGCTTAGTTATTAAGGATCAATGAGTCATCTGACACTGACCATGGTGGTAGAATTTATTGTTTTTGGATCTGGAGGGTGTTGTCCTCCAGATGTCGATGCTGAGGGGCACGCAGGGGGCACAGTGGCCTACGCACAGGACAGAGGAGGTCTCAGTTTAGGGCAACGCTGAAGTGAGGCCACAGGCGGGCAGCGCTGAGCTTTACAGGGCCCGGGAGGCAGGGGCTGAGAACCAGCCAGACAGCCTTAAGAGCATGGTTCAGGGGAGCGTCCAGGGTCCTGTGGTGACCCCCAGAAAGAATGGAAAAGTGGAACAGCAAAGTGCAGGAAGGGGAGGCCAAGCCTGTCCCTCAACCTTCCCCTCCTTCATCCTCTGTCCTTGTGACTCAGCTCTCCAGGGAACTTCAGTACCCGGGACCTCTTAGGTCACTCTCAACCCCTGGCATGGCTGAGCCCTGCATCTCCAAGGTGCCCCTTCTTACTCTTTAGGCTGGACACCTGGGCCACACAGGATGAAGGAGTAAGACTTAGGTCATGTCTGCAAAACAGAAAAATTATTTTCAGTTAAAAATTACTGAAATTAACATTCCATCAGCTTAGCCACAGTGTTCGAGGGAAGTTTGGGGACCATTTCTGCCCTCTAGCTAGCAAGGTCTCTTGGAAGCACCCTGTTCAGCTCTGTCATTTAATCATGTAAAGTCAGGGAACTTATTGGCTAACAAAACAGAATTTGAGAGTCAGGCTCCTGGTTTAGCACTCGGTTCTGCTCCTCCCTGTGTGCCCTTGGGGAGTTTTCTCACCTCTCTGTGTTTTTGTATCCTCATCTGTAAATTGGGGATAATAGCAGTGCCTACCTATAAGGTAGGTTTTCTAGAGTTGCTGTGAGAATTTAAAATACTACCGCATTGAGCATGCTTAGGCCACTCATTGCAGAAAGAAGGAGCTGGGTGATAGCAAGGTAGCCACATCATCATCTGTAATGATTGAACAGGTATTTTATGGAACATCTTGTACATTTCACTTCCAAATATAGAGGCAAATCTGTGTCCTCATAAGGCTTGCGCTGTGAGGAAGACGACACGGCGCACACAGGTGCACACACAGGTAAATGGTTAAGCAGCGTGAAGCAGGGAACAACGGAGTTGCACATGGTGACAGGGAAGAAAACAAAACCCTGCGCTCTGCCTGGAGCCCTGGCCAGGCCTGTGGACGGCCACAGGGAGGCCCTCTCAGCAGCACCCACCCAGAGACGGAACCTCCACCTACAGGAGCTGCTCTCTGGGAGCCACACACCCTCCTCCCCGCCGCATGCGGGCTCCCTGCGGAGCCTGCAGTCCCGTGACAGTGGGGTTCTCCTCCCCGAGTGACAGATGAGCACTCTGAGGCACCAGGGGCTTCCTCAGGGCCCTTCCATCAGCTAAATCCTGAGAAAGCGCTGTTTCAGCCACAGTGCAGTGGTGACCTCTGCACTCAGGCTCCCAAATCCTCCCGCACCCTGGAGCCTGCGGTCAGGACTCACGGTCCAGGTGAGCTGAACACTACCACCTCCCAGGGCGTCTGGCTTGGAAACTGCAAAGAGGTCGGTAAACGTGAGCCCGGTTCACAGCGATGCTCGCGCCCGCTCCCCTCTTCAGGCCCACTGCTACTTTCCCCATCGCTGTCCCCAGGCCTCGGCTTCCGAGGCACCTAGCTGGCTTCAGGCGCTGGCCTGGGTTCTCCCTGCCTCAGTCCAGGTGCCTCTGACTGTCAGGGACTCACAGAACCCACCCTGGAGGCACTTTGATCCTCCCGTGTCTAAGGCAGAGTCTGTCAAAGCATTGGTCCAGTGGATGAATTGCAGTGCCGTTTTCTTACGCAGTCCTTACTGGGGCTGTTTCTAGATGCTTTTCCTGTTAAACACCGAGTAGAAACTTTGTGATGAACGTGACTTAAAGCCCAGGACTCTGAAGCACCTGCAGCCTATGCTGTTAGCATTTGGTTTCTGTTGTCTCTGTGGACCCGTGACAGACATGCCATCAACACAGACGCGGTGACACTAAAGTTGTTTCCAACCTGATCGTGATCAGCACCTAAACAGACTTCATAGTGGCCATGGAGGTGGGGCCACGCTCGTTAGTCCAGGGTTCCTAGTGTGGCCTCCCAAATGCCCACCATCTGGTATTTGAGGATGTGGAACCCACTCTACTTTCTGTGTTTTCCAAGATCACAGCAGGTTTGTTAGGGAAAAAAATGTCTATTCCCAATTGTTCCTTAATGTCTACTCTGCTTTTCCTTCCTGTGTTTAGTTTGGTTGGTTTGTTTGTTTCTTTTGGATGGAGAGGCACAATGATCAAATTGAAGTGAGAAGTAGCAGGTCGCCTGCAGAAGAGAAGGCAGGAAGAGGGGCAGGAGAGAAGGCAGGGGGAGAGGGCAGGAGGAGAGGGCAGGGGAGAAGGCAGGAGGAGAGGCAGCAGGAGAGGCAGGAGGAGAGGGCAGGAGGGGAGGGCAGGAGGAAAGGCAGCAGGAGAGGCAGGAGGAGAAGGCAGGAGGAGAGGGCAGGGGAGAGGGCGGGGGAGAGGGCAGGGGAGAGGGCAGGGGAGAGGGCAGGGGAGAGGGCAGGGGAGAAGGCAGGGGAGAGGACAGGGGAGAGGGCAGGGGAGGAGGCAGGGGAGAGGGCAGGGGAGAGGGCAGGGGAGAGGGCAGGGGAGGAGGCAGGAGGAGAAGCAGGAGCAGAGGCAGGGGGAAATCTGCTCCAACCAGCGCCACTTGGCGCTGGTGGGACGCCCTGGTCCGCCGCAGGGCGGATTGTGCCCGGATCTTGAACCCGGGCACATGGACTGCCCTCCAGTCTTCCGGGTCTTCCTGGTCTTCCCGGTCTTCTTCCCCCAGCGGATGGAAAGAAATAACTAACCGAAGAGCCAGGAAAGAGCCTGCCATCCGTCCCTGCACGTGCCTTTGAGGCCGCGCATGCAGGCAGTGGGAGAGATGAAGTGGGAACAGGCGTTTGATGGGTCCGTGGTGACAGCTTTGTAGGAACCCCGGTGGCTCCCACGGAGGAGCAGCGGCCATGCTCCCGGAGCAAGGAGGTGGGCACAAGCGACGCCGTCCCTACCTTCCCAGGTCGCTTCCCGGCTACCTTAACGGTGCCCGGGTGTCCCGGGCCTCCCCAGGGACTTCCTCGCTCCTGGGCGCACGTCTCCTAGGTCCAAGGCGATATAGTCGCGGTGGTAAAGCTCCGGAACCTTTCACCTATTGTAAAATATTAGATTAAAAGGACAGTTGACAAAAAGATGACGGGAGTTCCCTCTTTGCAAGCAAACGCAGGTGGACAAGTCAGAGCGGCTCAGCCTTAAGGGCTCGAGGCTGCGGCCACCGTGGCCCCGGGGAGATCCGAAACTGAACATGTTAACCTAACTCGCACCCCAGCTTTGTGTCTTTATCAGCAAGGCCCTGCCAGTCACCTGCACCATATTTGTGATATAGGAAAAAAGAAAAAAAAAAAGTCAGAGAGTGTCCACAGATTTATGGCTCATGCCTGAAGATTTCAGAAGTCCTGTGGGATTTTTGTTCTGTTTTTTCATAAATGGATAATAGTTTTTTAAAGCCATTATTATTTGCTTTCTGTTAAAGAACCTCAAATTATTTTTAATATTGTCTTACAAGTTCCAGTAACTTAATGGATAAATAAAAACTTATTATTTTCCTCATGATTTATAATTGAGAACTGAGAAATCAACTGGTGAATCCTTTAATTAAACATCTGAAAAAAAATTGAGGTGCAGAAATGTTAAATTGCTTACCCAAAGCTCGTTCACTGAAAACAAACAAACACACAATAGCTGTGGGCATTGATCCTAGGTTTCTGACTCTGAATCTGAATTGTCAGATCAACAAAATGCACAAAAGTTTTTAAAAGTTTTAACTATATTCATCCACCCATCTATCCATGGCTATTTTCCAGATTATCTTAGCAATCAGGAAATCTTTAGGAGGGAATACATGAATACTAAAGTACAAAAATTCATTAAATCTTACTTTTGACTATCTAAAATGTCTTCTTATCAAACTTTGCCACCTGCCAAAGTTGCTCATTAAATTCATGAAAGAAACATAATAGTATTCTGAGAGTGAATGAGGGACCCCTCCCCTTCATCCTGTTCTGCATGATCCAAGGCAGTCAGTCCTTGCCTTGGGCCTGACTCTGGGACTCTAGCAAGACCTCCAAAGGGTGGGCGCTCACCTGGAAGTCACCCTTCTTTTCTTGTGTGTAACGTTAGGGAACCTCAAACTCTTCAGGAAGCAAGTCAGAGACTACAAAAGGAAGCCACCAATCTTAGTAAGAAAATTCTACCGAACTACAACAGGGGAATGTGACAAATAGTTTCCTGCCTCCCCATTCTGTAAGAGAAGGAGGTCCTGAGTCCTTAGCAGAACTCCTCTTGGAAACCATATGGGTGTCCCCATCCTCATGTGCCTACTCAGTGATGTGGTGGAAACAGGACTTGAAAATCCAGACGGCCAGAGAAGAACCTCCCAAGCAAATAGAAAGACACATTTGAATGTTGAGTGTGAATAAGCTTTTTAATAATCTGGGATTTTCTTACCTTCATATATCGCATGCTCATAGGTAACAAATGTTCCCTTTTGTTGATAGTTCCAATTCTATCCTACGTAGATGGGCACAAATATCCCTGGTTTTCACTGCATTATGGATTCTGCTGCTTTTTAATGCAGAATTATTATTACATAAATTATTTTTATTATTCTCTTACAGAGTTCCAGTAACTTGAATTAGCTGATAAATGAAAACTTATTGGTGACTTTCCAATAACAAACATCAGCTTTCTCTGCTACTTTTTAGTGCATAATGAGTGTCCTTAGGATTTAGGTAATCTCTAAAAACATGAACAGTGATAAAATAACCTCTCGGGAGCTGAAGTGATGATGCTCATATTACTTGCTAGTCTCCTGATCTCGGAAATGGCACTATTACTGACATGTTTCTGCCATTTTCCCATCACTCAATTCGTTCCCCAGCTGCTGCTTTGATTTTTGTTTATTTATTTATTTTTCCAAAATGGATTAGAATGATGGATGAAATGCCTGGATTTACCTTCCAAAATCCCCTTGGATTTTTAAACTATAGACAAATTCTATACATAATGCAGAGATTACAAGTAAATTTTCATGTCGCCAGTATGAACTCCAAACTTATTCTTCTAATTACTGCTCATGAAGCACAGGGCAAGAAAAATAAAAGGCAGTATATTGCTTTTGAATTCCAATAGGAGTGGCCAACTTTAAGAGTACCTAATCAGTCTCTAACCCTAACCTGTAAGGAAGCATTCTCACTTGCTGAAAGAGAGACACGATAGTTTATGCAGCTGTATTTTCAAATCAACATGCACGATTTCTCAGATGGGGAAAGAAGAAATTTGAGATATGTGATATTTTTCTATCAATTCCACTGAAAATATTATATTCTCAGATCAGTACTATAATCAGACTCGTGTTCCCTATAATGGGTCATGGATTTTACAAATGACAAGAGCAGACTATCCATGACCTTTGAACATTTTTTTAATCTTCAGAGACATTTTTTTTCTTTTTGGTACCAGGGATTGAAACCAGGGGTGCTTAACCACTGAGCCACATCCACAGCCCTTTTTATTTTTCATTTAGAGACAGGGTCTCACTGAGTTGCTTAGGGCCTTCTAAGTTGCTGAGGATGGCTTTGAACTCACAATCTTCATGCCTCAGCCTCCCGCGCTGCTGGGATTACAGGTGTGTGCCACTGTGCCCGGACATACTTTCATTTTGAATACATCTCAATCAATGTCATTTGAACTAGTGAAAAAATAAAATTTTTGTTTGATAATCCTTCTACCTAAAATGAAAAGTTGTTATTGCTATTCTTGCTTTAAGTATATTTTGAATCTCATGCAAATAGTCATACAAATCATGAAAAATAAGGTAATGAGCAGAATCAATAAGTTGTCGATGGCCAGGCTCGAGATCCAGGCAGATCCGGTTCCTATAGCGGGATGCAGTTCCTTCCTTCCCCCAGATCTGCACCACACTGGCTCAGCCTCTGCCATCTCTTAGGAGCAATGGCTGCCACGCATTTCTCCCTGGTGTGTGAAGCACTTCCACTTACTTATCCTAAATTTACTTGTTTTGAAAAAATTGTCCTCTTAGCTCTGCATTTCAAAATTGGTAAATAAGCCAAAGCTCACTTTATCCAAGATGCTGACTATTCTGTAGAAATTAATTTCTTTCCTCTATTCATGCAGTCAGATCTCTAATTTTCCTTCAGTTACAATTACTAAACAGTCACTAATTCCATTAGCACTTCTTAGCATTTGCCAAGCAATGATTAAAACAATCACAAACATTTAAATGGTGTTCGTGATGATGTAGGTCCTCTTAGGAAACCCAGGCATAGAGGGAGACCCAGGAAGGTCAAGTAGGAAGCCCAGGTCAGGCCAGACTGGATCCAGGCACCTTCCTGCAGGTGTCTATTTGCTTGACAGCTGGCAGTGGCTTTGCAGATGCCACACTCTCAAGGGAAGCCAGGCTAATTTTTTAAATTGTATATCTGAAACCTTCTTCATATTTCCTGCAATTTGGCGACTGCTTTGACAGAAGCCATTTTTTGGGTATCTCTTTTCTCAGGGAACAAAGTGTACACACTTTCAGATCCTCTGCCTCCATTACACAGATATTTTGGAGCTCTCATTTTATATAGGCAATTTTTAAAATTTTTAACTTTTTAAACTTCTCAAAATTCTTGCATCTGACAAAGCGAATATTCAGGTATGTATTTTCATTAATACTCAAGTATGTCACTCTAGACCACTTTGCCAGTTTGACTCCTTATTCTGAAGGCAATTTAATATAGGCAATTTAATGTAGGCTTGCCATTGCCCAGTGTCCCCATATCCCAGCCTTTGTTGAGCTCTTCTGAAAGCTGAATCCACACCTCCGGTCGGTGCAGGTAGCTCACGTGAGACGTGGTCTTGGGAAGGATGTTGCTGAGCTGGGAATGCAAGAGAGGGGAGGGAGGCAGGCAGGAGGGCAGCCGGAGCGTGGTCTCACCAGGAATCCAAGGGCAAGAAGAAAGCCACCTCAAATCGTCCTTCCAAGGAATGTGAAGCTGGTTATCTTCCACTCTCTTTATGTAGTTGGCACTGGACTCCGCAGTTAATATTTTGCCTAAGTATACTTTGGGTGCCGCTCCGTGGATTCAACCAACCGTGGATCAACAGCTAGTTAGGCCTACAAGGCTTTGTTTGTACTGAATAAGTACAGACTGTTTTCCTTGTTGCTATTTTGAAATCCATATAGTATAATAATGATTTACCTACTATTTACATTGCATTATGAATGAAAAGAAATCTAGAGATGATTTAAAGTATATGAGAGGATGTATGTAGGTCAGATGCAGATCGTGTGCCACTTTACATAAGAGGCTTGAGCATCTGCATATTTTGGTGTCCTGGGGATTGCTGGAACCAACTCTTCACAGATGCTGAGGGATAGCTGTGTGTGCTTTGTCAGCTAAACCGACTCACCAATCCTTCTTATTTTTTATTTGATGAAGTTTTAAAGTAAGTTGGAGACATGAGTGTGCTTTGCCTCTGAATACTTCAGTGTGAAGTTACCAAGAGTTCAATCTTGTATATATTTCACTTTTTAAGGTGTATTTTATATCCAGTGGAATGTTAGGAGTTATGGCAAAGTCAAAATCTGTACAGCCCAAACCCCTATCATGATCCATAGTCTTTCCATTCCCCATTGAAGCCTAGTCAGTCACCAGCCCTCCATGCAGAGGGGGCAAAAGCCCTTCTGATTTTTTCCATCTATAGATTATTTTTGCCTACATTAGAATTTAATACAAATAGCATCACCAAGTCTGTACTCTTTAGTGTAAGGTTTCTTTCAGAAAACCATGTTTGAGGCTTATCCATGTTGTATGTAGCAGCAGTTCATTCCTTTTTATGGCTGAGTAGTATTCCCATCTCCACTGATGGACACCTGGGCTGTCTCCAGTTTTTTACTATCATGAATAAAGTAGTTGTAAACATTTGTTGTTTCTTTCACTTTTGGACAGATATTTTTTTTCACTTGAGTTAATACCCAGCAGTGGAATCAATGGGCTGACTGTCACTGTGTGTTCAATTTTATAACAAAGACAAGATGTCTCTCCTAAGAGGCTGTACAGGATACACTCTGTTATGGTTTGAATATGAGTCATCCCCCAAATGTTCATGTTACAGACAATGCAGGAATGGGCAGAGATGTAATGATTGGATTATAAAACTTATAGCCTAAGCCATGGATTAGTCCATTGGATGGATTTAAAATTAGCTGGGTGGTAACTGTAGGCAGGTGGGGGGCAGCTGTACTGGTTGGTCACTGGGCGCATGCCCATGGGTATTGTAGGTTCTGTACACTCTCTGCTTCCTGGCTGCCATGAGTGAGCTGCTCTCCTTCTCACCCCTTCCATGATGAGCTGCCTCACCTTGGACCTAGAGCAAGGGAGACGGTCAACTATGTACTGAACCTCTAAAACCATGTGGCAAAATAAACTCTTCTGCCTCTAAGTAGTCCTGGTCATGTCTTTTGGTCACAGTGATGAAAGCTGACTAAAGTACTCTCAGGAAACCTGTGCCCATGACTCCACACCACTGTTGCTCTGATCCTAGTGCCTGTGTGGTGGTGTTTTTCAAATTTATTTTTATTGGTGCATTATGATTATATGGAATGGCGGCATTCATATTTGAATTCCACATTTGGAAGCCATATTTGTACATGCACATAACGTGATTATCAATCTCATTTCCCAGTACTTTTCATTTCCCTCCCTGTCTCCCTCCTCCATTCACTTGCTGTAATCTGGTGATCTCCCTTCCATTATTATTACCATCATCGTCACCATCATTTCAGTTAGTGCATTATAATTTTATACATAATATCAGGGTTTATTGTGGTACGTTCATAGTCCACATGGTATTGTTTGGTAGACTTGGTTCCTAGTTCTTCCCCATGCCCATGCCCTCCCCTCCTCTGTCTCTCCCAATTCCCTTCCTCTACCTATTGGTCTCCCTTCTGTTTTTATAAGATGCCTTCGTTCTATTCCATTTTTTCCCCTCTCCCTCTCTGGCTTCTGTATCTGGGGGAAAGGTTCAACCCTTGACTTTCTGGGTCTGGTTTAGTCACTTAGCATGGTGTTCTCCAGTTCCATCTATTTTCCAGGAAATGTCACAATTTCATTTTTTAAGGCTGACTAGAACTTCGTTGTGTATATCTGCCACATTTTCGTTATCCATTCCTCGTGGATGGCCACCTAGGCTGGTCTCATAACTTGACTATTGTGAATTGTCCTGCTGTGAACATTGGGATGCATGGATCATCTTAGTGTGCTGGTTAGCTCAGGCACATGGAGGGTCCACTCGTAGTCTTTTGAAGAGTCCATGTACCACTTTCCAAAGTGTCTGTACTAATTTTAGTCCTACCAGCAATGGATAAGTGTACCTTTTCTCCAGTATTCTTACCAGTGATTCTTGTTATTTGTGTTCTTAATGATTGCCATTCTAACTGGAGTGAGATGAAGTCAGTGTAGTTTTGATTTATCCAGTGGTATTTCAATTCATTCAGATTACTGGCAATGTTATGCACTTCCTCATGTGTTTATTGGTAATTCTTATTTTTTTCTTCAACATTTCTGTCCCCATATTTTGCTCATTTTAAATTTATGTTCATTAGGAGTGATATATACTATTCCTGAGTCCATGGTATGTATGTTAGACACCCTTAATCTGTCAGATGTGTGCTTCGTGACTGTTTTCTTGCTCTCTGTAGGGTGGCATTTCATCTTCTTACGATTGCCTTCTGAAGAGCAAATGCTGTAATTTGGGGGCTTCTTACATTTTTTATGGTATTATACTCTCTGTCAAAGAAACTTTGCCTAATCCCAACTCTTGGAATACTCTCCTGGGTTTATTTCTGGAAACTTTCTGACTTTTTGATTTTTACATTCTGGTTTAGGATCCAACTTTCATTTGGATGATTTAGCTTTGAACGTGCATGTGAATATGCAGTTGTTCCTTCTCCTTTGGGTGATTTTGTGCTACCTTTGTAGAAAATCAAATGACCATAAATGTTTAGGAATATTTCTGGGTCCTGGATTCCAAGTACCTCTGTTCTATATTTGCAAGTTATTTACTGGTAATTGGCTACTTTAGTTTGGGCTTGGTACATTTAGTAGATTCCCCAGCATCTTTGATATAAACTCTGGTATTCCTAGGATAATGTATATTGCATGGAAAATACTTAGTTTCCAATATTATATATAAAAATTAGCGTTACCATTTTTCAATGAGAGAAAACTCTCCAATGTGATTGTGAAGTTGACAGAATGGTAGATGGCACCCAGCCTTCCAACACTGTTCCATGACTCAGGAGCCTTTCTGCTATGCTTTGTTGTAATATATATTTCAATATAAATACAATTTCTACATTCCAAATGTATCACTTTTTAAATATTTCCTTTCCTCTATAAGAGAACTCCAGAGTTACAAATAGATTAAGGCATTCCTGTGCGTGACATTAACATTCTACACATCAAAAGTACAAAGATTGGCTCCTGAAAAGCTTTTTTGTTTTTTTGATAAATGCTAATTAGCAAGCTCCTTTGGCCATTGTGAAATAACAAGGTTGGTGTTTCTACTTGATTTGACCTAGCATTTCAACAACTGGTATTCCATGCTTCAGCAACAGCTCGTCCATCTCTGCCTGGGTGCACTTGCTCAGCCCTGTATGCTAGCTGATTCCTCTCTAAATGCCATGTCACATAGATCAGCTCTGCCCCCAGTGCCATCTTACCTTCACGTGTGTGCATTCTTACATGCTCATCCGTCACCTAGTGGGGCTGTGCTTCCAGGGTCAGGGGGTTGATTAATTAGAGTGTAGAGCCTGTGGCTGTGGAATTCATGCTGGTGGAGCCTAATCCTGAGCTGGTGGTGCGGGAGCAGATGCAGGAGATGGGAGATGGTTGCAGAGTGGATATGAATGTGCACGGCGTTCCCTCCCTTCGCTCACTCTCTCACCTGACAGCCCTACTGGACTGAACTTTGCTCTATAGAGGCATCACACTGCTTTATGAGCCTGCTCAGCACGGCGCCATGTGTTGTGATCCTTTCCAGATAATTGCTCTGCTTACAACTATTTTTTAAAAGAATGATCTTCTGGCTGTTTCCATATAGTCAGTGGGATTGTTGTGCATGCTTTTCATTTCTCATCTCTGGAAAGAATTGCCTTCTTTTCTCATTTCTCCATTTCTTCTCTGGCTGGAAGCCTGTGTACATGTTATAATTTCTTCTTTCTATCTCCTGGTGTATATGGATGTTCAGGCTGTGCTACACAGATTAACAGCTACAATTATTAGAAAAAATGCTGCAGGGTTTTGTGGTAGGTTTCTCAAATGCATGGTTACATTTGATTAATTAGAAATAATGACAAATAGCATTGTTTATTGAGAAAATGTGTTTGCTGCATTTCTTTCTTAAAATAGGTGCTTTTGAATAGGTAAAATTTTCTATGATTTCTCTCCTTGTTACAGATGCAAAATTGATAGCTCTTCTACGTAGGAACTAGTACGACACACACAGAAACCTAGAGACATTGGCATAAGTGTCTTCAAAGTTGAGATACACCTAGCATTTTGGGAAACTTTAGGTTGGTATTTGCTCTATGAAATAATAGATTATAAATGAATATCAATATCTGAGAGGAACTCTAGTCCCATGAGGAATGTTTCTTTATTGCAAGTTGGTAAAGATTTAGCGAGAATTGTAGGTGGACTTGCTTGTTTCGTTTGTTTTCTTTTTGCAAGGTAGAAAAGTTTTAATGGAGGTAAAATATTCTAAATTATGTTTCAGTCCCACTTGTTGAATTAGTGAATTTTTAAATAAAAATTTATTCCTCTGAAATCAAAGTTTCCCAATTACCTTTGAGAAGTTGAGGTTCTCATGTTAGGTGTGGTTCCAAGTAGCACACAGGACCTTCCTGAGTGTGTTCCTACTGGACATCACAGCTCCTGGTCCAGTGTCCTCTTCCTACCACCTAGAGGGTGGGACTCACCCCAGATGCTCCAGAGAGCTCTAAATTGCTTACCTGGCAGGTCATGGCTGGCCTCCATGGGCACACCTGTGAGCTTTGGTGTAGAAGTGCTCAGTGCTGGCTGGAACATTCTCATAGAGAAGACGTTTTTGTTTTTGTCTTTAGTCTAATGTGGGCCCTTTTCTTTCTTTCTTTCTCTCCCTCTCCCTCTCCCTCCCTGTCTCTCTCTCTCCCCCCATCTCCCTTTTTCACACACACACACACACACACACACACCTTTTCTCTTTTCTGGTAAGTTATTTCACTAACGATGTGTTAATTATCTTTTCATAGCTGTGACAAAATACCTGAGAACAACACTTAAAGGAGGAAATATTTATTTTGGCTCACAGTTTCAGAGATTTCAGTCCATGGTTGGCTGGTCCCATTGCTTTGGGCCTGAGGCAAGGCAAAACATCATGGTGGAAAGGACATTAGATGAGCAGGGAAGGAGAAAGAGAGAGAGAGGGAGGGAGGGAGGGAGAGAGAGAGATAGAGAGGGAGAGGAGGAAAGACAAGGGTTGGGGAAAAAAGACATGGCCCCACTGACCTACTTCCTAGGTCCTAACTAGGTCCCACTTTGTAAAATCTTTACCACCTCCCTATAATGGCATCCAATATGAAATTACCAGTGGATTAATTCACCAATGAGGTTGGTGCCCTCGTGATCCAATTCCTTCCCAAGAGCCCTACCTCTGAACATTGCTCCATTGGGGACCAAGCCTTCAACACATATGCCTTCAGGCGATGTTTTAGATTCAAACTGCAACACTTAGAAAATGTCGATTATTGCTAACTTGATTATTTTTACACCTTTGTTGGGAGTATAATTGGCATGCAGTTAACTGGGCATGCTTAAAGTGTACACTTTTACATGTTTTGGCATGAATGAGCACCCATGGGACCACTACTGCAATTGGGATAAGGAATATTTCCAGAACCAAGACAAGTTCCTCTTGCCATTTAGTAATTTCGTTCCTTCTCCTTCCAGAGTCCATACATTCCCCTCAACCTCTTTTTAGTTTTCTGTCACTGAGGATTAATTTACATTTATAATTTTTATATGTATTTTTGAATGATTGATGTTATTGCATATCTTTGCATGTACTTATTTTCCTTGTTAAAATTTCTGATTGATTATTTGGTCTATTTTTAATTGGGCTATTACTTTTTGTAGTTTTTACTTTTAAGAGTTCTTCATATATTCTGGATCCAAATTCTTAATCATATTTTCACTTTCAAATATGTTGTCTCAGTACAGCTTTTCTTTCCATTTCCTCAAAGTATCTTTCTAAGAGCTGTTCTTTATTTTGATAAAGTCCAATTTATAAAGTGTTTCTTTTGTGGTTTATGCTTTTGGTGTTATATCTGAGAGACACTGTTCTTACTCAAGGTCACAAAGATTTTTCTTCTAGAAGGTTTATAATTTTTAGATCTTATACATAAATATGTGTTCAATTATAAGTTACCTTTTGTGTATGGGACAAGGCATAGATCAATACTTTCTTTTAAAAAAATCAATATTCAGTATCAGCACAACCATTTGCGGAAAATACTATTTTCCCCTGAACTCCTTTTTCACTCTTTTCCAAAATCGGTTGATTTGTATTTGTCTATTTCTGGATACTCTATTTTTTCTCATTGATCTATTCTTTTATTTTAACATTAATGCCACCCTATCTTGATGAAAATAATTTTGTAATAAAACTCAAAGTAGAAGATCTTTAACTTTGTTGTTGTTATTTTTTAAAGTTATTTTGACTAGACTGGGATTTTTGCATTTCCACAAGAAAAGAAAAACAAACCCTGCCTTTTGAGATTTTTGATTGAGATTACATTGAAGTTATAAACAATTTGGGGGATAATTAATAATGACACCAAATTTTCAGGTACTTATGAAAGGGGTTTTATAGTTTTCAGTGAGTAAATCCTCTTCCTAAATAGATCATGCTTTGAGTGTAATATAAATGTTGTTTTTAAATAACCAATTGTTTATTGCTGACATATAGAAAAGCATATTGAACTAAATAGTTCAAGTAGCATTTTTGTACTCTGTAGTTTATTCTGTGAAGATGTTTGTTTTTCCTTTGAATAACAATAGTTTTGATTCCTCTTTCTAGTCATATGTATTTTCTTACCTTTTCTTGCCTTTTTTCTTTTCCAGAATGGCCAGTAATATTGCACATAAGAAATATGAGCAGACTTCTTGCCTTTTTCCTGATTTTACCTAGAAAGCATTTACATTTTTCCCATTCAATAGAGTTACTTGTGGTCATCTTGTACATGTTTTCTATCTCATTGTCAAATTTTCTTATGTATTTGGTTTCTTGAGAGTAATTACAAACCAGGAAGGCATGTTGGATTTGGGTTTTTTGTTTTTTTTTTTTTTGGTACTGGGGATTGAACCCAGGGACACTTTACCACTAAGCTATATTCCCAGACCTTTTATTTCTTTACTTTTAAAATTTTGAGACATGGTCTCACTAAGTTGCTTAGGGCCTTACTAGATTGTTGAGGCTGTCCTTGAACTTGTGATCCTCCTGCCTCAGCCTCCTGAGTTGCTAGAATTACAGGCATGTGCTATGTTGGGTTTGTTTAATGATTTCTTTGTCACCCACTGAGATGGCTCTATGCTATTTTGTTCTTTTTTATTCTGCTGTAGATGCTCCAAGATTTACAATGGGGTCGCATCTGTTAAACTGATAGTAAGTTGGAAATATTGTGAATAAAAACGCACTTACTCCCCCTCACCTGCTGCATAGCGTAGCTTCCCAACACAGTGCACTACAAAGTATCAGCTCTTTTCCCTCCTGTGTGGCTGCCTCAGAGCTGCAGGTCACTGCCACTGCCCGGCATCATGAAGAATATCGTATCATATCTGTACCCCTGGGAAAAGATCAGAATTCAGGATTTAAATCACAGTTTCCACTGAATGTATATCCCTTCTGCACCATCATAAGGTTGGAAATTTTAAGTTGGTTTATCCTATGCAAGGAACTGTCTCCACCTGGTAAGTTATGTTGATTGGCACATGTTCAACCAATTTTGTATTCCTGGGATAAACCTCGGTTAGTCATGATGTATAATTTTTTAAAAACATATTGTTGGATTCAGTTTGCTAGCATTTTGTCAAGGGTTTTCTCCGTCTGTGTTCATGAAGTATGTTTGTCCTGTGTTCCTCTCCTATTATGTCTTTGGCTTTGGTGTCACAGCGATTGGAGCCCACACAGTGAGTGGCAATATATTCCCTTTTCCTCACTGTCCCAGAAGAGTTTTGTGGGACTGGATCTATTTCTTCTAAAATATTTGGTAAGGTAAGGAAGCCATCGGGACCTAGACTTTTCTTTGGGGGAAGGTTTTAACAACAAATGCCATTTCTTTTATTGACATAGGACTTTTAATATTGTCAATTTCTTCTTTATTGAGCTTTGGTTGTTCATGTTCTTAATGACTTATTCATTTCATCAAAATTTCTTAATTTACTGGCAAAATGTTCTTTTCATAAAATTTCTATATTTTCTTTAATTTCTGTGAAATTGAAGTCATGCCACTTCTCTCAAGTATGACAGAAATCTGATGTTCTTTCTTTTTTCCCTGGTCATTCTAGCTAGGATTTTGATTGTCTCAAAGAACTGCATTAGAGGCTTATTGATTTTTTTCTTTTATTTTTAGTGGTCTTCATTGGGTTTCCTTCTGCTCTTTATTCTTCCTTTTCTGCCTAATTTGGGGTGGATTTCTTTTTCTAATTTCTTAAGGTAGGAGCTTGCTTTATGGTTTTCAGGTTTTTCTAGTATAAGTATTTAATGCTGCAAAACTGCTTCCAAGTATTACATTGCTATACCTGCACATTTCTATATTATGTATATGTGTTTTCATTTGCTTAAAAATAATTTGATTCAATTTCTGTCCCATGAGTTATTTAGCTATACATTATTTATTTTTCACATTTTGGGATACTTTTCAATGCTCAGCTACTTATTTCTAACTTAATTCCACTGCAGTTGAGGGCATACTTGATGAGACATTAATTCTTTTAAAATTGAGTATTGAACCTGGGATGGTGACACATGTCTATAATCCCAGCAACTGGGGAGATTAGGCAGGTGGATTGCAAGTTCAGGGCTAACCTTGACTCTGTCTGCAACTTTGGCCCTGTCTCAAAATGAAAAATGAAAAACAAAGAACTGGGATGTAGCGTAGAGGTAATGCACCCAAGGGTTCAATCCCCAGTACAATGGATGAATGAATGAATCCCTCTCTGCCTCTTTCCTCCCCGCTCCTTACTCGCTCTCTCTCTCCCTGTCTCTCAATTAATAGCCCAGAAGATGGTCTAAAATTTTCCATTGCAATTAGAAAGAACATTTCCAGCATTTTTTGACAAAATGCTGTAAATATCAATTAGATCAAGTTGATGGGTGAGTTTGTTCAAATCCTCTATGTCCTTACTGATTTTTTGCCTACATGTTCTGTATTGACAGAGTTTTGTTGAAATATCCAACTCTAATTATGGATTGGTATCTTTCTTTTTGAAGTTTTTAGTATTTTTCTAATGGTTTTGAAAAAAAAATATTATTTGATGTCTAATTGCTTATAATCATTAAATCCTCTTGATATATGTTCCTTTTTATCATACTGAGATAATTCCATTTATCCCCAATAATACTTTTTACTAGGAAATCTACTTTGTCTACCATTTATATTAGCATTCTAGCTTTTTTTTGTGTTAGCATACATTTTTATATACTTTTAGTTTTAAGCTATTTGTATCTTTATATTTAATCCATTTTTATTGACAATGTATAGCTAGGTCTTGCTATTTTTTCACCTATTCCAATAACCTCTTCTTTTTAATTGAAGTTATTAAATTATTACATTATTATCAATAATGATATAACTAGGTTTAAATCTGCTTTTTTCCTATTTTTACATTCTGGTCTTTATGTAATTTTTATCTTTATTCATCTTGTGTTGACATTTCATTTTATCTCTTTTGTTGGCTTATTTCTTTCTCTCTGTATCTTACATTTATATTTTAATATTTAGGGCTTACAATATACAGTTTTATTACATCACAGTTTGACCTCAAGTGACATCGTATTCTTTCATGTATAATCACCCAATATACAGTATATTTCTCTTTCTTTTCTCTTAACTTTTGTGCTGTTGTTCTCATACATATTGCTTTTACATATGGTTTATGTTCATAATATAGTATTAATTTGATTTATACTATTATCCTTTCAAGAAATTAAAAATTACTTATGTTGCCAAGAAAGCAATTGCATTTACAGTAGCTACACAAATATACAATACCTAGGAATAAATTTCACCAAAGAGGTGAAAGATCTGTGTATTGAAAATCGTAAAACATTGATGAATAGAAACTGAAGAGTACACAAAAACATGGAAAGACATACTATGTTCATCAGTTGGGAGAACTGATATTGTTAAAATGCCTCTACCACCCAACGCCATTTGCAGATTCAGTGCAATCCCTATCAACACGTCAATGACATCCTTCACAGAATTAGGAAAAGCAATTCTGAAGTTTATATGAAACCATACATACACACACACAACTAAATGGCCAAAGCCATCTTAAGCATAAATAGCATAGCAGGAACATCACGTATTGGACTTCAAAGCATACTGAAAAGCTGTAGTGATGAAAATGGCAAGGTATTTTGGCATCAAAACAGATACACAGACCAATGGAACAGAAAAGAGAACCTAGAAACAAACCTACTTATCTACTGCCAGTAGACTTTGAACAAAAGTGCGAAGAACACACGTTGGAGAAAGGACAGGCATTTCAGCAAATGGTGTTTGGAAACTTGGATATACATATGCAGAAGAATAAAGCTAGAACCCTATTTTACAGCAGTTACAAAAATCAACCCAAAATGGAATACTTATCTGTAAGACCTGAAACCAGGAACCTACTAGAAGAAATCATTGGGGAAATGCTTCAGGACATTGGAATGGGCAGAATTTTTTTTTAGATGAATCCCCAATGCATAGGAGACAGAGGCAAAAAATAGACAAATGGAATTACATGTCTCCAAAATCAACAGAATGCTGGGGCAACCTACACAATGAGAAAAATATATTTGCACCATATACATCCAGAATACATAAAGATGTCCAAAAGTGCAACAGCAAAAAGACAAATAACCTGTCTTAAAAAGAAACAATAGATCCATATAGACACTTCTCAAAGAAGGCATATAGATGTCCAATAGGTACATTAAAAAACACTGGACATCCATAACCATCAGGGAGACATAAGGCAAAAACCACAATGAAGTATCACCTCACATCAGTGAGAACAGCTATTTTCAAAAAGACTAAAGACAGCTAACCCTTTGAGGATGTGGAGAAAAGGAAACTTTTGCACAGTACTAGTGAGAATGTGAGTTAGTAGAACCCCAATGGAAATGAGTATGGCGGATCCTCAGAATTTTAAAAATAGTATCGTATGACCCAGCAATTCTGCTTCTGGGTGGTGTGCAAAGGAAATGAGACCAAGGTGCTGAAGAGACACCCGCCCCACCCTGTTCACTCCAGTACTGATCACAGCAGCCAGGAAATGGAAGCCCCTGAGCGCCCATCCCCTGCAGAGTGAGAGAATGTACATGAACACAATGGTAATTGTTAGTCAGCCTCAACAAAGAATGAAAACCTGCGTGTTTAGCAACAAGGATGGAGTGAGAGATCATTACATGAAGCAACAGTAAGTCAGGTGCAGACGGACACCAACCACGTGATCTCACATGTGGAGTCTGAACAAATTGCTCTCATAGAACTCAGAGGGGATTGGTGCTTCCCAGACGCTGGGGGAGTAGGTTGTGGGGGAGTCGGGAGAGGTTGATGACTGGCTACTAAGTGACAGGTGGGAGCATCAGCTCTGGGGGACTGTTGGACAGCATGCCACCATAGATAATAATGTCATGTCCATTTCAAAATGCTACAGGTCAGGGTTTTGAATGTTTGTGCCATTTAATAGCAATAATGTTCAAGGAGATGAATTATTTAACCCAATTAACCATGACGTCATGCATACATGTATCACATAAACATATTACCATTAATAGGCACAGTTCTTAGGTCTTAGAGTTGAATTTTTTAAATAAAAAAAATAATTTATTAAAATCATTTCCACCATGAGAAGCCCCCACTAGAGCTTCCTCTTGGAGCTGTTCTCTCTTATGTTCTTCATTCCTTTGTTGGTGCTCACCTGTACATCACACAGGGATTTTCTTGTATAGATTTGCCAATGATGAATTCTTTCAGCTTTAATATGTCTGCAGGGTCTCCATTTCACATTTTTGAAAGTTGTTTTGCTTGGCAAAAACATGGGTTGTGAGTGTTCTTTCAAAATTTAAAGATATTGTCCCAAAGTCTTCAAGCTGGTGAGAAATCTGCTGTCAAATTATCTTGTTCCTCTAAATATAACATGCTTTTTATGTCTGACTCTTTTGAAGATTTTGTCAGTATCACTGACTTTGAGCAATTTGATCATTAGGTTCCTGTGTATCATTTTCTTCATGCTTCTTGTCTTAGAGTTCATTGAGCTTCTCTGTGCTTATAGTTTTCCTAAAATTAAAAAAAAAATGTTCATTTTATGTCTTCAAATGTATAGATTTTGCTCCCTTATCCCTTCTTCCCCTTCAGACTCCCATCCAGCTATCTATTGCTCTGTCCAGTTTTTTTCTCCTAGCAGCATCCTCTGCGTTTCATCCTGAATGGTTTCCCTTATGAAATCTTCAGGAAGACTAATCATTTATCGGCAGTGTCTAGTCTACTGTTGATCCCAACCTGAATAATTTCCACCTCAGATGTTGTATATTATCTGTACAAGTTCAATTTGAGTCTTTTAAAAACACATCAGTGTATTTGCTCACATGTTCTCTCTTTCCTGCAGGTTCCTAAACATAGAGTTAAAACCGTGTTAATGGCCTGGTCTATTGATTCTACCATCTGAACCATTTCTGGTTCCTTTCATTTGGTGTGTTTCTCTTCTTAGCATGAGTTATAATTTCCTAGTTGCTTGTTTTCCTGGTAAGTGTTATAGGATTCTGGAGACTGAATTTTACCATGCTCAGTGATGTGGGCTTTTGTTTTCCTGTAATGTTTCCAAGTCTTCCCCATGATGGGATAAAGTTTTGTTAGGTGGGACTGGAGTGATGGTTGGCATAAAACCAATTATCTTTTAATTACTGATGCAAGATATTTCTTAGTGCTATTAACTTGTGTCCCATGAAATAGGAATTTTTTCCCCCACTCTGGCTGTTATAGGAAGAATTATCCCCGGCCATTCCCAGCCCCCCTAGTGATTGGCGAAAGTGTATTAGTGAGGGTCATATAAACTATGTCCAGTTCCATAGGAAACATTAGCTAAAGTAGCATTTTAGGAAAAGAAAACTCACATATGAGCATCTACACGATACAGATAACTAGTAAATAAAAAGGAGCATTCCGCATGGAATTTGAGAAGAGGGGTAAAATTCAATGGATGGAGATATGCAGGACAAAGGTATAAATGCAGTCACCTATGTTTTGAATGCTGTGCCTGGTGGGGATGGGACCTAAGGGTAAGTAGGTGGGTCAGGCTTGGTGGGTCAGGGTTAGGGCTAGATGGATGGCCTTGAATCCAAGGTGGAGACTGACCTGCATTTGGCCAGTAGAGGCAGGATGACTGTTGTCTGTGGTCAGGATGGATGTGGCTGCCGCTGCATTTCAGCCTGAGCACACTAGCTCTGAAGCTGTAAGGTGGGCTGGAGACAGGCTGCTATCGTGAGGCCCGTGGAAGGGAACAGTCATCCCAATGACTGGGACCAGAAGTTGTGGTTTATGGGGGGAGGGGGAGAAGAAAGACCAAGGAGGCAGGAAGAGAGTGGTCAGACACAAGGGAAGTCCACCCAGGTAGAACAGGGGGGCATGTGGCAAGGGCAAATCTGTGGAAATGCTTGGAAGAAGAGATGACTGCGAATCCATTTAAAACATCCCGACACTGTCCACGTGGTTAGAAATGCTACTGGGGAAAGAGTTGCCCAGTACCTCAGGGCATCTCCCTTGAGTGATGGCGTTACCCTGAAGTGGGAGTGTATTCAGTTCCACAGCTAATTCATATACAGCAGGAGGGTTGGCTTGAAGCCACTTCAGTGTGACCCACACGTCACCACAGATGGTTTGAACAGGTTTTGTTCCCAGAACACTTCTCTTCCTGAGGTTGATGGCAAGTTTCTCGATGCTGATACCATTTTCTCTTTAGGAGAAGAGTCACAAAGCGCCTGATGATCAATCAGTTCGGAACTGAACCAGTGGTAATAAGTAGAAGAGGTGTTATTGTGTTCTTTTCTGCTTTTATATAATCTAAATGATTCGCCTACTTAAAATTTTACTTTTTACATTATATGAGATGAGTGTCCTATTTTGCTGAGGAAAGAAAGACCTTCTCAACCCATTTTCAATATTCAGAACCACTGTCTGGGACACACCTGTCAGCTTGCAGTATTTTCTGAGGAGAAAATAGGAACCAATTATTGAGAGACAAAACAAAAATATTAAATTGTGTGGTAGGTCACATCCATTGTCTAGATGGGAAATTTTCCTAATGCTAGTCCTTAATGTTTTAGTCATTGAATGAGACTGTACATTGCATTACTTTCATTTAACCAGTTAAGCAGAAATTATTGGGAAAATTTATTTCATGCTGACAAGTGTATTCTGTTCCATGAGTTGGTTTCTCACAAATGATTGAAATCAATACACTTCTAGCAGGAAACCCCAAGAAAAAATATAGAAGAATTTAATGTTAAATCAGATATTAAGTTAAGAAATTGAAACAAAATATTATTATAAAATATAAGCCGTTGATAAAATGCAGAGACTATCCAAACTTCAGTTCTGCGATTTGCATATTGCATCTGGACATTGTTGGAGGGAAGGAAAACTTTCTGAGTGTGTTTTAGGCCAGGACATTTAGCCAGCTTTGCATCATGGTCCCAGAAATATCTAGTAAATCTGTGGTAGGACATCATGAAAACGGTACAATTCACCTTTCATATAATACCATATTTTATCATTATACAATTACAAATTATCCTGAAAGAATAAAATAGAGGCCAGTTAATGTCTTTTGAATCCCTGTGTTGGAACTCATTTTCTAAGCAATTAAGTGCCTATTCACAGCGCCATTTGCATTTGTGTCTGGACTCTTAGAGGCTTTCTTCTAGCTGGACCAGGTCTTTAGTAAAATATTTGTTAAAAATGTAAGCTGTGCTTGCTCTAAGGGAGGCATGATGGAATGCTTGCTAAGTATGTGGATGAGCAAGACAGTGCTCTTGATGAGAAAAATGAAGAGTCGAATGGGAGATGGAGGAGAAGGGCCGAAAGGCATTCCAGGTGCAAACCAAGCCAAGAGCTGGCAGAGGAGTCTGAGGCGCCCGGGTGTCTGTGTGCATGGGAGTGCTCTTGGCACGGGAGCTGAGGCGGGACCGGTGGGAAGGGATAGACTAAGGAAGAGTGGGAGGCGATCTGAGATCTGGGAAAACGTATTGCTCCAATGGACTGTGTCCATAGTGCTTTAAAGAAATCAACTCAATTATAATTGATCAAGAAGCTTAAAAATATTCCTGTTAATCCAGTCTAATGTTTTTAATTCTCTCATGAGAAAATAATTCGAGATGTATAGAAGTATTTATAAAATAGTAATTCAACCATGAAATACTGATGCCAGGAGTACCTGCCAGAGGGGAGGCCTGGGTGAACCAGGCTTCCAGATGGGGCCGCATGATCAGGAGGCAGCAAACTGTGCCCCTGCAGTGTCCAGTCCTGTGCTACCTGTGGGCCAGGGGAGAGAAGACCCCCTACCACCCTGGTGATGATCGGATGCATTTCCAGTGAATTATACCTTGGACCATGCTTGGCAGTCAGCAGTGCTGGGTTGGCCATTTCTGTCCTGATGGGAGAACAAGCACACGTATGGCAGGGAAGGGTGGGAACAGAACTGAGTATTTGGAGTGCGCAGAGGAAAGGGAGATCTGGGCAAAGGTGCTCATCGGTGATTCCCTGTCCTCTTCCTCACCCTGTCTGCACCTCACTTCATGCAGTGGGAAGAAACCAGATTGTTCATAGGAAGTGAGGAAGTTCCCCACCTCTGGCCAGTCCTCCGCACTCTGCAGACTGGGCACTATTCTTCATCTTCTATTGCAAGGCATTTTATGATCACTGACCACCTTTCCACTTTAGTTTCTTCTTTAATGTTCTGAGATTTCCATCTATAAACTGTGATATTCTCTAAGTTGGAGCTTAGTGTTAGCTTTCCTGTGCCCTGCCCGTTGGGTAGTGCTGCTTAAAAAGGCAATTTCACTATAATCCCAAATTCTCTGATTAGAGTAGAGAGGGATTTGGGTATAATAAATTTGTATTAGCAGAATCAGGATTAATTTTCCCTTGACTTACTGGAGTATTTAAATTAGTTTTCACTTGATTGGATTTTTGTAATTAAAATAGTGATATGCCAAAGTATTAGACATTTGATAACTAAGAACTATTAGAGGGAAAAGAAAGTATTAAAAGAATGGCAAGTGAGAGTCAGGAGATAAACAGTTCCTACATCTGTCCATCTCCTGATGAAAAGTCACATTTCTGTGAAATCAGTGCAAGTTGTTTTGTTGATACTTGCTGAAAGTGCACTTAAAAAGATTTTTGGCATCATTTGAAATCCAGATGTGAATTAAATCATCCATGTGGCATCTTACTTAGTGAAATAGCTTATATTCTCTGTACTTGAGAGAGCTTATCTGCCAGAGGAAGGGGGGAAAGTGTCTGCATCTAGTTTATATTAAAACAAATAAAAATATTTACAAAACAAAATCATTGCTTCTTATTAAAAGGAACCCATGAGTTTATGAGAAAAATAATAATATATTGCCTTGATTATTGTTTACTGTCTCTGTTGAGTCTGATGCTTAAATAATTATTTATCCTATGGTTCATGCAATAATGATCTAGACCCATGAGAGTTTGATAGCAGTGATGAGTAGACATGGGCACAAACAGGTCCATGGAGTGCCCATGGGGGAAGATGGCCAGCGGGTATCCTGGCCTTCACTCCCCATCCTGACCATCCCTCTTGCTGCTTTCGCCCCAGTGTCTCTAGAGCTGAGGACATTCAGTATTGTCTTAATTTACTAACTGTTGGGTAAAGTGTCCAGTCCCCTGAGACAAGCAGTCATCTGGGAAACCTGGACTAGACGATTGACTTCAGGGCTGACTTGGAATGAATTTTCCATCCTTTATGTGGAAGAGAGGTTTCAAGAGTTTTCTTGTTTTCCATGCAGGGTGTTCTCTCCTCCTGGTGGCTGACCTAGTGCAGCCCTGCCAGGAGGCTGGGGTCAGCTGGCAGGGCAGGGCCATGTCAGGAGGAGCAGGAGGAGGAGGGAGCCCTGTCTTCAGCAGCGCAAACCCTGATGGGGTTTTCCAGTGAACATGAGAGAGATTAGCTCCTTAACCTACCCCTCCCACAGGTTTCAAGATCAAATAAATGTGTTGTTATTTTCCAGTCTTGGACATTCGCAACTGTACATGCATCTTAAAAGTTCTGGTAATTGAGGCACTTTAAGTATCTATTTGATGCTGTTTGATCTGTGTGACCTGCACATTGCAGACCATGATGCCCCTTTCTGCAAGCCACATTGGTGGAATTGGTTCTCAGTGGAACTTATTTTGAGAAAAATTAAATCAGTATTTTAAACTTTTCTGACCGTGTTCTGGTAAGAAGTAGACTTCACCTCCCAGCCCAGCAGCCACACATTTGTAGCTGGAACAAAGATCTTTGCAGTTTCTTTATCTGCATGTGATGCAATCTGATCTTTTCAAGGCTAGTCTGCTTCTTCTTTAGAATGGTGGCTCCTATGCTTTTGTAGATTTCATAATTCACTAACAAATTGCAGCCTGTGGTTCAGAATCACGCTGGCCTTGACGTGCTGTGAGGTTGGCCTGTGCCTCTCACCTCCCCCTTGTTTCAAGCTCCTTTTCTTCATATTCCTGGCAGGAACCAAGTCCTCATCACTCTTGAGGGGATCCCTTGCTGTGACTCAAATGTATTGTCTTCCTGCATATGTAGAAGCAGGGATTATAATCTATTGTGCCAATTTCTCAGTAATTTAAATCAGTTTTCATGTAACTTTAGTGACCACAATTGAAGAGATGGGACTTGCATGTATAGAAATGATAGGGGTCAACTCTATGAAGTTACACCTAGACCCCCTAGAGTGAGTCTAGAGACACTGCTGGAGGCTAGTCAGAGGAGGTGAGGCCAAGGTGAAAGGATAACTGGAGCTCAGGATTTTAAGACCAGCCTGGGCAACACAGTGAAACTCCCTCTCAAAACAACAGCAACAAGGACAAAAGGAAGGGCATCCTGGAAAATGTGGTGGCTCAGCTGGGTCTAGGGGGATGAGATGAATTTGCAGGAGAATCAGGGAGAACTCGGAGAACTGAAGAGGCACATGCGAAAGATGAGGAAACTGTGTGGAGCAGTTACAGGAGGGCCTGATTTAATCCATTGAAGGCCACCCCAGGATGCTTGCCTTTGGCACATGTCATGCAGGACAATGAAGAACCTTTCTCAGCCCCTTTCCAGTTCTACCATCTGCGCAGCCTCTAGTTACCCCTGGGTGCAAAGGGGCCCTTGACCCCAGAAGCCCTTGAAAGGCCCTCATTGTTACAAAATCCCACAGTTATGGTAGATCCCTGGTGTATTAATTTAAGGATGCATAAAGCATTTTAATTATCAGGCATTTTTGTACAATAAATATTCCTCAGAAGAACTTTGTATTTCAGTAATACAGCCAATATAAATGAATTAAAATGAACCCTAACCATGGGAAGTCACATCTCATACACTTTTCCTCTCATGAAAATAAATTCTCATTCTATGTGGATAAAAACTGCTTTCAAGTTAAACAAATTATTTTATGCCATTCCAAGATATTTCTCTTTATAACTTTTCACACATGCTCTCTCTCTCTCTCTCTTAAAAGTGTGCCTGGCAAGACACGAATCAGCCTGTGTTCATTGGTTATGGTCCATGGCGAATTTTTTTGGAAGGCCGTATGTTTGCAAAAGGCAAATTTCTTTGTAATTCTGAAAATGATCTCGAGCATTAAAATATCACATTATAATAAAACACCTTCCACTCAGTTTTCTCATGGTCACTCAGTTGTCTCATGAAAGATTTTATAGACTGGATGAAAAAGGAAGAGATCATTTTGCAAGTCAGCCTTGTAACTTCAACCAACAGCTATTTTCAGAAAGGGCCTGGGAGGCGGAGAAATGAGGTTGTGTGAATATGGAGAAAGAGACGGGCATATGTTTAAATCAGATGTTTCTAAAGTCTGACTGAGCATGAAATTCCATTTTATAAGAAGGTGCCCTTGGGAGTGGAGGAGGAGGTGCCAGGGCACCTGTGGTCCGATGGCAGCCGAGCTTGGAGACACACTCTGGGCCAGGCCAACAGGGCCGCCCACTGTGCACCACAAAAGCCTGGGCTCCGCTCTTGGGATGAAGGGCTGGCACGTCGTGCCCGCTGCTGAAGAGACAGGAGACGTGTGCAGTTCCGATGCCTTCTGTGTTCCGGACAGCCTCTGCTTTTCTTCCTTTTTCTCCATTCCAACTTTAGGGTCCCCCCTGCCTGGTTGACCGCTTCATATAGATCTTCACGAGGGGCCTTGCTAAGCTTTGCCAGTTCCTCCTTGGCTTTTATTAGAAACTCGATCATGTTATATAACCCACAGGCTCAGGTGGCATTTGAGTATTTTTTATGCTACTCAATGACCATGAATTGAGGCTCAGTAATTGCCTGACTCATTCCGTATGATGCGGGGTATAAACAAAACTAGACAGTTTCCTTAAAACAGACGAATATGTCCCACTTTCCAGGTTCCACCAAGCCTGAGAGAGCCAGTGTTGCTAGAACATTTCTTCCTGCCCAGCAGCTAAGCAACAGGAAGGCTGGCCTTGAACATGGCTGGCAGGCACAACTCCAGCTCCTTTCAGTCTTTCTTTACATCACTTGAATGACCAAGGTGTTAACGAGTCTTTGCACCGACAGGGCCCACACATAATTGTGCTGGATTTATTTTCCCCTGGCGAGGGATCTGTTTTAAAATCCATTCCATACTGCATTTTCCTGGAATGTGTCTTTTTCAAAATCACAGCTTTGATGTTCTTTTCACCTGAAAGGAATCCTGCCCGGGGCTTGGTGCTTGCCACAGCCCCCAGGAACAAAGCTTTGTGTGGGGAGCAGATGAAGATTCTGCCCCAGGAAATGGTTTTCAGTCTCTGGCTCTTGAGGCAGCGTATAAATCAGGAGCGGAAATAGCAAACGCAGGAAAGCCCCCAAACTCAAATATTTTAAATGCACATGTAAAACATTTTGACAGTGGCTTCTGAGGATGCATGTGTCTGCTACAGATCTGCCCACACTCAAGTCAGAGCTGGGATAGGTCCTTGTCACTGTCGTCTTCCATCAGGTGTTTTTAAAAATAGCCATCTGTTTCTGCATTTCCTGAAAAGTTTGTTTTCTTAGAAGGACACAGTGATGGTGGCGGATCTGTCTGGTATTGGAAATGCTACCAACAAGTGCGTTTCCCATTGAATCTCAGTGGCTTAGGGAATCTGCATGTCGAAAGAGGTCTTTGTCCAAATGCTGGGTGATGCTGAGGAAGGTGCTGGTGACGGCACCATGGGGGAGCCTGTCCTGAGGGATGCTTCCCAACACACGTGCTCACTGGTAGGGGTGGTGCTGGGAGCCCTGCATCCCAGTGCTCAGTCTCACCTGTCAGTATTGGTCCCTGAAGACTCTCTTTGCTCTCTCGGCCACCTTCACCTCCTGCTGGAATGCTGCAGGTGCCCAGTGGTACCCAGGCAATGACAGCTGGAGTCTCAAGATCAGGTTATTTCTGAGTTTCTGGCCCTAATACCCAAACCACACCACTCTCCAGAGTTTGCCGTCCCACTTACTCCACCCTCGCTCCCCTCCTTCTGGTCTCAAGACTTTCATTTTCCCATTTATTGCATAGGACAGACCTTCCTGGTTTCCACCTTGACTTGATTTTACTTTGAAAAACATTGAGTCCTTTATTTCATTTTATAAATTAAATGTATCCTTTATTTTTAAGGCCCATCCAGCCACTTCTAACTTCCTACTTCCTGATGCCTGGAATGACCTTGAAGTTGCAAAATTATAGTGGCTCATCCCACTGGGAAATGGTTCCAAGAGAGACCGATGCCCCCAGAAATGTGCGCTGAAGGAGGGCCACAGCTTCCAATGACAGTTCTCACTGCTCTGATTGTGCTCAGAGATCTGTGTCTTAAACATGGATGGAGAAGTAGGTTCAGGACGTGCCCCACCCTGGCTGCACAAGTGAGCAACCACACGTGTTAGCACACTCAGACCTTAGGTTGTCTCAGAATCAACGCCAGTTTGTCTCAGCAGGAAATACAAAAGGAGCCCTCATCACAGGGCCCTGTGCCTTCCAGTTCACACTCATTGATGATGAAAATGTACCTGTATTTCAAAACTTCCTGTGTTCCTAAGTGCTGGTGCCGTTCAGACCTCCACTACCCATGGAGCTTTGGCTGCTTAGGGCAGGGTTGGGGCAGGCCACAGTGTACACCTGATTACTGTTCCCTCCACGTCCTTCCCTGGAAGTGACTTCAGATATTCTAAGTATGTGGGAATACTTTTTTTAAAACGTACTCTGGCATATATAATCCTGGCTGTTAACATTTTTTATTTGTACTAACTTCATCGAATCCTTGTAAGGATTAAGTGAGTTACTACATGTGAATTAAGATATAAAAAAGCTTCTATGACAGGGACCTCATAGTATCCATGTTTAATCTTTTTTTTTATAATAATAAGTACTTATTACTATAGCCAAAAAGCTGTAACTATTTTACACATCTCATTCTCTTTAAAAATAGGTACCATTTAGATTTATCTGACCCTGAGATTAGTTGTAATTGTTCCCTTTTAATGTATAAGAAGACTGAGGCTTGAGAGTTTAAATGACCTGCTTGGCACAGGCAGTGAGCTGGGAGGTGGACCCCAGCTGTCTAGCTCCAGGTTTGCTGCCATCAGTGGCTGGAAACTCCGCTGCTCACCAAACTTTACTCTTACTGTTACCAGTCTGTTTAGTTTTTCTGTGCCTTATGGAATCAATTTTGATAATTTATATTTTCCGAGAACTTATTGATTTCTTTGGGATTTCAAAATTAGCTGGGAGCGGTAGCACATGGCTGTAATCCCAGAACTTGGGAGGCTGAGGCAGGAGGATCGCGAGTTCAAAGCCAGCCTCAGCAACTTAGCGAGGCCCTAAGCAACTCAGTGAGACCCTGTCTCTAAATAAAATATAAAACAGGGCTGGGATGTGGCTCAGTGGGGGAGTGCCCCTGGGTTCAATCCCCAGTAAAAAAAAAAAAAAAAAAAAAAAAAAATTGAGATTTCAAAATTAGTCTTACTACTCTCACAATTTTTTAACTCTTTTGTTTCTTTTTAAAAATCTGTTCTTTTAATATACATGACAATAGAAAGTGTTTTGCTATATTACACATACATGGAGTGTAACTTATTTTAATTAGGAACCCATTCTTGAGGTTGTACACGATGTGGAGTTTCACTGGCGGTGTATTCATACATGCACATAGGAAAGTGACTTCTGAGTCATTCTACTGTCTTTCCTATTGCCATCCCCCTCCCTTCCCTTCATTCCCCTTTGTTTAATCCAATGAATTTCTATTGTTCCCTCCCATACCCCTTGTTGGGTGTTAGCATCTGCTTATCATGGAGAAGATTTGGCCTTTGGTATTTTGGGTTTGACTTATTTCACTTAGCATGATGGTCTCCAGTTCCATCCCTTTACTAGCAAATGGCATACTTTCATTCTTCTTTAAGGCTGAGTAATGGTTCATTGTGTCTATATACCACATTTTCTTTATCTATTCTTCTGCTGAAGGACATCTAGGTTAGTTCCATAGCTTAGCTATTGTGAATTGAGCTGCTATAAACATTGATGTGGCTGTGTCACTGTAGGATGCTGTTTTTAAGTCCTTTGGGTATATACTGAGGAGTGGGATAGCTGGATCAAATGGTTCCATTCCAAATTTTTTGAGAAATCTCCATATTGCTTTCCAGAGTGGGTGCACCAATTTGCATTTCCACCAGCAATGTATGAGTGTACTTTTTCCCCACATCCTTGCCAACATTTATTGCTACTTGTATTCTTGATAATTGAAATTCTGACTGAGGAATCTCAGTGTAGTTTTGATTTTCATTTCTCTAATTGCTAGAGATGTTGAGCATTTTTTCAAATATTTGTGACCATTCATATTTCTTCTCTGTGAAGTGCTTGTTCAGTTCCTTTGCCCATTTATTGATTGGGTTATTTGGGATTTTTGGTGTTAGTTTTTTGAGTTTTTTACATATCCTGGAGATTAATGCTCTATCTGAGGTGCAGGTGGCAAATATTTTCTCCTATTCTGTAGGCTCTCTCTTCACTTTCTTGATTGCTTTGTTGTGAAGAACTTAGTTTGATACCATCCCTTTTACTGATTCTTGATTTTAGTTCTTGTGCTTTGATAGTCTTGTTGAGGAAGTCGGTTCCTAAGCTTTCATGATGGAGTGTTGCGTCTACATTTCTTTTAGTAGTTGTAGGGTTTCTGGTCTAATGCCTAGGTCTTCAATTCACCAGAAGGTGAGTTTTGTGCAAGGTGAGAGATAGGAGGTCAATTTCATTCTGCTACGTATGGATTTCCAGTTTTCTCAGCACTGTTTGTTGAAGAGGCTATCTTTTCTCCAAAGTATGTTTTGGGCACCTTTCTCAAATATGAGATAACTGAATTTATATGGGCTTGTCTCTGTGTCCTCTATTCTGTTCCACTGGTCTTCACATCTGCTTTGGTGCCAATACTATGCTCTGTAGTATAATTTAAGGTATTGTGATGCCTCCTGCTTCACCTTCCTCTCTAAGGTTTGCTTTGGCTATTCTGGGCCTCTTATTTTTCCAAATGAATTTCATGTTTACCTTTTCTATTTCCTTGAAGAATGTCATTGGAATTTTAATAGGAATTGCATTAAATCTGTATAGTGCTTTTGGTGGTATGGCTATTTTCACAATATTAATTCTGCCTATCCAAGAGCATGGGAAATTTTTCCATCTTCTAAGGACTTCAGTTTATTTGTTTAGTGTTTTGTAGTTTTCATTGAAAAGGTCTCTTTATTACATAGATTCCCAAGTATTTTATTTTTTGAGTTTTTGTTTTTTTTTTTTTAAACAGGGGATTGAACTCAGGGGCACTTAACCATTGAGTCCCAGACCTTTTTTGTATTGTATTTAGAGACAGGGTTTCACTGAGTTGTTTAGGGCCTCACTAAATTGCTGAGGATGGCTTTGAACTTGCAACCCTCCTACCTCAGGATTACAGGCGTGTGCCACCAAGCCCGGTTTAAGACTATTTTGAATGGGGGTAGTTTTCCTAATTTCTCTAACAGCTGATTCATCATTGTTATTGTCAGGATTTGGATGTGAGGTGCCCCCCAAAAGCTCACATGTGAGACAGTGCAAGAAGGTTCAGAGGAGAAGTGATTGGGATATGAGAGTCTTAACCTGATCAGTTATGTAATCCTGTGATAGGGATTAACTGAGTGGTAACTGAAGTGGTAGGGCGTGGCTGGAGGAGGTGGGAATTGGGCACAGCTTTGGTATATATTTGTATCTGGTGAGTGGACTCTGTCTCTGCTTCTTGATAATGATGTGAGCTGCTTCCCTTCACCACACTCTCTCTCCACGATGTTTAGCCTCACCTCAAACCCTGAGGAATGGAGCTGGGCTTCTATGGACTAAGACCTCTGAAACCGTGAGCCCTTAAATAAACCTTTTCTCCTTTACAGTTGTTCTGGTTGGGTCTTTTTAATCACATCAGCATAAAAGGTGACTAAAATATGTATGTAGGAATGGAATTGATTTACAGGTATTACTGTTCTATTCTGCTACTTTCCTAAATTCATTTATGAGTTCTAGAAGTTTTCTAGTAGAGTTTTGGGTCTTCTAAATATAGAATTGTGTTTTCATTGGCACACAGGGATAGTCTGAGCTCTTTTCCTATTGTATCCCTCTAATTTATTTCTTTTGTCTAACTGCTTCCTCTAAGGTTTCAAGGATTACGTTGAGTAGAAGTGGTTAAAGAGGGCATCTCTGTCTTGTTCCAGTTTTTAGGGGGAATGCTTTTAATTTTTTTCCATTTAGAGTGATGTTGGCCATTTCTTCCCCTTAAACCTGTGGATGTCTTTGCCTGTAGGTGAGTCTCTTGAAGACAGTATATTGTTGGGTCTTGTTTTTTAATCCAATCTGCTAGTCTTTGTCTTTTGATTGATGAGTTTAGACCATTTACATTTACAGTTATTATTGAGAAATGATTTTTATTTCCTCTAATTTTGCTTTATTACTTGTTTTAATTTTAATTAATTTCTCCTTTGATTGACTACTCTTCTAGTGTAGTTCCTTCCTTTACTGGTTTTCAATTTTATTTTACATTTCTTCTTCATGAAAAATTTTATTGAATATATTTTATAGTACAGGCTCTAGTTGTAAATTCTTTTGGTTTATCATGGAAAGTTTTTATTTCATTGTCAATTCTGAGGCTTAATTTTGCTGGATATAGTATTCTTGACTGACATCCATTTTCTTTCAGCGCTAGATATATATTATTTCAAGACCTCCTAGCTTTGAAGGTGTGGGCTGAGAGATCACCTGAGATCCAGATTGGTTTCTCTCTAAATGTGACCTGTTGCTATTCTTTGACAGTCTTTAAAATTCTATATTCTGTATGTTAGGCATTTTCATAACAATGTGCCTTGGTGTGTGTTGGCCGTAATTTTGTATATTTGGGGTCTTATAAACCACCTGTATTTGATTTTCCATTTTATTCTTAAGGTTTGGGAAATTTTCTAATATTATTTTATTGAACAGATTGTGCATTCCTTTGGTTTGTATCTGCAAGCCTTCCTCTTTCCCCCAAAATCTTAAATTTGGTCTTTTCAAATCATCCCATATTTCTTGGAAGATCTGTTCAGGGTCTCTTAACATCTTTTCTCCTTGTTCAAGTTTATTTTTAAGATTATATGTTTTATCTTCATTTTCTGAACCTCTGTCTTCCAAGTGGTCTAGTCTGCTGGTGATATTTTCCATTGAATTTTTAATTTGGGTTTATTATTTCCTTAGTTTTGAGGACTCCTGCTTGATTACTTTTTCTCCCTTTATCGAAATGATCTTTCACTTTCTGTATTTTCTCTCTGATTTCAAATCTTACATTGTCCTTTACCTCACAGATTAGTTTATCTATAAACAGTCTAAACTCCTTCTCTGACATTTTTTCCACTGTGGTGTCAATGAATTCTGCTATTGAAGTATTTTGGTTTGTTTGGGGTAATTCGTTCCTTTGGTTTTTCATGTTTTTTGTGTGTTTACCCATCCAACAGTATGAATCTGAAGCAGTAGAATTTCTACCCTGTAGATCTATCATTTCCCTGAAGGTATCCAGCTCCTCACAGTTTAAGGGGAGACAAATAACAACAGCAACCCATGCAAACAATATGCAGCATTAAACCGAATAGTTCCTTCTGTGACATCTACAATGTTAATTGTCACAATAAACAGAAATGAGGTTATGAGTTATTGCTTACAGTAAAAAACAGTAAGTTTGCAAAAGGGTGTATAATTTCAAATGGTGAACAGATAGAGAATAGAAGTGATGTAAGATGTGATGATTATGAGGGAGAAGAGGGGAAAATAGAAGTGAAAAAATTAAAGGAAGTGTGAAATAGAAAGATAGAGATTGGCTATTAGCAGAAGAAGATGGAGAATCAAGAGAAACAAGTGAGAGAAAGAAATATAAATACAAATTTTGAAAAGAATATGAAGTAAAACCAAAATATACTAATCAAACATCCTAATCTTCAAATTACTGATCCATGAAAAATAACTGCCTTCCAAAAAGGTTAGAAATAAGTAAAAAGAACAAATATGAATGCATATGTGTCCATGAACCATTCATGTCATAATTAAACAGAAGAAAAAATTATTAAATAAATGAATAAAAAATTTTTAAAAAATTCTTGAAAATTTAAAATTTTTTTCCCATTGGAGTTCAAAAAATTCTCAGCCTTTCTTCTCAATAGTGTTATGTTTTGTGGGATGGAGTGTGATGTCTGCTCCATTCCCAGGGTGGGGTTGTTGGAATGTGAGTGTAAATTCCATAGGCAGAACTCCTGGAGGCTGGATTTAGGCTTCAGTGGCTCCAAGTTCTTTGTTGAAAGGTGATTCATCTGAAGATTTTAAATCAGGGCATCTTAGGTGGCCCAGCAGTTGCTGGTCCATACTGGGAGTCTGCACCCCAGGGATCGTCCCTGGGTTTAATCCTGTGGCAGAGGAGTTAATCCTTAGCCCCCTCTATCACCCGCAGACTCCATGTTTCCTGGTGTCTTGGGTTCAGTTTCTAAACTCAATCACTCCTGCCCCTGCCCTTTCAAATTCCCAGCTGACCACTTCTCTCCCAGCTGTCCATCAAGTGGCTGGTCTGGAAAGGGGTGGAGGGAGCCAGGTGGGTTTTTGTGCATTCCCCTGTGTGAACCACTTTCTGTGTTCGATATTCTCCTGGTCTCTCAGGCACTCTCTCTGTTATGCAGTGCACTTGCCAGGCCTGCCTATATTTCAGGCCACATTTGGATTTGCCAGTAGTCAGGTCCCCCAGCCGCCGACACCCATTGCTGCAGCTGCAAAATGGTTCTTTCCTTTGTCCTCTGCAGGCAGCTGGGAGAGATGTGGCTTCTTTCCTGTTCAAGGTTATTGTGCAGCACACCTTTCCGGTTAGTTGGGCAGTGTCTTTGATCTCTGATATCTCGGTACCCAGACATGCCTCAGGCCTCCTCAAAACAAAGTTTCCTTTAATTCCCTTATCCCTCCACTTTGTTCATGGGGGGACGACTCTGGCTGCTTCTGGCAGCAGCAGTGCCAGTGGTGCTGGAGATTTCTTCCTTATTTTATTATATTTAACCTCCTGTGTCCCTGATATGCTTTGAATATCCAGTATTAATTTTTATTAAAGTCCCCCCCCACCACACACCCACACTGTTTTTTCCCTCCTACCTTGCTGAGAAGCTGCCTATCTGTTTTCTTCATTTTATGCCACAAAGCAGCCAGGAAAGTGACCTTCTCAACTTGAAAAAAACCTCTGTTTAATCTTGATAGAAGATGAGTTCTCTCTTTTGCAACTGTGTCTACAACTAAGGTGACATCGTGGTGTGTCAGGGCCCTGAGTTCCTTTACTGGTGGTCCATTGCCAAGTCCTCATGTGAACGTCAAAAGGGACTCAACACAGGTCTATGCTCCAGAAAGGGAAGGGGAGGACGGAGGATGGGCTGCTGCTTTCTGTTGATCCTCTGACCCTGCAGACCCTCCTCAGATGGCCACATCTCGCTGCAAGTGAGAAGAGCAATGCAACCTTTAAGTAGATGTCCATGTACCCCCTGAAAAATTACACTACCATAGAAGGAAAGAAAAGACCTGCTGGGGTCAGCTCTTCCTTTTTGCTGAAGCATGGAATGTGCTCAGCAGAGAGTAATAGAATTTCAAGTTTAAATGCCCATATTTTTTATCTTCTTAGCATCAGACATACTTTGTAGGAATAATTAAAAAGAACATTGAATAAACATTTGTTTTCAGTTTCATTTCATGATATACAAAAGGGAGGGGTGTTTTGGGAACATAAAATACACAACTCGTATGAAAAATATATACATTGTTCCCCCAAAAGTACGTAGGAATATAAACCTAGGACTTGAGTATCAGTTAGGATGTATTTTGCTTCATGTGGCAACAGCCTCATTCATGTCACATAAGTTCAGAGATAGAAAGGCTCTGGGGTTGAATTATCTAAATGGCTTGATGTCACTCTGGCTTGGATTGTCCATCTGTGAATTCCACCATCCTCGTTGGTGGTTACTGGGTGGCTGTATGTGTGCTGTACACAGGGACGGTCACCCCTTGTGTGATTACCTCAGGCACAGTGGCCTGGCATTCTGTGTGTTCATCACAGACTGACAGGGTGGTCCTCACTTGGAGATGGTTTTCCTAGACCACCCACAACAGCCTGCGGAGATGTCCATGGTGCTTTGTTCTCTCTGCCCTTACTCTGAGTGAAGCATTGTCTCTGTCAGTTTAAACAGTGGTGGAGCTTATCATTACCCATTATTAGACCCATTATTAGAAAAAGAGTACAATTTCCTTTATAAATCAACTGATGTGTGGGATGGGGCAGTTGGGAAAGAGCATGAAAAATAACACATTTGAAAGAGTACTTGATAGGTGAATAGGAGTCTCTGCAGGAAGCCATCAGGGTCTTCTCTCCACTGGAAATTTAAACTGATCTCACCAAAATTAGTGGTAAAAGCACGTGGCCTAGGGCTGTTCTGTGAAAGCTGAGCACCTAAGGTCTGAGATCTAAGTGGCCAGCTGGTACCAGGCCCCTTGTCCCCCAGCACATGAGTCTCTTTACGGAGATTCTCGTAGTTTCACTCAGTGGTCACCTTAGGTCTTAGTGGAAAAAGTAGCCAATGTGGATCTTTCACCAAGTCAGTGTCTGTTGCGCTCCAGGCTTGTCTATCTACAGAGCTGAATGCCACAGGTTGTAGAAATATGACCAAATCAGAGGCACGACCCACGATCAATTCACTTCACCCTTTGGACTGTGGGCCACCATGACCTCTGTGGAGAGCAGAAAGCATCTCAAGCTGACCTGAATGCTGTCCTTGAGATTCCAGTGTTCACGAAGGACATATATATATATTTAAATAAGCTTGCTGCTCTCTGCTTAATAAAAATGAGCTCCAGTAAGTGAAAGTCTAGGAAAAGACATTTATTCCAGTAGCCAATATGCTCAAAGTCAACTATATAAAGAATATTGTTCTAACCAGAATTCAGCAATAACACAAAGATTAAAAAAGGAGTTTTTTGGTTAGTTTTACTTTGTTTTTGCCTTTGCTATTGCTCCCTTCATCAAACTAAATCCTATGCATCTTTTGAGGATGCATCCAAGTGCATTATTTTCCACAGCACTTACTGGGATTGCCTTTGACCCAACACCAAGGTTGTGTTCATTTGTTCATTTGTTCATTCACTCTGGTTTCCCTAGAAGGTAGAGTTGGAAGCAAGATTGCCAGATTAGCAAGTAATAATATGTGATGACCAGCTAAATTATTATTTAAGAAGAGCAACAGTTTGTAGCATGAGTATGTTCTTGCAATATCCGTATTGCACTGAACAATGTTATGTTGCCTATCTGAAAGATTTCATTGAGCTTTCTTTATTTTACCTGGCAATCCTCCCTGGAGGGCAGTCAAGGCTTTGTTGGAATAGTCTAGATGATGGCAACCACATTGAAGCAGTGATCAGAGAGTAGGAGAGAGGGACCTGAGAAACACTCAGGATGTAAAAACAGCAGAACTTGGCAACTGATGAAACTGATGTGACTGGCGTACATCCATGATGTCAGGCTGCCTGGGATTGCGTCTAGTCACTGCCACTTATTGGGAGTGTCAACAGGAGCTGTTGAATCTCTGGATCTCTGGCTGCTTATCTGTGTGTTCAGAAAAATGTTGGAAATGTGAATAGCAAAGTTGATTACCACTGCCTATTATAATTTTTAAAAGCTTTTGAATACCTGTGGTTTCTAAATTTTCAATAATGCACACACAAACATAAATGTTACTTTTTTTAAAAAAACTTGTATTTATACCTCTATTTTTTATCTTTATGTGGTGCTGAGGTCAAACGCAGTGCCTCAGCACATGCTAGGCAAGTGCTCTACCACTGGGCCATAATCCCAACCTAAATGTTAACTTTTTAATGAACATTTTTCAAAGGCTACTGGTGTAGTTTGAATCAATATATTTTTATTCATTGTCAGCTTTAAAAATGTATAATTGATGTACCAAAAGTTGACGTATTTACTACCTACATTTTCTTGTGGGACAGATGACGTACCTGTGATGACATCACTACTATTGAAACACTAAACATGTCATCACCTCCAAAAGTTTCCTGTGATCTTTTTTATTTTTGTTTTCTTGTTGTTTTTGTGGTAATAACATTACCTGAAACTATCCTCATTACATGTTTTAAAATATAAAATACCACAGTACGGTATTGTTCTCTGTGGACAGGTGTTGATTAGCAGGTATCTAGAACTTACTCATCTTATCAAACTGAATCTTTAAACACACTGAGCAACAGTGCCCCGTTTCCCCTTCCTGCAGTCCATGGTCACCAGCTTCCTGTTCTCTGCTTCCGTGACTCTGTCCATTCCTCGTGTAAGTGGAGTCATGCATTAGACTGTCTTATTTCATTTACACAGTGTTCCCTGGGATCATCCATGTTTTTCCAAATGGTAGGGTTTTGCCTTCTTGTCTTCAGGCTGAATAGTATTCCTGTGTGTGTGTGTGTGTGTGTGTGTGTGTCTGTCTGTCTGTGCTCACACACATACCTACTACGTGTTCTGTCTCCATTCATCTGTGGATGAACATTTGAGTTGTTTCCATATTTTACGGTTGTGAACAATGCTGCTAATAACGTTAATTCAGACCTTGAACTATATGCCAGTATTATTTGAAAAGGGGTTTATACTTATGCTTAAAAACCCAGAATTGTAAAGCTTTCAAAGTAAGACATAGGTGGATATTTTTTGTGGCCTTAGGTTAGGCAAAGATTTCTTAGATGTAACACTAGAAGCATATACCATTTTTTTAGAAGGAGAAAAATCATAGTCCATCAAAATAATAACTACTTCTCTTCAAGAATACTAAGCTCATGGAAGTACAAGGAGACTTCTCTTGAAGACTTTTCTCTGGAGTCTAGAGGAAATAGTTACACATTACACATACGACAAAGGATTTTATCCAGAATGTATGAAGAACTCTCGAGAGTCACAAATAAGAAAAAGGGAAACAATTTAAAGAATAATCAAAATGTTCAATTGACACCTCGGCAAAGATATGAAGGTTGAAGGGTGAGCAAGAGGAAGATGCTGGGCATCACCGGTCAGTAGGGACGTGCAGGCTGAAGCTGCGGCGGGAGCCACCGCACAGCCGGGAGAAAGGCGGCGGAAGGCACGGCCCCTGAGCGTGGGGAGCGGGTGGATCTGCCAGCGGGACCCCGCGTGACGCAGCCACCGACACTCCCGGGTGCCCGAGGAGCCTGCCACTCTCGCTCAAGTGGAAGGAGAGCGTGCATTCACATACCGATCCTGCGCTGTGTTCAGAGCAGCTTTGATTGTAATAACAGAGCAGCCAGTGCAGCTGGGGAGGGGTGGACAGGCCACGGGGCCTCTGCGCAACGGAACGCAACGTGGTCCTACAGCCGAGGGACCTGTTGATCTGCGCAACCTCGGTTGGTCTCAAATGCACTCTGCCGTGCGAAACCAGCCGGCTCAGCCCACGTGCCACGTGAAGGGCAAAACCATGGGGACAGCAGTGGTCTCCAGGGGCTGGAGTGGGGCAGGAGTGACTGCCGGGAAGCCCAGAGGATTGATGGTGGTGGTAGCATGGTATCCACTTGTGGAAAGGTACATCGCTGTGCCCCGGAAGCCAGACCCATGCCTTAGGAAAGCCTGTCTTAATGAAAAGTGGAAGAGTCGATTCCTTCAGAGGCATGCGCTGTCTGCAGCCGACACACCCTACCGAGGCGGAGAGGACCAGGAGGCATTGCCATGTGGGTGGAGAATTTATGAATGAGAATGGGCGGGCCAGAGCAGCAGGTGGTGGTGGTCTGCCCGGGGAAACGGTGAGTCCGTCTTGGGTTCGCACCGCTCAGAACAGGCACGCCTTCTGCACTCTGACAGTGGGTACCTCGACGCTCTAGTCCACAGTTTGTAACTCTGCCTTGTTTCACGGCTTTTGAAATACTTGGTACCACTATCTCCAATGGTACCACCATCTCCTGAGAGAGGGAACTGAGTTTTATTCCTATTTATTTGTTTACAAAATTAACGTGATTTTTTTCAGCAAAGGCTATTTCTAAAAACGATCATGATAGGATGGGGTGCAGTTCATTGATGTCTGGGGTTGATTCAGCTGATCTATTGTTAAGACCCGCCTCTCCCAACCTGTCTCTCCTACATTTCCATTTATAATCCTCCTGAGACTTCACTTCACCTAGTAAAGGGACCCTTTCCAAATGAACCACACCGTTCGTTCTTTCTTTGAAATAACCTGAAGTACAACTATGCCTGGGCCCCTGTGCCAGCCCCAGGTGCTACCAGTTGAAAGAGGTTGGTTTTGTCTAGGTGGAGCTCAGACAGGTTGGAGACAACCAGTCACTGGTGATAAAAGAAAAAAAAAATGAATGTAATTTACACAACTGAAAATAAAAGGTACCACCCTTAGCCTGAGTGGTGTAGTTGGAAGTTTTCAGGTGGAAATCCCTGCATTGAATTTTGAAGAATGAGCTGGGCTTATGTATATAGGATGTGCATGAGAAGCAGGTGGCAGAAATAGCTTTCTACAGAGCAGGGACCCCTGCAGAGGTCAGGGTGTGAGAAATTGGAAGCGGTTCATCGTGGTTAAAGCAGAAGTCTGAGGAAGGGACGGAGAGAGATGAGAGACTGCAGTCGGGGCAGGACAGGCAAGATGAGGCAGCCAGTGTCAAGTGGGGACCTGTGGTATGATGGCGGGGAGGCCTGCTGGCTTCTGGCTTGATGATGCTTTCTTGGAGGTGGAAAAGAGCAGTTGAGAGGTGGAGGTGAGCTCAGCTTGCGGAGGGGGTTGGCCAGGGCTGCCCGAGGCTGTGGTGTGAAGCTCTGGGGAGTGTAAGAGTATTGAGTCACTTAGAACATTGTGATCAGCTGCTGTGCACCAGGCACTAGAGTCTTTGCCACTGGTGAGGCAAATGAAGCAAATATTGTCCTGTTGTAAAGTGGAACAGGATCGTCTGTGGGAGTAAGGAGGACGAGTGGGACGGCGCTAAAACCACTCCGGGAGACCAGGTTCTCATGGACGCAGGCTCAAGTTTAATGCGGAACAAACAAGCATATATAGCAGACATTCACTAGTTACAAATTGCCAATTGCTGTTAGCACCCTCATGTTAAGCTCCTGATTATGCTCGTGCTAGGCTCGTGATCAGACCAATTAAGGGAAGAGGAATTGCCTGAGCTCTGTGTCCTCAGGTAATCCTACATTGTCCTTGTCATCAAAGCACTTAAAGACTCAAGGACCAAACAAGAGAGACATAAAAACAAACTGCAGCATGCAGAATTGAGAGAAGGGCTGCGAGGACACGAACAGGGTGAGATGACCAGAGATGCATGGGATGCTTTGGATGGGAGCCTGGCCAGGCCAGTCCAAGGGATCGCATTTAAACTGGCATCTGAAGGACACTGGGAGCTGACTGCATCAGGACCAGAGCAGCAGCATGCCAGCTGGTGGGATGGAAAAGTGGGAAAGCACTTCCCACATCACCACTGGCCAACTTAGTGAAAAATTATATGAATGCAAAAGTAAAATTCAAATGATGCACAGCAGATGATGAAAAATATTGAGAAATAGTCTTAGAAAGTTTAGTTGAAATTCCAGTTTCAAAGGATATATTTCCATCCAAGGTGATACATATTATAGTCCTAATTTTGAGAAAGTAGAGGTCAGAAAAATGCTGAGTGAAGGAAACTAAGAGAACACTGAGAAATGGTCTACATTATTTCTTAGAAAACAATATTAAGTGCCTAGAGTTTAAAACCAGATTTTTCTGATTCAGAGTATGTATCTGTTTTAAGTTGCTCAACTGGGCCTCAGGTTCCCCTTCTGAGAAACCGGGCTAATCGGTGTTATTGTGAGGGGTAAATTAGTTAACCAGACTGTTAGCATCAAGGAAAGTCCTCAGCAGGTAGTGTGGCTAGCTGTCACTCTGATGGTGGAGGTGATGGGGAATGGGTTGATAGAGTCAATACTGTAAGAGTCAGCAGTCTGGTACCCAGTGGATGGTGACTGTCACTGTGTTCTAGGTTACTGGTAGGCTCCAGTGGCAGGGAAATTCCATTCTGCAGAAGCTGACCACGAGGGTTGGCAGCCCAAGTGGGCATTGGTTTTCAACTCCCTCCAAGACAAGGATCTGTCCAACTCTTAGCCATTAGCTAGAACTGTCTAGAAGCATGGGATCAGCTTGGTAAGCTGTTAGGCATAGTTTGCAGGGTGGAACTAGTGCATACCTCATGGATTTATCTGTGGTGGGGCCTGGGACACAGTCCAGCATCCATGTGCACCTATGCACAGACATTGTAGTGACTAGCATGGCTCTGTTCATTCCCAGGAGGGCTTGGGGTACTGTACCGCTAGACCAGTGACCTTCGAGAGTATCCTCCAGGGCTGGGTCCTGTCTGTAAGTTTCGGTAAATAAATTCTGCCAACTTTCTTTCTTCCAAGGATACTATGCGAATTCATTAATGCTGCAAAGTACTTTGAACACCTCTACAAAGTGCTTTCTTGTTATCTTATTACATTTGATAGCTCGCCAACCGTTTGAAATATGTAAGGTAATGAATATTAAAATCAATCCAGCATATCTTATGTTGTTTTTGCCATGACGAAAGAATATTAATCTATTGGAGATTCGTGCTTTTCTAGAAGCTGCCTCTAAGCTCTCTTGCAGTGTGCTGTTAACCTCAGCCAAAGTGTGGTCGGTAACAGGGCTGAGGTGGTATGAAGCAGCTGCCTGTGGAGAAACAGGCTGGGAGAGCGAGCTCCACAGCCGGCAGCTTCCTTTCCCTTCTCAAGCTTGGAGCACAGCTGAGCAATTTAAATGGAGAATATGGAGATATCTTTAAATGAGCCAGGCAGTTCTTATGGTGTTTTACTCAACCAAATCGGCCATTCATTTTGCACTACCATTTATTTTTGATCACACTGATGGATGCCAGTTTGGTTCAGAAATGGCTGAAGTCACTGTCACCTCTTGTGCTTTTCTGCAGGAGCTTGCTCTGCTGGGGATGCCCCACCCCTCCTTTCCCTCCTGCCATTGTGAATGGAGCACTTTCTCAATCTGTTAATTCTCGATATAGCTTCACTCTCTCTAGAAACATACAGGGAAGATAAACAATTTCTCCTGGCAAACTCATACACCTAGCGCTCCCTCTTGCATAATACTTTACTGCACTTAACTATTTGCATTCTTATTTTCTTCAAATATGCCCTGCTTTCTTGTCCAGTTCATGTTGCTGCATTGAGCTGTTAGGAACAGAGACCAAAAATCCCAGTGACTTACACGTGGCTAAGGTGTGTTTTTCTCTGTAGAAGACTGATGGAGATTCCCATCATCACCAGTGGTCTTTATCCTTTGGATTTAGGGAATTTAATAGTCCTGGAACTCTGACCTTGTGCTTACATTTCATCAGCCAGAAATTAGTCAGTGATTACCTCTTGCTGCAAGAGAGGCTGGGAAATACAGTGCTGTAGGTGACATTTTATCACCTCAAATATTTTATTACTCAATATGAAAAAAGGAAAAATGTATGTTAGTGCGATTACTAGCTCGCAGTATATGCCATGGTGTTTGGTAACTCTTACATGTATAAGTTAATACAGAATGTTTCCTAGAGCCATATGCTGTATATTAAGTGCCAATGCAGCCAATTATCTTGACAATTTTACCCACAAAATTGGGAATTAACTGAGAAAAAAAGTCACAAAGCATTGCTTGGCTAAATTAATTAGGTTATTGCCTTGGTTCCTAACTAATTTTTATGTTCTAGTAGCTTTTCTCAGATGAGGGGTATTGATTGTGATTATTTATCTGTGCCCAATTTCCCTTCTGTATAATGGAGATAATGATAAAACCCACCACAATGACTATTGTTATGATAAATTAATTCAGAATGCAAGGTATTTAGAAGGGTTGCAAACATGTGGTAGGTGCTTATTAAATTTTAGCTCTTCACTACAGTAGCACTAATTATAATTTAATGTTTATTGAAAAATGTTCATACCTCAGTCACGGTGAGCATGCTGTACAAATATTAACATGTATAAGCTCATAACTGCTCCTTCAGGTCAGTGTTGTCCTTATCCTATAAATGAAGACAAGGTGTCAGAATGCTCATCTGGTTGACACATTAGTGCTTGCTCTGTTCCCCTCACAGTTCTAGGTCCTTTTTGGCATTAATTGATTTAGTCTCCATAAAAAGCCTATAATGGAGGAAAAACTATCACTGCCATTTGTCAGATGGGGAAACTAAGACCCAGCCCACACTGCTGGTCCCTAGTGAAGACAGGCTGTGCACCCAGCGAGCCTGACTGCACGATTCTCCTCTCCCCCTCTGGGCTGCCTGGGTGCCGCGGGAGAGCACTGAGCATCGCATCGGGGCAGCTTCCATGCTGTTCCTGGGTCTTGCGCTTTCAGCCACTGTGATGTCCCTCTTTGGAACACATTTTCACCTTTTCTCTATCCATTTCTTAATATTCCCCTCTCCTTTCTCTCTCTTTGAGGTTTTTCTGGTTTATTGCAATTTTATTTCCCAGCTTGGTGAACTAAAATCACGTAAGTAGCTTAGGCAACATGTGGATCTACGTGGTCACACATTTGCGTACTCTTGGTTAAACCGACTGCTAAAGTCAGAACAGTCACACTGACAGCCCTCCTATGATGCTGTGCGGGCCACATTCATAGAGGGGGTTTGGTGATTGTCTCCCCTGGGCCTGCTGTCTTCAGATGAGATGCACACAAATAATCCTGGTTAGAGTGACCCTCCTCTGAGACTGTCTAGAGCTCGAGGCTGCCTCCACCCCGCAGGTGGTCGGCAGCATCCCTTCATGCCTCTTCTGGGTGTACAGACCCTCTTGTGCTTCTCCTGCTTCCCTTCAGTCCACACCATTGATGCAAAACATACTTTACAGCAAAGCCTTATATTTACTTTTTAATTATTTGAATGGTTTATAAGCTTCTTTGTTACTGATGTTGATTGTCAAAGGCAATTGAGACACATTGCATCTAAATCAGGCATGTCATTTATTTCATTTTTTGTCATCTTAAAATACATAATCAATAGAAGAAAGCATGTTGAAATTCAAATGGTCAATTTGGACACTAATCCAACAGTCTGACAAGTGAATGTACCAAGCTGAACCAGAGTGTCGATGTGAGTGGATTGAACCGCACCTCACATGCCTTTCACTTGAGTCTTAGTCCATTTTCTGATGCCGTAACAGACAGCACGTACTGGATGAAAATCCACAGTGGAAGTTTATCTGGCTCATGGTTCTGGAGGCTGAGAAGTTCAAGATGGAGAGGCCATGCCCAGCATGGCCCTCGTGCTCCTCAGCACATGGTGAGGAACACTTGAGGAGCAGAGGGAGGCCCAACATTTCCCAGTTCACCACTAACCCTCTCCCCTGATAGCTAATCCTCTCCTGTGATGACTAGCCCTCTCCCGTGACAGCTAACCCACCCCCGTGATAACTAACCCTCTCCTGTGATAATTAACACACTCCTCTGATAACTAACCCATTACTGTGATAACTAACCCTCTCCTGTGATAACAAACTCACTTCTCTGGTAACTGTCCCAGAGCTTAACTGAGGAGGGCAGTGCCCGATGACTTAATCATCTCTTGAAGGTTCCACCTCTTAACATATCACGATGACATGTCAATTTCAACATGAGTTTTGGAGGATGCATTCAGACCTTAGCCCTCAATTTACCAAAACCCTCTGAAAAATAAAGCATTAAGTAGATTTAATTTGATTTTGAAGGTTTAGGTATACACTTTCAAGATTTTGGAGTTTGAATGATCTAGATTTTTATTTTAAAAACCCACAACACATTATTTATAATGCATGCTTTGAATTTTTTGAAAGATGCATTGAAATTAGTTTGCAGAAGGGTGAGTACGCCAATTTGATTCTGAACTGTCATGATGTCATCCAATCTTGCAGTATTCCCGTGCTTCTGCTTTAAGAAAGTTAATGTAATATAGGCTTTTGTTTAGAAAACACAGCTTGTCTAATAGTAAATGTTACTGACACAATCCATCTGTGTGTGCTGGGCTGATTGCTTTCTTTTGTGGAAGTGGTGAGGGAGCTGCTGTTGGGCCAGTCTGAGGCTGCTTGGCACCCCTCATAGAGGTGACAGTTGTCTCATTCCTCCAGTGGCATTGCTTTGCTGTAAAAGAAAACAAGGAAGCTAACCAAAGAATACCATTCCCCTTTGAAAGAAAGCTGGAAAAGCAGACAGCCTCTCTATTCTGCACCACACACTCACACACACACACACACATGCTTGCGCGCACAAGCTCACACATGGTGCTTTAGTTTTTGGTTGTCACGATTGTTTTTCTTCACTCCGCTGCACTGCATACCTCTGCAGCCAAGCACGATTTATACTGCCAAGACAGATGCTATAAAATGAAGCTGAACACGGTGGGCGTTGAAAGAGTTGTGTGTTTGCAAATGATTACCTGTCATAATATGTTCCTCAATTTCCCCCCTAAATTATCATGGAAAACACAAGGTTGGAAAGGGAATAGTGGTTCTTCATCTTAGAAATTATCATTTTAACCTGGAAGTCTGAAGAACGTTGATGAATTCAGGATCCAGGAACTGAATCAGGATGAAATCCCAAAAGGAATATTCAAAATCGTCTCATCAAGGATGGGCTTTTGTTTCAGTAGTTAATTTCACAGAACTGTTTTTACAGAATTGCTTAGTGACTCTGAATCACTAAAATACCAGTCCTTACGCCTCCGGAATATCTTGCAAAGGCTCCTTTTTAATAAATGAAATTATGGGGTATGTTAATTTGTCAAAAACAGAATGGGCTTGCCTGTACTTACATATGTGCATTAGGTAGTATTTATACTGAACTCTAGGAGATCTCTAGAGCTCGAAACAACTCACAGTAGGCCTGCAGGCTCCTTGTCTTTGGGGGTGTCCCTTCAGAGCCATTGGTACCTAGAGACATTGCATGTTATTCCTGTGTGCGGGGCTGGGAGTGTTTTACCACTTTTTCCCAATGGCTCAGGAGACAGATTCCACTTCTTCATTGCACCTTTTCTGGACCTAGTCTGAGTCCTCACCTGAGACAGGGAAACAGCCCCGGCCCCATCCCCTGTGCTGGCTGTAGGAGGACTTATCTCCATGGCTGGTGTGTGGGGATCACTGAGGAGGACCCTGTCCCTGTGGCTGACTGTAATGGAGTAGAGTGGAGGAGTACAGGAACCATTTCTCCATGAACCTGTTAGCTGTGCTTGAATTTGACCCTGTATGTCACTTCTTCTTTGTGGATTTTATAGTTCTTTTTATATCTCTGCAGACATCTTATGTCCAGGAGAATGTTTTATATTTTCATAGATACTTGAAAATTATTTAGTTACACCGATTTCATTCCACAAAGGACTCAAGAGGGCAGCGAGATGAATAATGAAGAGCTATTCACACGAAGGCCTGGGAAGCAGCATTGACCAGCCAAAGGCATGGCACGTTTGATTAAGCTTTGGCCTCATCCCCAAAAGGGACAGAAAAAGGCATAAGATACAGATAATCAAAAATATTTTTCCAGGACTGTATCCACTTGAGTTTCTGTAGCTGAAGGCCATTTCTTAGGAGGTCATGGCCCCTTTCTCTGCATCAGTCATCTCTTTCCTACTCCCAGGGCTCAGGCCCCTTCTCCGTCTCCCTTTAGTCATCTCCACACTTAACAACACCCAGCCTTGCGTTATCCGACCTCCTGCCTCCTTGCCTGCATAGGCACCTTCAGTTTCTCCTGTGTGGAACCCCTCCATAGTGTCCCACAGGTCAGTGGGCCCTGTCCATTTCTCTCTGAACTCAGTTATGGGTAGTTCCTCCTGCTGTTTCTTCAAGTTCACTGCCCTTTTTTCGTGCATTGTTTAATCAGCTATTATTCCCCATAGTGGATTTTTTATGGAAGATACTGTATTTTTCTTTTCTTCTCTCTCTCTCTCTCTTTTTTTTTTTAATAGTCCTGGGATCAAAGCCCAGGGCTTTGCACATACTGCACACACTGGGCACCTGCCCTGCACAGAGCTACCTGCTCAGCTCCCATGTGGGACTGTTTACCTCTCATTTTTATCATGACCATTTCTCCTGATCCTTCGTGGACACATGGAACCTGTCTGTATTATATGTATCTATATTATAGCTAAATATTCTTGCCTGCTAATTTCATTATCTCTGTCATTTCTAGATCTCCTTCAGTTGATTGTTTTTGTTTATTTGTTTTTCCTGGCTGTGGTTCACATTCTCCTGCTTCCTTGCACCCCTGGTCATTTATTATTGAATTCCAGGTGTGGTAAGTTTGACATGGTTAGGTGCTGGGTTTTGCAGCACCCTGTTAAAGAGAAGTGACTTTCTACAGGCAAGCAGGTCACCTGGGTCAGTCTGATCCCTTTGAGGCTTATCGTGAGTCTATGACAGTGGAGTCAGAAGAGCTGCAATGCCACAGGTGATGCAGTGGATGCCCAGTGACTCCACCAGTGGCCTCCTGTTTAGGAAGGAAGTCTATCCACTCTCATGGGAATGCAAACTACCCCAACCCCGTGTGAGCTCCGGACTGCTAACCCCTGACTCCAACACTCACACACAGGGGCATGTTCAGCCGTGGATCTGAAGTAATCTCTGCAAATTTCCAGAGCAGCCTCTGTGCAGCGCACTTCTGTTGGGCTTTAGTCCTGCTGGTTCTGACCCCTGGGGCATCCCCGAACTCTGATCTCTGTCTCCATAATTAATTGAGACTCTCCCCAATTAACATTGCTTGTTTCCTCCTCCACCTGCCGTAGGTTCAGACCCTACAGATAGTAAGTGGGGGCAAGTCTTTGAATGTTTCCTCTTACTGGGATTATGTCCTGCATGACTTGTGGTCCAGAGTTGGTGCTGTGGTTCAAATGTTTGCTCCTCCAAAACTCTTGTTGGATTCAATTGCCACCGCAACAGTATTAAGAGGGGGGACCTTTCAGAAGTGATTAGGCCACAAGGGCTCCACCCTCACACATGGATTAATACATGAAGTGGGTTTGGAATGAAAGAGTGAGTTCAACCTCTCTCTCTCTCTCTCTCTCTCTAGCCCTTCCTTGCTAGCCCTTGCCATTCTGCCACTGGACACCTTCCGCCGTGTTGTGATGTGGCATGAAGGCCTTTGCCCAATGCCAGCAACTTGTATTGGACTTCCCAGCCTCCAGAACTCTGAGCCACTAGGTTTTGTTTGTTGTAGATTACTTAGATTTGGCTATTCTATTAGAGTAGACCAAATGGGCTAGGGCAGTCAGAAAGTGGTTCTTTTTCTCTCTAATTTTCTGGCTTCTTATAGTGGAAGAACAAATTCCATAGCATTTAGTTCTCTAAGAGGAAACGGGAAGTCTCTCGTAGAGTTTCAGGTATTATACTCACTTGCTGGAATCTCCACAACTGTTCCTTGAAATGGATAATAGGATTGTGTTAATTTTATAAATGAGGACACTGACCCAGGGAAAGTTTGAATCATTTCCCCAAGATCATTGATCTGGTCAATAGCAAGTTAGGAGTCCAGCCTATGTTTGTTTGATTTCAAAGTCTGTGTGATAAAATAGTACTCCTAATTTCCAAGTCATATTCCAAATTAATTGGAAATAAAAATAATTCATAGATAAAGTAACTCACTGGAGCTGAGTTGGGCTTTTAAAAAGTGATTGTTTTTGATAATCATATCACTTTTCTTGGAAAAACTTGAGTATTGCTTTTAAAATCTCTTGAAAAATGAGGTTCTTGGTAGAGAAATGCTTTCTGCATCCATTTCACTCTCTCCTCTGCATCCTTCCTCCATTCACTTGATTAATGTTCATTTAAAAATTCTGGTATCTACAAAGTGGATTCTTGAGTAAATGTGGACTTAACTCCTTTCTTTTGAAGTTGTCAGCCTTGTCACATGAAGTGGCCTCCCCCACATTTCACATTTGGCAAGTAGCTGTCAGCGGTGTGCTCAAGTCCTTGCTGTGTGACTTGGAATCAATCCTGCAAAATAATGAGTAATAACGAGCATGTGAGTGACGCGCAGCAGCTTACCGGGCTTCCTGTGGTCAAAGCCAAAATCAGCCATTCAGCTGATCACGATGACGGTGATGGTGACGACACAGGCTATGCTTCAGGGAACACGTCACGGATGTCATTCCAGTTCCCCTCTCAACCTTCCCCAGGGGGAGGTGTCTCCTTTTAACGAGTGAGAAAACTTAGTCTAGGAGGTTAATTAACTTGCCCCCATTAATACAGCTGATAAATTCGAGAGTCTGAATGGCTCAGAAGCCAGAACACTTCTCAGTGATATATTATTTGCATCGAATAAATAAATGAGGTGACATTTATACAAGGCCAAGTTCTGCAAGCCATGGCTCACACAGGCTGATTCAAACAGAAGCCAATATTTTCAAAAATGTATCACTAAGTGCCTGGGTTATATCTGACTCAGTTGATTCTCTGCACTGAATAGCAGGGTTATCTTTAAGTGAGTCTTCCTAAAGGAGAAGAGGAGGTTTTGATGGCATTGTCCTGTTACTGAGAAATATGCACCTCCATACATCATTTTGATAATATATAATATAGAACGATAATGTTATAGCTCAGATCTTAAATGTCTCCCAGAGTTCCTCATGCTGAAGACTTGGATGCCAGCCTGTGGTCTTGAGTGGGTTGGAGCCTTCAGAGGGTGGCCTAATGGAAGAGAGTTACGTCATGGGGTGTGCCCTTGAAGGGAACATGGGACCCTGGACTTTCCTCTCACTCTTCTCTCCAGCCGCCTTAGGTGAGTGACCCTGTACCACCACAGCTCCCACCAGGTTTCTCTCCCTCGCCACAGGCCCAGAGCAATGGCACCAAGCAACCAATCCACCTCTGAGACCATGAGCCAAATAAGTCTTCCCTCCCTGTGAGCTGAGTCTCTCAGGTCTGGATAGCTGAGTACACAAATTTGTTGATAAATATTTGAAATAGTTGAATTGATTCTCATTACCTCAGATGACAGCAACCTAGGGAGAGTTACTCACTAAGGATCCTGACTTTCCTTGCTAAGCAAATTTTCTTTCTTTTCTTTAACAGCCATCCTGGGTTACATGTCAGTCTTTCCTACATACAGCATGAAGATCATTTAGACAAGTCCAAATCAAGTGGTAACATAAGGTAGAATGTTCCTTTCCTAAAATTTGTGGGGATTTAGGCTGAGCATGAAGACCTGGCATCAGGGAGGAGGTGCATGGAGCATGGGCTCTGGAGGAAGGGCCGTGCTCTGAGAGATTTGCTGGGCTGTAAGAGTGTCCCCCCACTTCATTGTTGGTCTTAGTTCATCCTAGCATGAGTTTCATTTTGGTCTTCCAGTAAGTTGACTTAATGTCCCAGTATTGCCTCCCCTTTATGGTCCCAGTGAATGGTGATGTCAGCGGTGATGCTGGAACGTCCCGTCCCCTCCACTCCTCACTCCCATTCCTTGCCCTCTAAACAGCCCCCTTGCCAGCTCCCTTCATCTCTAGTCTAACAGCCACCTACACCACCATTGGTATGGGAACGAGACAAGAAAATATCCTCAGGACTCCAGCAGACTGTTGGGGAAAGATTCCAACTCCGGTTGTTTTGAAAATACTTTGAGTTTCAGTTAATTATTAATTTTTTATCTTTTTTTTGCCACTGTGGATGGTTTGTGGGGATAAATCTCTGCCATCTTAGTAGATGAAGGAGGACTGCTCCCCCAGCTCAGGGAACAGCCAGGTTCTAACTCACTGGTTTTTGATTTCTTAGATCCTAGATTGATTTTTATTTTTAAATTTCATTTAGGAGAACCAATAAAATTGTTTTGACACTTTTAGTCAAAAACATTTTATTATTCCTAAATAATAGTCTCCTTTATGAACTAGAAGTACCTTTTTCAAAAGGTGATGCTACTCACACACGACCAGCCAGGTAAAATACATTGCAAGTTACTTACCCAGTTGTAGTAGAACATTTTTGTTGTAATAACTTACATTTTCTTATTAATAGTACTAGCAATAATTATGTTGTCATGGTTTCCATATGAACATTTTCATTTAAGTTTTGAAATTTTTTCTTAAGTTAAAATAGCTCTGTTGTAATAATGGACTCTTGATCTTCAGTTTTTAGCAGTCCTCGCATCGGGTCATTATTGTAATTACTTACCGGGAGAACGAGCTGACATCTACTCTTTCTTTTTGACGCTCCCTGCCTCCATCAAAAACTTTTCCCAATCAATCTCTGGGCTGCTGTCAACCTTTCTTTTCACCTATGGCTTTGATCTCAGAGTAGCTTTCACTCTAAAGAGAAGCAGGTCTAAATCCTCACTCTCTGCTTCAAAGCCTTTAACAAGATCATCCAAGATTTTTCAACTTTCTTTTGCTTTCAGTTATTCCTACTCAGACGTTCTACTTGAATAAATTTGGTGTCCTTGAAGTGTCTGGGCCCATTCACTCCACTTTCTCTCTTCTGGAACTTCTCCTGGCCACCTCCCTCGCTGTGGAATGTTCTACGCCTGCATCTGGCCAGTTCTCAGGGTTCTCTCACAAGTAAATAACCAACAAACACAATTTGGTCATCTGATTAATAATGGACTTGGGAATTTTGGGATTGCCTTTGCTACGCTAAATCTAATTGTGCCTCATTCAGATATGAGGTAAAAGAACTAATTGGCATCATCTGCGTGTGTGCCGGTAGCCTGCGCGTCCTCCTGGGAGTTCAGCTGAACTGAATTCCTTTGCAGCAGCTCTGAGTCACATGTGACCTGGTAACCTCCCTCTCTGGCTGTTCCTTTTCTCATTCGTGCAGTGGTAATGAAACCTACCTTCAACCCTTGGCAATATTCATAGCTATGAGACCCCAGGATATTCATTCTCATCACCACACAAACTTGGGGCAGTATCTCCCAAATTTCATGTCAGGCATTAACCTTCCATATTTCTTTGCATTGACCATCGACACCACCTCTCTCTTCCCTTTTCTAACACTCCTCAAGAAATACCTAAATTCACCAGTCTCTACTCCTAGTCCAGTGATGATTACTCCCATCACCCCTCCAGGTCTTCAGGGATCTGCTCCCCCACAACACAGGGTCGTGCTCTTTCATGACTTCTGGGCTTCCGCGTCTTCTGACTGCGCACCACCACTGCCTGGCCCTGCTAACTCCTCCTCTTCCCTCCCCAGACCTAAGCAGCAGGTTTCGTCTTCTGTCATGGTCCATGTTCAAGTAATGTCATTGGGTCCACGGTTTTATCTACCACTATACATTGATGATCACAAAACTGATTTCTCTGCCAGTTTCTTGCCCTCATCCACCGATAGCAGGATAGAGAATAAGTGTCTCAGCTGTTACACGTCCAAACAGCCCTTGCCAGCCTGTCCCTCCTACAGGAAGCCACCACCTCAGAGCTCAGGTGCTGGGGACACAGCACCACCTGTCCATCAGCAGGTCCTGTCCACTCCTCCTCCGGCCCCATCCTGAATCTGGTCCCTCTGCACTTCCTCTGTCTACTCCCAGTCAGACGCCATCCTCCCTCACTGAATCCTGAGGCAGTGGCCTCCCAGCTGTTTTCCTACCACTCTTCAGCCTCTAGAATGTCCTACTCACAGCAGCTGAAGGGACCCTTTTAACATACATCAGCTGTATCTAAACTGCCACGTGCCTATGCGTCCTATTCATGGTAAGGTGCGAGGTCCTTGCTGCTGTCATGGCTTCTTGAGCAGCCTCTCCTCTGCTGCCCACAGGGGCTCCAGAGCGCCCTCCCAATGGGCTTCTGGACTGTTCTCTCAGCACTGTGAGCTCCTGCACCAGCTCCTTTGTGTGGTCTGCTCCTCATGCCTGGGATGCTCTCATGCCATCAGGCCTCAGCTCGACTCCTGTCCCCTCGGAGGCCTTGTGCCCACCCTCTGGTAGCATGCCATCCCTTTTCTCTGCTTCAGTGTTGCCCAGGGCTCCTATCAGAGTAGCCATGAGATGTCAGGATGAGATGCCCCAGTCCTTGCCAGGCATCCTGTCCAGTTACCTTCAGTTTAGAGCCATCTCTCACACGGGTCCCGACCTTCCCACTTCCACTTCAGGTAGTCACCACCTCTTGTGTGGGTAACTGTCAGTAGATGCCACAATCTCATACTAAGAGTGTCAGTATGATTCAAACATGTGAAGATTGCATTTGAGCCTCACAACTGTGCTGCATTAGATAAGTAGCTATTTTATCCTCATCTTCATGTAAATCTTGTGTCTCAGACAAGATGATGTATGTACCTGAGGTCATGGAGATTATCGGCAAGAGACTGTAAGTGGGGACTATTTTGTAGTATGCCTTGCTGCCTCATGTGAACCTCCCAGGTTGCTAGGTGATGCTCTGGTCCCTGCTCCTCCAGCTGTTGTTGGCCCCTGGCAGGGGTCAGACACTGCACAGACACTGAGGGTGTGAGCCATATGAGTGGCGGTCTTGCCTTGGGAGCCTCTCTTCAGGTTCTTCCACTGGGGCTGCTTCTTCATGAGTGGAGTCCGTCCTCAGAGCTGGGAGGTGGGGAACTCTGAGATTCCACACAGCCTGGCTGCTGTGCTCACTTCCCACAGCTTCAAGATCTGCACTTCCAGAATCTTCTGTTTCCCATAACAGAGGAGGTTCTTTTCTCCTCTCCCTATCCACTCTTCCCATCTCTAAGTCTCAGCTCAGACCTCTTCAGTGACAGCCCAGCCACACGTGGTGTTGTGTCTGTCCTCGGAGCTCCCATAGCATGTTTTCTGTAAGCCTTTTGTAATTGGTTAGCTGTGCAAGCTGTTGGGATGCAGGTCCCCCTCCTCAGCTGCTCTGCAGGGTGCTGGAGGTGCAGGCCACAGTTTACACACCCCCACCAGCCCCACCCCACACAGGGCCCCAGAGGTGATAGGGTCTCCAAATATCTGCTGAATGGATAGATGAATTAATAGATATTCTAAATTATCCTTTCTCTTTAGGTCTTTATTAAGAGATTAGCAATACAAAAAAGTCATGATATTTTTATTTCTAAAATATATAAAGTATCTTTGGAAAATTTTAACTCCATTTCTAAGTCTCAGCGTATGTTTGCACCTACTGGCTTTTTAAAATTAAAATAATCATTTTCTCCTCCAGGTACCAAGAAAGTAGCTCAAGGGATTGCAGAATTTACAGACACTGAAAAAGATTTATAGACACATTATTTCACTCCTGGATCTTATTTCAACTGTTACCCAAATAGCTTTGTTAATTCAGTCCCAAACCCCTTTCACATCCACAGCAGTCCTAAGGGAAATTGAGTTACTAATATAAACTAAGATAATAAATGTTGCTTTTCATCATTTGCCACATTTTTGCAGAAACCTAGAAATGTTTGCTATGAAACAGTGTGAAAGAAAGAACATTATACAACTAAAATTCATTTGGCCATTATTGCATTCCCATATATTCTGGTTGGTACTGTAGGTGTTATTTCTCTGTAAAAACCTCTTCCTCTCTCGAGGCAGCTGCTCTTCTGGATTCTGTTTGCAGAGCTCTGTTTACAGTGTGCATTAATGTGATGCCCATGAAGTTCCTGAGCAGAGTGCTTGGCACCTGGTGCATTCTCCATGAATCATCACTGAGTGAACCTGTAGGGCTTATCTGAAGGCTCCTGGTGCTTCAAGACAGAGTAGGTAGTGGTTATGGGACCTGCTCATAATTAGCAATTGTTATGAAACTGATTTTTTAGGAAAGAGGTGGATTTTGAAATAGAAGCGATCATGAATTAAATGTGAATTTCAGGAAAGGTGCTTTGAATTCCAGTATGCTGGGACTGAGGGAGGTTTCGGCATAATTGTCACTCTTCACAGTGTGACTAAGCAGTGTTGTCTCCATTGTGAAGAAAACAAACAAATGTCCTTGCATCAGATAGTGAACAAGTTGTAATCCAGACTTCAAACTCTGGTCTTCCTGATTCCAAGGTCCAAATTCTGTTCCGTATGCACCACGGGGCTTGTTTGTGTGACAGTGTGGTCATCACGCGAGGAGCAGTGCCACTTATTTTCTCCTACTATCCAGGTCAGGATCCGTGGTTCTGGACATGACGTTATTCCAAGCACTTATCAGCTGGTCTGAGCACCCGACCAGTGTGAGTGCACAGGGAAGCTGGCCACGATGCCCTGGCTTTCCTGCCACAGTGATGCGTGCTCACGTGGGGCCAGGCCCTGGGAGCCTCTAAAAGGATATGCAGAATTACATGTAGGTAAGGTGGAGGGTGCTCTTGTTTTTCCTATGAAGAAGTTTGATTTCATTGAATTCTTACAGAGATTTTTGACCTTAAAGACTGAAAACTTCTATGGGTTGGTGGATTATATAAATGATTGGACCAAAAGAAAAAAAAATGGATATTTATATATAGGAAGAAGGATCAAGAGAAGAGAATTTTTGAGATTTCTGAGGTGAGAGGTGGTGGCTTTCCGGGGCAGCCCAGCAGCAGAGATGTGAGCCTGCAAAGTGTGAGCTCTTTGCACGTGGGGGCCACAGGGCCCGCTCCTGGGTAGATAGGACTGTGCCGTCAGATGGACCTGGTTGGGGAGTGCTCTGTGTTCTTAAATATAGTTCCTGAAGTTAACTGAGAGGTGGATTTAGTTCTCCTTCCTCACTTCTTAAGTCTTCAAAACTGAAACTCATTTTTTTCTTTGCCTTTAATTAGTCAATATTACTTCCTGGGTTTTCTTTTCCTTTTTTTTTTTTTTTTTTTTTTTTTTTTTTTTGTTTTTCCCCCGGGGTTTTTTTTTTTTTTTTTTTTTTTTTTTTTTTTTGCAGTGCTTGGATTTGAACCCAGGGCCTTGTGCTTTCGAGGCAAGCACTCTACCAACTGAGCTATGTCCCCAGCCCCTGGGTTTTCTTTTTAATAACTTGATAAGATAGCCAATTTGTCTTCAATGTGAATATTATACAGGAGAAACCTTCTTTTCCAATGCACGCACAAGCAAGAGAAATTTCTAGCTCCTAGTTATGGAGGCTGGAAGATCAAGATCAAGGCTCTGTTCCTCACTGGTGTGCCTTCTCACGTGATGGGGGAGGCCTGGCTGCACTCAGGTCCTCTTTTACTAGAGCACTAATCCTATTCAGGAGGGTTTTGCCATCAGGACCTCACCATCTCCCAAAGACACCAGCTCTTAACAAGGTCACACTGGCCATTAGGGTTCAAAGTATGATTTGGCAGGGGTGGGGAGGGTACAGAGACACAAACTTTCAGGCCATAGCAAACCTATTTGAAAGTGGTTTCAGTTGTCTTTTAAATACGTAGATAGCTTGGTCTATTTCCACTTTTAGTGGAAATATACCACTGTGAAATTTAGCGTGAGTCCTCGTTCTGTCCTACAGGAAGAGGTCAGTGATGGAGTGGTTGGCTGGTTCTGTGGCTTACAGAAGCCTTCTGTATTTGGCCTCCTCTCCCAGCTCTCCCGAGTTTTGCCAAGCATTATGATCTAGTATTGCTCAACCTGTTGCCTGTACAGACTGCAGGTGCTTTGTCTGTAGTCAGGTATATTTTCTTTGAGCCATGTGGACTCTTAAAGACACAAACATGTTTAAAGCAGGTAAAAGAACCCCCTCAGTGACATACCATGGGGACTACTTCATAGTTTCATTGACTAGTGCAGCATATATTTATTTCCTGCTGTGTGCTGGGCAGCGTTTGGAAATGCCACTGTGAAGGGCAGCACTGCAGGTGTCAGGAACTGCTTCAGCAGAGCTGGCAGGGAGAAGCATGAGGTTCTGAAGGAGTGGAGGGAAGGGACCACAAAAGAGCTTTGGCAGGGAGAAGTCCCACCGAAGATGGGACATTCTGTTGAGCAATATTTCCCAGGGGAAAAAAGGTTGAGACAGAGAAATGTCACATGCAGAAGAAATGGTGTGAAGAGATGAGAAAGAATGTCAGACTTCCAAGGAACTGAGGGAATCCCACCATGGCTGGAGTACCAACCGCAAGGGGATGTGTACCCTGCTTTTCGGGCGTACCGTCCACAAGCTCACCCTAAAGGTGCCCATCGAAGTCTGTGGTGGCTGTGTGGATCCAGAGACCTGAAATAGTCAGACTTCTCTTAATTTAATCTGCCTCGATATTTATTAAAATAGTTTTAAAGATGCAATGCTTTAATCCAAGTAAAGGGTAATTGTTAAAGAGTAATTTCTAGGGGAAGCTTTGAATGTAAAATTTTCTCTAGAACTCTGCAGTAACGGTGCATAGTTGATTTTAATCTTTCCCATTTATTATTCTCACCTGTTTCAGCACGTGTGCTTCCTAGGGCCATACCTCCCCATTTGTGTCCAGGGTGTGAAATGGCGCTTCATGATGCCCACGTCTGTCACTATTTCTGGGTAACATAGTAAAGAGGAGAATGAATGGAACTTTGGTGTGTCTACAGAATTTGGAAGCTCTGGGTCTTTAAGTTTCCCCTCATTTGCATTTGTAAATGCATCTTTCTCACTCTTTAACTCACTTTTATGTCCATATCCAGAGTAAGGAAATGGGGTCATGTTTGAAAGTAAGAGTTGGGTTGGTAGGTTGACACATTCTAGGTAGCAGGTCTCATGGTGTGACTGTGAGACGAGTCATTTGGCATTGACTGTACGGGGCAGGTAGTCAAAGTGGCAGCGTGTCTTGCCTTTACAACCAAGTATGAACATTGTAAAATTGATTTTGTTGCACAGTGCACTGATATTATCTGACAGTTCTTTCAATGCATGTCTTGAAGTCCCTCAAACTTTAAACAAAGTATCCATTTTATTGGTTTTAGAAATGGATAATGAGAAAAAAGAACTGGGAACTCATAATTGAGCATGACAGCAACATTGATGCAAATAATACCTGGTCGCAATTTCAATAATTAAATATGTTATGTCAAAGTATATACTGGAAGCAACCTACACCTAACTGAATTAACATGCAGTGTGGTTCAGTGAGACAACATGGGGAAGTTCAGAGTGCAATACGGGGAGGTTAGACCAGAACATGCTGAGAGTCCACTAGGAGCAGGAAGACTCCTATTCCTGAAAGAGGATGCTGCTGGTGGAGTAGACACAGAAGCACAGAAGGGAGACACTTCTTGACAGATTCAGAGAAATTCAAATTTTAACCCAAAATGGACCAAGAGTGAATGCGAAAGCCTGGGAGAAACCAAAATTTGGTAACTGGTTTGAACCAGGATGAAAAGCAGATTGGAGTTTGGAGGTTAATAAAAGGTTCTCAAAATGCCAGAGAAACCTAGCTGGAAACTACCTGTTTAGCTCTTCAGTGAGAAAGCTTACCAAAATGTATGACTTTGACGTTTCAAAATGAACTGTGGCAACATGGGCCATGCACCTTGATCTTGTCCTAAAGAATGACATTAAGTGGAACAGGGCTCTAAAATGAGTCCAAACTAATTAAACCTATGTAAAGTAGCCATCTTTCAAGGATAAGTAACAATATTTGAAGACATTAAAAAAATGAGTTTCGATGCATTGACGCACCATTCCATTTTAAGGAAGCTTTGTGCGATTTTTCAGGAATTATCCAGTACTGATGACTAAGCCCCGGTAACACACACACACGAAAGTCTTCGCATTTGGTACCGCTTCCCATTTTGGAATGAGAATAAGAAGGCTGCTGTCTTGGATTTTGCTTCTGCGTAGTTGAAAAACCTATGGCAGAAGCCACTGTTTCTGCTTCTGTCTCCTGTTTCTATTTCAGAAATATACGTATGGCAATCAACTTTGTCCACAGGTCGTAAAAGGAGAGGCTGTATCAGATACCATGGTCGGCAGCCCCCTGCTTCTGTGCTGCTAGTAGGTGAAGCTCTTCCTAGCGATGACAGTCAGCGGCATCTAATGGGTTGTGACCGTCTTCATAGCAGTGGGTATCTCTGACGATGCTCTGCCTGTGTTTTAAGTGTAATGCACCACAAAACCTTGGACTGTAACGGAGTCACACCCCTAGACAAGACGTGCACACAGCCATCATGCCTTCCCTCACACCTTCATTTGGCAAATACTACGGAGAGCATCCAGGTAGCGTCTTGAAATGGGAGTTGTGGCTGAGCCTGAAAGCCACCACCCGCTCTTCTAGGTTCAGTCATTTAGTTGTGTAATCTGTTATGGCTTTGACTGTGGTCATCACCAGCAGTGAAGGAAGAGGTGTTGTGCAATGACCGGGACTCTCTGGGTACAAATGTCAAGCTGTGTATAGTTGAGCTGGTGGGGGGCAGGGTGGACAGGCAAGACAGGTGTCAGATCTTCTCCCCAAATGTCCCTAGAGTTCCTGTTGCGTAACCCTTTCTTCTGGTCCCCACTAGAAGAATGCCTGAGCCTGAACAGTGTGTTCATCCCTTCAGCTCAAGTCTTTTGCAGGGAGATACGTTGTCACCTGTCAAGGAAGCTGTAATACTTACATGTTGCCACTCAACACAGCAAAGTGCTGTGCCAGCAAGGAACTGGGAAAATAAATCCAAAGTAGCCTTGGGAGGTTCTCCTGCCCAAGGCTGTGCCCTGCGCACTCACCTGGAGTCCCACATGGAGCTCTGGTGCTGGGATCTGAAGCCTGGAGACATGGGTTTGATTGCATTTAGGGAGGTGCCACACGAAGCTGGCAGCACTGGGCCTGTTTCTATGTTTGCTGACTGTTGGTGTCATTCTTATTAAATCAGAGCTGGAGAGGATGTGTCACATTCCCACAGGACAGCTGGCAGGTTGGAAGGTGGCATTTAGAGCATTACTCACTCTCTATAATAATTGTACTTGACACTGCTGAGGTTTCCCGTGTAGGCATTTGACATATCTGACCTCCTGCCCCTCCTCAGGTCCCCTTCCCATGGCTTCCCTGGCTTCCCTGGCTTGTAGGACACCTTGCCAAGGCGTCCCACTCCTGCTCTATCTCCCTGACTGGCCCTATTTAGCTATCTCTGCCCTGCCCTTCGTCTCAGTCTCCAAAACAGGGGTGCCCTCAGGGCTATTCCTTGCCCTGCTCTCTGCCCTCTCTGTGCTCCCCTCCTGGCTGTCTCCTGCCCCTTTGGGGTTCAGTGGATCTTCAGCTTAAATCCCTGTTTAATCCTAGAGCACTTTCTTGGACCCAAGAAAATTTGCAGTTGTCTGGTGGATTTTCACCAAGACACTGAACCCAACAAGTCTCACGACTACACGTGTAGCCTCAACGGGTCTTCCATTCGCCCAGCCACACAATCTGGGTTTACCTCGGATTCTTTCCCCATCTTTCCTGGGCCTCACATCCAAACCCTATCTCTGTTGACCTTTCTTGCTTAATGTCCACTGCTGTTCATCCCTACTTGAGACTCTCCATCTTTGTACTTAACATGGAACCTTGCACTCCCTGAGTCAAACCCTCCTCCATCCCTGTCCCAGGCACCTGCTGGGTGTTGATGGAGGGAATTTTAGATAGACCATTAGGCATATGGTGTTAGAATACCGAAAGACAAACCTGCAACCCAGAGAGAACTGAGAGCTACAGTGGGTGCTGCAGGGGAGCAAAGTAGAAGGGAGCAGGTCTGGGAGAGCCCGGAAGCTTCCAGGTGGACCCCCTCTGAGGGGGTCCAGATCTTTGCAAGGGCTGGGGATGTAGCTCTCCTGGCTTAAAAGAAGCTCAGGCTGCAGAGGAGCCAGCTGCCGCCCCACAGGAGGGAGGGACCCCCGCCTCCTCTCCTCCTCTCCTCCTCCAGCCTCCTCTTGCACCTGCTAGGGCATAATCTAACAGCCAATGAACTGGCGAAGGAGACGGAGGGATTTCATGCCAAATCTGTGTGTGTGTGTGTGTGTGTGTGTGTGTGTGTGTGTTTTAGATGTCTTTATTTCCTCATGTTTTGACTTAGAAATAAAAAGCAAATATTCTTCCAAGACATCTAACTGAGCTAAGAGGAAAGAGGTCCTCCCACGCGCTGCAGTGTCTCTTGGCCTTTCTGGACATTCTTTTTTTAATTTTAATTTTAATTTTATTTGTTCTAATGAGTACTACATGACAGTAGAATGCATTTGTATGTCTTGATAGGTCATACATAAATGGAGTGCAATCTCTCATTTTTCTGATTGTACATGTTGCAGGATCACATGGTTATGCAGTCACACATGGACATGAGGTAACAATGTCTGTTTCACTCTACTATCCTTCCTACCCTTCCCTCTCTTCACTCCCCTCTACCTAATCTGAAGTAACTCTGTTCTTCCCTACCCCCTTCCCTTCCCCTGCTTATTGTGAATTCGCATCCTCGTGCCACATCTTAACCAGAGCGCCCACTAGAGGATGGAATGCAGGCGGTGGCTTGAATGTGAGGAGCTGGGGAGCCATCCGCGTTGCCCCTCTCTATTCTGCAGGCTGTCGCACTGCTGGACACACGTTGATCTCCCTTTCCCGTCGTACGTGCTTCATGGAATAACTGTTCCCCCAAAGACGCTTAGCCTCTCCTAGAATATGGAGAACCCGGAGTCCAACAAGCAGGCTGCCCTTCTTGGGAGATTTAATTTCTCTGTTAGTTTATTCTCTTTCTTTCTTTGTTTTGTTCCAAGGTTGGCACCCAGGGACACTAAGCCACTGAGCCATATCCCCAGCCCCCTTTTTATTTTTCATTTTGAGACACGATCTTGCTAAGTTGCTTAGGGTCTCTCTAAGTTGCTCAGGCTGGCTTGAACTTGACATCCTCCTGCCTCAGCCTCTTGAGTTGCTGGAATTATAGGCATGAGCCACCACTCCCAGATTTTTTTCATTTATTCTTAATTGCAACAGAATGTCTTGTGCCTTAGAGAATAAATTGAATTTTAAAGTTAACAAAAAATACAAACACGTAAGGTAACTAGGGGGTATAAAGGAGGGAGATATTAGACATTGCTTCATGTACACACATATTTGCATAACTAGTGATGAGAACTTAGATTTCTTTGTGGCTTCTCTTTTCTGAAACCCATTTCATGTTACCTCTTTCCTCAGCCATATCTCAGTTATAGGAATTTTTTTTTTTGTAGTTGTATAGGGTGCTGTCAATCTTCATTCCTGACAGTCCAAATACTCACTCGTCCAGTCTTTACTGGTTTTACATAGTGTTCATTAACTTTTACTGTTGGACATGAAATTCTGACAGATGCCACAGGAATCCCCTGTCTCAGGAGCTCATCTCCCTGTCACCACTGTGCAGTAAGAATCGAATTTCCCTTAGCGATTGGGACCAGTGCTTGAGCCAACCCAGCCATTTCTTCCCGTTAGCTCGCTGCTCAAGGAACTCAAAATGACCCCGTGGCATCTCAACTAATGTCTCTCCTCTTTACACATGGAACTGCTTTTGTGTCCCGCAGTGGAAACTCTTCCCTCTTGGTACTAACGCATCTAAACCAGCAGATCCCAAGTCAAGAAGATGGAAACCAAACACTCTGAGCGGTTTATTCAGCATAAAAGTGAAAGTGGCCACTCCACCCCACCCCTTGATTCTGCACACGTGTTTTCTGACTGTAAGAGAAGTGGCACCATCTTGGTTGGTTGGGCAGAGCATGTATCAGCTTGTGCCAGAGCTCCGTCGGAGACAGCCCCAGCCTATTTCCACACTTCCTTTGTTGTCAGTGAGTTCCTCACTCACAGCAAGGTGTGAGCACACTGTGTGCACAGGACATCCATACGTCTGTGGCCCACGATGCTGTGAGGATAGAGGATAGGAAGCTTGGTCCATATCCAGAGTGAGGGCCATTTACTGCCCGCTCCATCACGTAAGCCCTCCCCCCCATAATTGGCCTGCTGCTAAGGAGAGCCCACTCCATGCCTCACACTGGTTCCTGAAGGTGGCGGATGAGGAGTCACAAGCACAGGTGCCCAGATCAGCTTAGTGGGAGAGGTGACTTGCTCTCTATGCAAGGCTGTCTTGCCATGGTGCCGACTGAGCAAATGCGGAGGACGGCCTGAGGAAGGAGGCTCCCTGACCTCCCCAGAGCAGGGTTCTTGTTGACCCGATGACTGCACCTTCCCTTGCGGGAATCACACTGTGGTGAGCATTTTGTGGGGTGCAGGTACCTTTAAACTCCAGACCCAGGTTCGAGAGTTCCATAGAATGCTTTGCTTTCAACCTCCTAATCTCATTCTCTCCAAGTCCTTGACCATCCAGCCAAAGTGTTCATGACTGCCATATAAATTTGCTACACTTCTGAACACGTGAGTCTTGGCCACGTAAGCAACCAGATGCTGCGTTAGTCTGTTTGGTAGTAGCAGTGTATCGCACGAAGTTGGTGGTGAGGTCTGAGTATTTTCTTCCTGTCATTTGTTCCCAAGTGCCTCTCGCATGAGTCTGAAGGTGTGACTTGAGCAGGGGGCAAGGCTGGGGCAGTTCAGATCCCATCCAGGCTGTGATGGCAGCTCAGGTGGCGTGGGCCCTTCATCTTCGTAGAGTCAGGATTTTATTCCTTGACAAGGAAACTGTTTCTCATGGCCACTTGACAGAGGCTTGAATCTTTTGGGTCACGAGGCCCAGTGGCACAGCAGCTTCCGCAAGCCCAGACCTGCTGCAGCCTTCTCTTGCTGGAGCGCCAATCAAAACTCCTGTCTTCCAGGCTCCTTGATCACCAGGCAGGAGCAGTATGCACATCATAAGGTGCAAAGAGGCCATTGAGTGTCGTGCTCCCCTTGCAGTGGTCAGCATTACAAGGTCCACACTCTGCTGTTAACACAGAAAGGTCTGTCCAGACATGCTCAGAACCGTCTGACCCCTCAGACGAAATGACACCACTAAGCTTCCATGAGCCTTATGTCCCAGCTTGCGTGTCTTTTACTAAAACATTTAGGGTGTGTGCTGTGTCCGTACATCTGGTCTTATCAGTATATGGTCCAAATAGTCAGTTTGAGGTAAAGATAATCAATGTTTCTGCCAATATAATCATGGCAGAGAGTAGGGGAGTAGAGAGCGGACACAGCCCCAAGAGAAGTGAAGGTGGTATGCAGACCCTACCAGGCAAGAGCAAATGCTTCGCATGGTCCTTGAAAATTGGTATAAAATAATTTGTCTAATCGAAAGATTTAAACCAGAAGTCGGGGCTGCGTGTGTTTGCTCCAGTGAAGGTGAAGGTACCAGGGTTGGAACAATGCCTCACAGCCTAAGTAAATTTGTGGTGATTTATAATAACTCTCCACGCCATGTGTCAGGCAGGTGAGTCAGTGAGCACGTGGTGAGTGAATGGCCCTTGCTGGTCTCGGGTCTTTGGTGGAGGTGGTGCACGGTATCGGTATTCCCTGGTAGGGAGGAGATATTTCAGGAGCTGCTGCTTCTCTCAAGTTTAGCATCTCTTATACCACAGGGCAGAGAGACATGTGGGAATTCTGCCAGCTGCTGCATATGTCTGTTTCAGGACAGGAATAGGAACTGGAGAAATAGCCAAGCGATGGCATGTTTTGGATCCTCTGGAATCAATGTGAAATAGACTTGGTTTATATACATTTATCACCTTACTACCATGAGCCTCCACGTTAGTGGCCAAAATGCGTTTGGATACCAGGAACTGACTTCAACACAAGCCAGCAGTCCCCAGCTCCTGGTCATTCTATTAGGTGCAACGGGACCCTCTGGGGAGGAATATTTCCTATGACTGACGGAGAAGAAATGCCCATGAGGCCAGGGCCTTGCACGGCCAAGTCCTTGCAGTATTTACCTGCAGTGGTAGGAACTGTTTGGAAGCTTAGGAAAAGAAAATCACACACTCAGGAACTGTTCAAAAACCAGAAATTGTGTTAAACAAAAAGATGAAAAATTATTTTATTTTATTTTATTTTATTTTATTTTACTTTATTTTATTTTGTGGTACCAGGGATTGAACCCAGGAGCTCTTAACCACTGAGCTGCATCCCCAGATCATTTTTATTTTTTATTTTGAGACATGATCTCACTGAGTTACTTAGGGCCTTGCTAAGTTGCCGAGGCTGGCTTTGAACTCATGATCCTCCTGCCTCAGCCTCCTGAGCTGCTGGAATTACAGGTTGTGCCACCACACCTGGCAAAATAATTGTTTTAAAATAATTTTCTGCTTGTAGCTGTAGGACTGACTTGTAGAAAATCTGTGCCAAAATATTGTAGAAGTCCAAAAGGCTACAGAATTGCAACTAACTTCATAGACACTCTAAGTCTTTAGTGTGAAAATTAGAGCATTGTGTTGGCCAGATGCTGGGCCCTGTGACAGAGGGAATCATCGAGACAGATTCAGAAAAAGCTGATTTTCAGCTCTCAAATCTCCATGCTTCTTTGTCTGGAAAAACAGCCCTTCTCCCTTCTCAGCCTTCTTGCTTGAAGACCAGTTGCTACTGACTCTTTGGAGGGTCAAGATCAGCTGGTCTGGGAGCGCCACAGAAGCCAGAGGCAGCTTCTGCCTCTGGAACAGAGCATCTCTGGGGAGGCACTTTTGCGGTGGTGTTGCTGACAAACAGCAAGGAGACAGGGAGGAGCAGCTTTCCATTTCGCTTCTGCATTCTGAATTCCTGCCTCCTATTGCCAGGAGCTCAAAAGTCCAGCTGGCAAAGGATTCTGGGCAAAGTCCTTTGCAGAGTTGCATCCACAGCAGCAAAAGCTGTGTGGAGGGTGAACTTGGAGTTGGGAGAAACAACAAAACACCTGACAGCCTTGCACTACTTCCTGGTCGGGCCCAGGCTGGCCGCGGATCCACAGAGCCTTCCTCGGCCTTCCCCGGGCCCCAGACTTAAAACCCCACAGGCTTTGTGCCCATTGTGGGATTGCCACTCACACCTGCTGTGCGTGGGAGCCTCTGTCTGCATTTTCTCATCAGTAACAGTGTGTTTTCACTCCCTCCTAGAGGAATCAAGGGGGCAAAATAAAAAGAGCTCTTTCCCTTTGATCTCCCAGCATGCAGGGCAACCTGCCCTCGCTCACTACCCTAACGTCTGTCTAATGAATCTGCTTCACTTTCCTTTGCTTTTCCCATAAGCAGCGGGCACACTTCCCCTCAACCTGCCAACCTCAAAGTGTGTGCGCTTGGTCACAAACGCAGGGAAGGATCTGAGCAAAACTGATGGTTAGAAAAGCAACCCTGGGTGGGCTCGAGAGGGGCAGCTCGGGAGGAGGAGCAGCACCTCTGCTCCAAGGACCTGGGGAGCAGGGGAGCAGGGGTGCAGCTCCTGTGCAGCTTGATGCTAATGCAAGTGTCAGTTTGCGCAGGACCCTAATACACAGAGAGGACCGTAGGTGCATGCCTGTGTGTGGCGGGTGGGGAGGGTGATGTGCCTCCTTGCTTGGTATTTGCTTAGGCGCTAGAATATCACTTTCAGTTGCTATTTGTTTACCAAAATGAACATATTCATTCAAAATAGTGAAAATTAGGGGAAGCATTTAATATAGAAAAAATGCACTTCATTCTAATCTGATTTGTTTATTTCCTTTCAGTGTGACCATATGGATTTTTATAATTCAAAGCTTATATTAACATACTTATTTTTAAAGAACATTTGATTGTGATCATTTGATACCCAAACTAAGAACATAGTGAATGGATTCCTGGTAGCAAAGTAGAATGTAAGAGCCAGGCATGGTGGTGCCCACCTATAATCCCAGCAAATGGGGAGGCTAAGGCAGGAGGATCACACATTTGAGGCCAACCTCAGCAAATTTGCAAGGCTCTAAGCAACTAAGCAAGACCCTGTCTCAAAACAAAAAGTAAAAAAGGCTGGGATATGGCTCAGTGGTTAAGCACCCCTGGGTTAATGTTGTGTGAGTCCAGTGCCTCGGGGTTACCCTCCATAAAGTGATTTCTCACTAGGTTGCACAGGAGTGAAATGGGTGTGTTCACTCCCAGTAGAGGCTAACACTGTGTGCAGCCTTGCTGCAGAGAAGATGGAGCCTGCACGGGGATTCATTCCTCAGCCCTTGTTCATGCAGACTGACCTCAGTGTGAATGGTTCAAACTGCAGCAGAGAGAGAGAAAGAGGTCAGAAGGTTCTGGCAATTTCAAGAGCTGACAGAGACATGGCAGGGGGCAAGGGATTATTTTTAGGGACATAGTCTATAGCTTCATCTCAGGGTCCCCCTCTGTCGGGAGAGGCTTGGCTGGGAAATGCGTAGGTCTTTCTCACAGTCTCATTCAGTTTTACCTCCACTATAATCCACATGCTAGGTGCGGAAAGGGCTGCAGTGTGGGTGTCTGCAGTACAGCCAGTCCCAGGGAGGGACTCAGCCTATTAAATGCAAACTGAAGAGTCACCTGAGTAGGACTCGTACTGAAGTCACATAACTTTCTCTAGAAATGCCTGATGCAAAAGTATTTATGTGCAAAGCCATTACGTGTGGCACCTCTCAGCATGAAAAGATTTAAAATCATTCTTCATTACATATTTTAAGCCCTACCTTCTCTCCCTTTCCACTTTAAGAAGCCTTTTCTTTGCCTGCATTGTATTTACGATTTAAAGTAGCTTTTATGTCACCAAGAATTATAGCTTCTTTTCCACAGTGATTTACATTTTTGTGTTACTCAGAAACAATCCTGGACAGTTTGACAAAACATTCTTCATCGAGCTGTTATCATATGAACTTCGGAATGGATACTGTCACTTGGTCCCCCCAAATCCTTCAATGTCACTTCAATGCATGCAGAATAAATACCCATCCCTGGATTTGGTAGCCTTTGATCTTCGCAGTCTGATGACGTTCTACTTTCCAACATGTGCCCACATTTCAATTACATCACAGTGCCCGTCTTCTCCACCCTGGGGACCCCTCAGCGCCTGTGGGTGACTCTGCAGTGGCACTTACTGTACTGGAGTGCTGCTCTGTAGATCTCATCTCTGCTGGCAAGACTCTAGGCACTTTTTGTGGTCCTATTTGTTTTCTCTCTGAACCTGCAGTGACTTGGCGAGCTGAAGAGCATACAGAAAGCACTCAGTCTATGTGTAGTGCCTAATGTATACAAGGGATAAAGAATCCCTGTGCCCTCCTCTGACACAGTGACCATTATCAGATTAGACTGTACAGGGTGAAAGAGATGACCACAGACTGACATGCCAGGGCCTGAGTTGCTTTCCCTTCCTTACGTACAGACCTTCCCTTCCTAGGGAGTTGCATCACACCAGAATCATGAGGCAGAACTTGATCAACAGTTGAAACCAAATCTGATACCAAGCAGGATTCCGGGCATTCGAACACACAGCTAATATGCTTCAATTAATGGATTGCTCAGGAACTTTTCAATTAGATAAGTCACATACCACCAGATCCTTATTTGGTCTGCTGTTTATTAATCAAATTATGCTTGGAATGGATTTCGAAGCCTATTAAATCAAGTACATTAAAATGTTTGGCTTATTCTCTCTGTGATTATGTGTCAGCACCGCTGCTCACGGGTGACATGTCAATCATGAAATTTGCTGAAAGGCAAATAAGGAGGGGTGTCTAGTTTTTCTGAATTCTTATTCATAACTTTTAAAGAATGAAGAGTGGCAGTTTTGTAGAGATAGGAAGTAAAACATCTCTTAATTCTCACTGGAAAAAAAAATTCTATGGAGAATATATTCCAAACTCCAATGTAAATAGATGACTCCACTCAGTACGGTACATTCAGTACCAAAGGGTTTAGGGCCTTAGCAAGATCAGCCACAGTTAAGGCTGGGCAAGCAGGGAATCCGCCCAGACCTCTACTTCTGTGATCCTGAACCTTCCCAACTCTATGAGTTCTTGCCAGCTGATGTTTCTGGCCACTGCCACCGACAAATCTCCTAGCAAATACCTCTCACCCCCCTTTGCTGTCAGTTAACCCTTGGAAAACAAACAAAGTTGCATTTGAACTTTTGATAATGACTGAATGTTAATTATTAGTCCTGTGATATTTAAAGAATCAAAGTTATATGCAAAAGAACTTTTATAGCTGCATGTGGTGACACACACCTGTAATCCCAGTGGCTCAGGAGGCTGAGGCAGGAGTATCTGAAGTTCAAAGTCAGACTCAGCAATTTAGGGAGGCTCAAAGTAACTTAATGAGACCCTGTCTCTAAATAAAAAACAGAAAAAGGGTGAGGATGTGCCTCAGTGGTTAAGTGCCCCTGGATTCACTCCCCAGTACCAAAAAAAAAGTCCTCATAATTGACTTTCATTCATAAATCAAAGGCCTATGATGACGATTGTGTTCACACACATAAGCATCACGCACACACACACACACACACATACTCACAAATCCCTTCATACAAGAACTGTTCTCTCCCTCTGTTGACCACAGTGAGCATGTTCATTTTTAGGAGACATATAATTTAACCAATGAGAGACATTTAAGAGGATTCTCTTTGCATACCCTATGTAATAGTATCAATTCTAATAAACAGCATCCTGGATCATAATGTTGACTTCACAAGAAAGGAGACATTATCTTGTAATGAAGAGTGTGCTGTGAACACATCATTCATAATCACTGATAATCTGCTCAACAATCACTTACACTTGACTGCAAGTTACAGTGTTGAGGAGAATGTAGCCCTGCTTGGTGGCCTGTAAGCTTTCTTTTCAATCAGGTACTTCTAAGTACAGCGGTGTTCATATGGCAAAACACTCAGAAATGGTCAGCTACATAGCTCCCATCGCTTCATCCCAGCCTGTTACAGCTGTTGTCAGAAATTCTGTGGGATTCATATAACATGACTTTAAGTCCGTTGGAATACAGTACACGCTTTTAAAAGCATGAAATCGGTCAGTTCTCTGAGAGGCAAATCTATGCAGAGTACCATCTGAAATGTGATGGAGGCCTGACACCTATCCATAAACCTGTCCATAAGGTGCTTATGGTCCTGGTTAAAAGGGACACAGATCCAAGAAGAGCTTCATGTTTTAGTGCAAGGACCTCTAGTGGGTGGTGTATTGGACCAGATAAGGCGAAAGTAAATGTCAATTCCTTTGTAACTAAAAGTTATTCTTTTATCTTTTTTTATGCAGTATTTCAGTGACTGGCTTTATAAATGGTGTACAAAACTTAGACATTATGTGTAAGAAAAATCTTCGTAAGTAGATAGACATGAATGCTCTGAAAGTTTCTCTGTTTCATAGCGGATCCTCTCAAAAAATTAGACTGGGATATTAAGTTCTGCAAGAAGAGATTTGGTCCACAAGACCATTACCACAATAGTCAGCAAGCAGTTGAATATTTAAATGAATTTTGGGTGCCAACTGCTATTTGAAGGTTGCAAATATCATTCAAGTTTTCATAGCACCTGTTCAAATTTTCCAGCGTGGAAATATGCTTTGTGTTCATACAATATGTTTGGAGATAAAATTATGAGGGTGTTGAATTGAGATAAACAATTTGGCTTAAGAGTTGGAAAACTGGCTTATGTTCATAGGTCTCTGACAATGTCTTGGCCACTCATGTTCTGCATGACTTAAGCAGCTCCATTTGAGTCTCTGTACCTGGAACACAGCTTATTTTCAAAAACATTGGAACGAGACTTTGGGTTCAACAACCAGTGGTGGAATTCTCCTGATAATGCGAATGTGAGACCCTGAGGACCTGAGTTAAAATGTGAAAATCCAGGTGCCCACAGGCTTGGAAATGGTTTCTTGAATTCAATCAATAGAAATTTCTAAATTTTATCCTTTGTTCTCCCTCTCCAGCAAAGATTTTTTTTCCCCACCTTTAATATTGCAAAATCATAGAAAAGTTGAAATATGCAATAATACACCATATTTCAGCTTGATTCATCATGTCTACATTTGGTCCCATTTTGCTTTCTTTCTTATTCCCCCCACACACGTCCCACACCCATGTGTGAACATGAGACAGCTGTGCATGGATGTCCCCATGTGTTTTGGCTGATTGACCTGGAAGAGAGTAGCTCAGCCTGCATCTCTGAAGTGCAAGCACTCTGACGTCCGCTCGCCTTTCCTGTGGCATCCACGGGTTCATCACTGATGCGGTGACAGTATTCAAGGCAGAGCCTGTATGCAGACAGCACAGTCCACAGTCGGCCCCCAAAGTCCTTTGTGGACAATCCCTTTTCCTCCTGCAGGATGAGGCCAGCACAGCCCCCTGACCTTGGCTGTCTGCTCATGTCAGCCTGTGTGTCATGTTTCTTGACACTCACATCCAAAACTACGTCCTGCCACATTTTGTCTTTCGCGATCCCTCCATTTTTAACACTCCAGGCCGGTTGTCTTTTAGAATGTCTCCCAGTCCGGATTTCTCTTGATGCTTTCCTTCACGACTGCATCCAGTTTAAACATGTGTGGCAAGGATCTTTCCTGAATGTTCTTCACTCGCATCACATCAGCAATCAGCAGGCACACCTGTCAGACCATGGCATGAGATCTGCCATCTAGGTGACATTCATATCTGGTGAAATCCCCCATCTCCCCCCTTGTGAAGGAAGGAAGGAAGGCTTTCCCTGGCATAAGTGGAAAATAAAATAGGGGTGCTGCTTTGAGACCATGAATATGCCATTCCCCAACGGTCTTTCTAAGGATCCATTTATATTCTGCCCAAAGCTATTAATATATTATTGCATTTATGTTTGCAAAATGTAATTCTGTTATTCTTCTTACAGTTACCACTTAGCATTTTTCTTTGAAGAGTTTGGCAGCACAGGCTCGTTTAAATCGGCTCCTACGCACCTGTGGTTCGCTCTGGTGTTTGAGCATGTGTTGGCACAGATGTTCCTGGCTGGTCTTGAACACTGTGCCTTAGGATCTGGCTGTTAGGTGAGCATCTTCCTACTGATGTCTTTGCTTCCGAACTGCATCCGTTTCAGGAGGCAGCAGAGAGAGATAATGGGCGTGTGTCCATGAGGTCAACCAGATAACCCTGATTCAAATCCCGATCTGAATCCACATGAGAGAATTCTCCATCCCCTTCCCTGTGGTGTTCACATCTACCTTCTCCCACGCTGACAACGCACGTTGTCAGAAACATCACTGAGTTAATTCATTTCATCCCACAGTACACACACAAAGGGCTCCCCAAACCCCTGCCCACACCACTACCACCTACAGACTTCAAGCAGATGCCAGCCTGGTGCTCAGGAGAGGGCAGGGTTTGTGGAGAGGTTTCCCTCTGGTGTTGGGAACGAGTCACAGCGTGGAGGGGCACACGTGTTAGCTGCCTCTGACAAGAGAAATGGCCTTCACCTGAAGGCAGGCTACTGAACAGCTCCAGCCCTTGAGTGATCCCCAACATGACAGCACCGCTCCAGAAACAGAGTGACTCCTGAGCAGCCGAGAGGAAGTCCACAGGGAAGGGCAAGTTGGTAGGAGGGCCTGTCGGGACAGCCTCCTCCTGCGCAGCCTGGACTGCGCACCAGACTAGAAGCACCAAGCGGGAGCTCGGATTTAACTGCCAACGTCCCCTTTCCAGCAGTGACAGACCAGCACCCCAGCAAACCTGCCCTTGTGGGTCTGCAGGCCGACTCCGCTGGCTCAGAGTGGCTCTGCCTGGTAGTCCCAGAGCTGTGGCTGGTCTCCCGTGTGGAGTCCCTCACCCACTGTGCAGGTAGAAGTCCCGGCTTTCCACAGATACGGGCTCTTGCTTCTGCCGTTGCTGAGCAGGGCATCTTGTCCTTGAAACCTGAAGTTCCTGTTTCCTGGGCCTGGTTTCCGCTTGCCTCCTGCATTCTCATGGCTGTGCATCCCTTTCTGTCCTAGCACTGGTCATTAACTGTGTCCCTGCCATGGTGGTGACGTGTGATAGCCTACCGTGGGCCACAATGTGAAGGCTCACTTTGAGTCTCTGTGGGAAAATCTCCACAGTGCAGAGGGACACCCCCTCTCCCCAGGGCCCCTGCCTGGGTCACTGCCTACGTCCCTGCCTGACTGCACCGCTTCCACTTAACCCCCTGCACTGCAGTTCAGATGCCTGTTTAAATATGACTCGCAGACAGTTAGAGCTCTTTAGAGTTCATTATAATGTGTGTCTCTGATTGAATCCTGCTACTCTGTTCTGGCTTTTATTATTTTTACTGTAATTGGTAGGAAACACTGACATTTCATGAAGTTTGTGTTTTGCTAAAGAATGGATTTTTGAAAGTTTTTTTTTCAGATTAAATATGGATAGTTCTAGTAAATACAGGATGTAATATTTAGTCAGGCAAGTTGGTCCCAAATGCATTTGATGGTGTTGATGCAGAAAGAAGCAGAATTCCCACAGACAGCTTCCCCAGGAATGGCTCCAAAGGGCAGTGAAGGGCTGTCCCTTCCCCAACACAGGCTTGCTTCCCTTTGTTCTTGGGCCTGAGATTGGTGTGTGGAATTATGTGCAAATATTACCAACATAAAGCACAATGGCCCATTCCCTACGGAGCACAGGTCTGAAGCTTTAAAACCAGGTGTACACTGGGAAAAAATTGAACATATATTCCAAACAAAAACATTTCAAATCACCTTTCTTAGATTAACAGAGAATACATACCTGTATAATAAATAATATAACACATGTTAAATAAGAGTATCTAATATATAACTTGTAATAATATAACAGGCATTAAATAAGAGTATATAATATATTAAGTTCATATAATCATTTCCTTCCTTCTCTTCTTCCTTTCCTTCCTTCAACATGTCTAGGGCTTGGAACTTAGCTATTGTGGGGTTTTAATTTGAAGGTCAAAGATCAATGTCTCCTTTGGGAAAATCAGGGGCAAGTAATGGAAATGTTTATGATGGAAAAACTGGATAAGATCCTTGGCATCCAGGGTTCACCTGCATTTGTAGATACATCTTGGTGATTTTGCCAATATTTTTGTACATAATGCCGAAATCCTCTCTAGCAAATGAAAATATAAGAGGCATGGAGGGAAGACACCTCCACAGGGTGAAGGCAACCGCATGGCTGTTTGCAAAGGTGGGGACCTCTCCTGGCTGGCCTTATGCAAGCGCTGACTTGACCAGTAGGAAGAGCTCCTCTGTCCTGTCTCATTTAAAAGACGTCTTAGTTATGTGCTTTACAAAATTGTCACCGTTTGGTGCAAGCTTCTGTTTTGTTTTGTTTTTAAGCAAGGAATCTCAGTGCCCACTCAGGACTCATAAAAGGTTGTGAGAAATGATTTAAATGAAAAACTGCTCTCACCTTGTCTTCTAAATCTAGACATGAGTCTTGGATTGCAAAGAATATAGCTGATCTGAGTAACACGGAGCTAGTTGTGCACGTTAGAAAATCAAATGTGCCAGTAACTTAAAGCATTTGAATTGAGAAGTTATCTGGCTCAAAAAATTCTGGAGAAGGAACCAGTAAGGGCTGAACAGCAAAACCAAGACCCTCACAGGGCCTCATGCTGCTTCCCTTTCTGGACAGCTGAGACCAGGACAGACACGACACCTGTCCGTGCCTGTAGTTCAATCCCCGGGCAAGGTCAAAAGTGTGCCAGGGAAAGCTAATCACTAGGTGCAAGGAACAATATCTAGAATGTGCTTGTCTTGCCAGGGAACATTTTTTGTTGTTATTTTTAGATACACGTAACAGTAGAGTATATTTTGACATGTTAGACATACATGGAGTAGAACTTAGGGTCCCGTTCTTGTGGGTGTAAATGATGTGGAGTTTCCCTGGTCGTGTATTCACATAGGAACATAGGAAAGTTATGACTGAGTCATTCTACTGTCTTTCCTATTTCCATTCCCCCTCCCTTCTCTTCATTCCCCTTTGTCTAATCCAATGAACTTCTATTCTTCCCTGTCCACTCCCATTATTATGTTTTTTATCCTCATATTAGAAAGAACATCTGATCTTTGGTTTTAGGGGTTTGGTTTATTTCACTTAGCCTGATAGTCTCCAGCTCCATCCATTTACTGGTAAATGCCATAATTTCATAATTATGGTGTATCTCGTAATTCTTTAAGGCTGAGTAATATTCCATTATGTTTCTATACCACATTTTCTTTATCTGTTCATCTGTTGAAGGGCACCTAGGTTGGTTCCATAGCTTAGCTATCATGAATTGAGCTGCTATAAACATTGATGTGACTGCGTCACTGTAGTGTGCTCATTTTAAATCCTGTGGGTATATGCTGAGGAGTGGGATAACTGGATAAAACGGTAGTTCCATTTCAGGTTTTCCAAAGAATCTCCATATTGCTTTCCAGAGTGGTTCCACCAATTTGCAGTCTTATCAGCATTGTATGAGTGTACCTTTTTCCCCACATCCTTGCCAACATTTGTAGTTACTTGCATTCTTCATAATTGCCATTCTGACTGGTGAGATGAAATCTCAGTGTTATTTTAATCTGCATTTCTCAAATTGCTAAGTTGTTGAATATTTTTTCATGTTGTTGACCATTCATATTACTTCTTTTTGGAAGTGTCTGTTCAGTTCTTTAGCCCATTTATTGATTGGGTTCTTTTTTTTTTTTTTTGGTGTTAAGTTTTTTGATTCTTTGTACATCCTGGAGATGAGCGCTGTATCTGAGGTGCAGGTGGCAAAGATTTTCTCCCATTCCATAGGCTGTCTCTTCATGTTCTTGATGGTTTGCTTTGCTTGAAGAAGCTTTTTAGATTGATATCATCCCATTTATCAATTCCTTGATTTTTCTTCTTGTGCTTTGGTAGTCTTGTTGAGGAATTTACTTCCTAAGCTGACATGAAGAGTTGGGCCTATCATTTCCCCTAATAGACACAGAGTCTTTGGTATAATGTTTAAAGTAGGTCCTTGATCTACTTTGAGTTGAGTTTTGTGCAGGGTGAGAGATAGGGGTTCAATTTCATTCATGTTTAAAACACTAGAAAAACTAGGCATAGAAGGAACATACCTCAATGCTGTAAAAGCTGTCTATTCTAAACCCAAGGCCAACATCATTCTAAATGGAGAAAAACTGAAAGCATCCCTCTAAAAACTAGAACAAGACAAAAATACCTTCTTCAGCTACTTCTGTTCAACAGAGTCCTTGAAATTCTAGCCAGAGCAATTAGGCAAAGAAAGAAATGAAAGGGATACCAATAGGAAAAGAAGGACTCAAACTGTCTATACTTGCTGATGATGAAAACATTCTATCAGAAAACTTCTAGAACTCACAAATGAATTTAGCCAAGTAACTGGATATAAAATTAACACACATAAATTGATTGCATTCCTACACACCAATGATGAATCAGCTCAATGATGAATAAATCAGGAAAAGTAGCCCATGCTTGATAGCCTCAAACAAACAAAAAAGTTTTGGGATTCAATCTAACAAAAGAGGTGAAAGACCTTCTACATTGAAAACTACAAAATACTAAAGAAGGAAATTGAAGAACTTAGAAGATGGAAAGATCTCCCATGTACTTGGATAGGCAGAATTAATATTGTTAAAATGGCAATACTACCAAAAGTGCTATAGCAATTCCTATTAAAGATCTGATGACATTCTTCAAAGTAATAAAAAAGTAATTATGAAATTCATTTTGAAAAATAAGAAACCCGGAATAGTCAAAGCAATCCTTAGCAAGAAAAGTAATGCAAGAGGCATCACAATACCTGACCTTAAATTATACTACAGAGCTAGAGTAACAAATCAGCATGGTATTGGCACCAAAGCAGACATGAAGACCAATGGTACAGAACAGAAGACACAGAGTCAGAGCCAGGTAAATACAATTATCTCATACTATGCAAAGGTGCCATGAACATACACTAAAGAAAAGATAGCGTCTTCAACAAATGGTGCTGGGAAAAATGTCAGTGAACTTTTTAAAAACTGTTTTGCTCTGTCAAAATATGATCTTGTGCAAATCCACCACGATTCGTACTCAGCCCCAGAGGAAATTAGGATCGAATACTGAAGCAAAAGAAATCAATGAGGGAAATGCATTGTTCAATGTGTTTTTAAAGCACATTTCAATATAGTTGAAAATACGTAGGTGTTTCAGTGCCTGATGGTCTGTCTTATCAAATTCACAAATACTTTCAATTTTAGAAGTCACACTTGCTTGTTTTCTTTCTTCATAAAATGAAAAACAAAAAGCTTCACCCCTTAGTCCTGTACCCCTGGGGACCATCACATCCACTTTAGCATGTGCCCCTTGCTCTCCTGCTGGGACAGTCCCTGCGGTAGCACCTTTGCCCTGTGCCTCTTTCCCGCCCACTCCCATGGTTGGCTAACTTGGATAAATGCAATCCCTCCTTATTTGGGAGGGTCTCTGCCTTCTTGGAATTTTCACTGAGTTAATCCAGGTAATAGCTGACCTTTACTTCTGTGCAGAACTAAAGTGCCTTCTTACTTTGAATAATATATTTAAACTTGATTTACTCAGTAAAATCTGACAGCATCTTCCAGCAGATCATTCCATGAGCAGGGAGCCAGCGTTTGCTTTTTTACTACTTCCTTCCTTTTTCCCCTCCTAAGTTCTGCAAGCTATACCTTTACAGGCACATGGCAAAGTCTGAAAATGTGCATCATGTCCTCTAATTCATCCACTGATTTCCTGTCGCCTTCCCTGGGCTCTTCTGCTTGCTCAGCTGTCTGTCTTGGATTTTGTTCCCCATGGCTCCACTGTTTTTCTTCCATTGCTGAGACTCACCCTTGGTTTTCTTAGGCTCCTGGTGAGGGTGTGGGGCAGGTTGAATTCTGAAAATCTGCCCCCATGGGCCTTGTCTCTCTGCCCCCCAAGCCCATGGTGCTGGTCTGGGCCACAGTCATCTGTCACTGGCCTCTTGGCCCAGCTTCAGCCCCCTGGCAGTCCCCTCTCTAGGACCCATTTGTGCCCTCACAAGACTGGCACTCCCAGTGCAGCCACTTCACCCACACGAGGAGGAAGAGGAGGGCGGGCCCAGTGGATTTCAGAAAGGCTTCTGAGTGATGGGGCCAGGCTCCCTGCCACAGGCTTCTGCTGCTGGAGCCTGAGGGGTTGCATTGTGACTTGGAGTTTTTGCTGATTCCCAAGATCTTCCAATTTGTGATCTCCACTAACTTGGTTTGTTTCTTATTGTAATCCTCTGAGATTCCTTTCTTCCAAAGTTAAAATGCAGCTGTCTAAAATTTCTCAGTACATTTATTTTGCAATTTTTGATATATTGCCCTTATCAAATTGGAGACTTCTATTCCTGATTTGCTCTGTTTTTTTTTCTTTTCTTTTAAGAGAAAAAAGGTGCTAAATTTTATTAAGTCATAGCATCATATTAAACAGGATAATAAGTGATTTCCCTTTTAGTTTATTCACATGTTGAATTATATGAAGGGGAATTTTCAGCAGATAAATCTTCCATAATTCTTGAGAAAAAACTTGTTTGATTATGGGGCATTATTTGGAATCTGGATTTTCCCAAGTATGTTTGTAAGTGAAAGAGAATTGCACCACTTTTTTCTCTTATTTTTCCTGTTTTATGTTGAAATTAGTAAAACAAACCAAGCAACTTTTTCTTTATCCTTTTTTGGAAAATAGTAAATTAAATGTTCCTGGAGAGCTTGCTGGAGTTCACTTATAAAACCCTCGCAACCTGTTTTTGTTTTAACCCTTTGCTTTTATGTGACATGAATACATTGTCATTTGGGGTTTTCTTCTGCATTTTGCACGAATGGCAGGCTATATTCTTGCAGGAATTTCCTCACGTCATCTAGAATTTAGATACATTAGGTAAGAGTTGATCCATAAAACCTCTTCTTTGGTTATTTCTCCTGTGGTCTGATTGTGTCATTTATCTCTTTAATCAGACAGGCCAACAGTTCATTTACTTTCCTGATCTTTTAAAAATTTTCATTTCTGACATTCTTAAATTTTTCTGGTTTTTTATTTTTCTTCATTGACTTATTTCCTGAACTATTTCCTTCTTTTGACAAAACCTGTTTTGCAAAGTGCTACAGTGATTTTTGCTTCCTCTATTCTGAATTAAAAACTGAGAGCGAATGATGCACTCCAGGCTCACGTTGCAGGTAGTCCTCAGCGTCAGCACCCCGCCCCCAGCCTGCTGCAGAAGGGGTCTCGGTGGGAGGAGCGACGGGCGTGGCAGGCAGGGCATTCGCTTATCTCTATGCAAAAAAAGTCTAGATTCAGTTGCTTTGACTCATAAACAAATGTAGGTCAAACCTGTATAAATTACTGCACAGCTGATTTGGGATCAATATAAGAGATTCATTTCTATTGACCAAAAATGTCTGTAGGGGATGTAGCTCTACAGTGGCCTTTTCACTCAACATTCTAAAAACTGTCAAATGGAGACAGACACACCCCTGCCCAGGGATGTTGTAAGAGAAATCCTTTGGCGTGAGACATGGTGGGAAGAACAGATGTCGCAGGCCATCTTTCCAGTGCCAAGGAGCTATGATCCTGCGCTCTTGCGCACGCTGCTGAGTTGACTGAGCTGAAGCTCCAAAGTGGGAAACGAGGCTGCTTTAATTGGGTCAAGACAATGAGCCGCCTTAGGACGCGCTGATGCTTTGCGGTGTGTACTATATTCAGGTCAGAGCCTCTCACAACTCGCTTACTTGTTGTCAACGAACCATATTTGTAGGAAAGCTGAAGCCCTTCCAATCTAGAAACCAGCTAGATATGGAAGCCACTGAAGAATGGAAGATTGCCTTGGATAGGTTTCAGCATATCAAATGAAGGGAGAAAATAGCTCGGAGTTGCTCCTATTTAAGATGCTTTATTCTGCTATCTGCATGAGAAAAATGTCCAAATGTCACTCTAATCTTAAGCTAATCTTTCCTTCTGCTCTTTGGTGCCATAAATTAGGAACCTGGCAAGGCAGAAAATAAAATCTATAATGAACTAGTGGTAAATTTGTTATCTATTGAAGAGACAGGGGATTTTTCTTTTCTTTTCATTAATCAGAAGTAAACAACACAGAAAAATGTAAAAATGGGCCTCCCATAACTGAGCTGCTGGCTTCTGTAGAGGCTGCCAAGATTATAAGGAAGAGGGCGATTCTCTGTGTTCTATGCAGGTGGGGTTGTTTAAACATGTGTCTCCATCATGACTGCCGGACAGAGGTCTAGAAAATAATAGAATGGACTCTCCATTGTAAAGGAATATTATGTGATCCGCACAGGCCGGCAGAGCTAATGTGGTGCACTGTGCTCTCTGTCTGGGGCAGATGGGGGACAGGACTTTAAATCTTGGCTCACCAGTCCTCTCAGCCCTTATCAGTGCACCCATGGATCACCTGTGCATTCCATCAAGTGCACCCCGAGAAAGGAGGTATGTTTGAGGGCATCCCCTGGCACACGTGTGATTGCTCCTTATGCTTTAATTGGAAAAGTCAGTGTCTAGAAACCTCCTTGTTTTATAGTCTCGGAAAGCTTGTTCTCTCACTGCTAGAAACAGCAGCTATATTATTATTAGAGTCAGAAAATGTAGCTGTTGTAAATAAAGTGTTTATATATCTTCAAGGTGCAGAGGAAATCTTGATTTGTATACCTATTTTAATTTAGAAATCTAGCCAAAGCAAAGAGAAATGGATGATATATAGCTAAGTTTGAGAAGGAGTCTAAAAAAAATACAAATTTCCTGCTGAGATTTACCTGTGGTTTTCCTGGCATAAAATAAGATTCTAAATAGAAATAAGTCTGGGGCCAAGAGGAAGGTGAATTTTGCCAACAAAAATCTTCCAGTGAATCTTTTTGTGTCTTCATGAATAGAAATGGATCCCACCTTTGGGACTACTTTTAATTAAGAAAGAATGGGGCAGAGGTGGTCCCTAGATGACCCCGTGTGTGTGCCCAGGGGGTGTTACATCTTCCACTGCTCTGCCAGCAAAGCCCAGCAGCCACTCTTGCCCAGGGCTTGGGGTCCCCTCCTTTACATTGTCCCCTCCTTTGCATTTTCCTTGTGTGCCTGCGTGGATGTGGTCAGTGCTACAGAGCAATGAGAGAGCCCCCAGGGGACGTGGCGCCCAGGCCTCATTCACGGCCCCTCACAGGTCCCGGACAGCACACTGTCTGTCAATAAGTCTTGGTGTTTCAGGAAAAGGGAGCTTTAGGGAAGCAACTCTGTCTTCTTAGCTTCTGTAATGGTATTTTTTCACCTTTGAACTTATGGACCCCATAATGCCTGTGGCAGATGGTGAGGGTTTCACTAATAAATGGCCACATCTGTGATGCCCAGCCTCTGTGTTCTTCATCAACAGTGGCCATGCCTGCTTTTCTTCCCAAGTTGAACTCCGGTTTGTCCAACCTACAGCCACACTTCCAACCTGCTCCCCTGAAGAAGGCATGAATCCTTTACAGAAAATAAAAGCATATGGTTTTTAAAATATTTGTTAAAAATGGTGAATTTATCACTACACTGCACCGTGGACGCCCAGAAACTATCTGTGTGCCGGGGTTCCCCTATGTTGAGAAATAATTTTTTTTACATTCGAACATTATTACTAATAGGATAGGTTTCCTAATCAATGTCTGAAAACAATTAGCTGGTGGAGAAGTGATTGGTTATTGCCATTAGTTTTTATTGTTTGCATATGTGCAAATTTATCCAGGCCCCAAAGAGACATACAAATGCCACGCATGACTCTTGGCAGGAAAGCAGCATACAGGGCAGAGTCGAGACAAGTTAAACAGGGCTTGAGTATTAGGTGATAGTATTGTGTCAGTGTTGACTCCTGATTTGGACAAAAGGATTGTGGTCAGGTAGGACCACAATCTGGTTTCTAGGAAACATGCACTGGTGTTCTCAGGGATGATGGGGTGTTGTATCGGTAACACCCTCAAAAAATGGTTCTTTCAGCAAAACTGGAGGCATCACACTATTGACTTGGAAATATGCTACAAAACTTTATCAATCAAAATAGCTTGGTACTGACACAAATACAGACATGTGACCAATGAAACAGAAGAGGGACCCAGAAATAAATCCATGAATTATGGTCAATTGGTTTTCAACAAAGATGCTAAGAACATAGAACAGGGAAAAGATAACCTCTTCAAATGGTGTTGGGACAATTAAATATCCACATTCAGAAGAATGAAGTTAGATCCTTATCTCATACCATGTATAAAAATCATGGTGGCCTGTGTCAGTAATCTTGGTTACCTGGGAGGCTGAGGCAGGAGGACTGCGTTCTAGGCCAGACTGGGCACCTTGGTGAGACCCAGTCTCAAAATAAAAACTGTAAGGGATGCAGATCCAGCTCAGTGGTAGAGCACCCCTGGGTTAAATTCCCAGTTCTCAGGGAAAAAAATGTCAACACAAAATGGATCAAAGCCTTAAATATAAGCCCTGACATTATGAAACTGCTAGAACAAGAGAGCGGGAAAAAACTCTATGACATTGGTCTGGGCATTGATTTTTTTGGATATGATCCCAAAAGCACAGACAACAAAGTATAAATAGACAATGGAATCACAGCAAACTGAAGACTTTCTGCAGAGCCAAGAGAGTGAAGCTGTGGCCTACTTACAGAATGGGAGAAAATAACCACTTTCAAGATAATAAAGAGTTATTATTCAAAATAAATAGGAACATATATAAGGAACGCAATAATAAGAAACAAATAACCCACTAAAAAAAATTGACAAAGGATCTCACTAGACATTTCCCCAAAGGAGCCATACACATGACCACCAGGTATGTGAAAAAGAGCTCACGATTCCTAATCATCAGAGAAATTCCAACAAAACCACGGTGAGATATCCCCACATGCTGATGATGCAAATGAGTATGGAGGTTTCTCAAAAACAAACAAGGAACCACGAAATGGCCCAGCAGTCTCATTTCTGGGTGTACCCCCAAGGGGAATGAAATCAATATGCTGATTCCAACAGGAATTCCAACAGGAGACATCCAGTCCCTGTTGGTTGCCATGTTATTCACCACAGCTCAGACATGGAATGACCTAGTGTCCACTGACACTTGAATGGATGAAGGAAAAGTGGTGATCTGGGCAGACAGAATGGTACCCAACCTGCAGAAATAAGGAAATTCCGTCACCTGCAACAATGTGGATGAACTTGGAGGACATTATGTTAAATGGAACCAGCCAGGCACAGAAAAAAAAAACAATGCATGATCTCACTTATATGTGGAATCTAAAACTGTTGAACTCATGGAAGAGAATACCATGGTAGTTACAGGGGCTGGGGTGGCTTGGGTTGTTGAGAGATATTAGCTGAAGGATACAAAGTTTCAGTTAGACAGAAGGAGTGGGGAATTTAACTCAGGGGTGCTGTATTTTGAGAAATATTTTCTTTGTATTCCAATATTATTAATAGTTGGATAGTTTCCCTAATCAATGTCTGAAGAGACTTAGTTGGGTGGAGGAAAGGTGATTAGCATGAGGAGTACAGTTCATACCAATGTATTGCCACCAAAAAATGACAAGTATGTGAGTAGTACAGATGTCAATTGAGCCATTAAATAATGTACTTATACTTCAAAACATCATGTTTCACAGGATAAATATATATGACTTTTATTTGTTCATTAACAATAGTTCTTGCAATATATTAAACTTTCAATGTCAAATTTGAGGTTATTTCAAAAAGTAACCAAGCTTTATACTTCAATTAAACATTTTAATAAAATATTATTCTGTTGTCTATTGTATGCCAGGAATCACAATTAAAGACATTGAAAGTGAATTCATAAAATTAAAATGCTGGAAGTTGTTAGCATTCCATCTTCGTAGGTCCCAAAGGTTTGCTCCTCCAGAGAAGAGCTTGCTTCTGCCAAAATCCAACTTAATAAAAACCCTTCCACTTGTTGCAGTATGAGATTCAAATTGAAAACAAATCACAAGTTTAACAATACTGATAGTGTAGATAAAAACCCATAATTTTTATATGCCTTAGAATAATTTGAAATGCCCTTAAAATGTCAAGGTCACTAGTAATGGTTTTCAGAAAACACCTTGCAACCCCTGGGTTACATGCAGTTGCTGGCTGCCTGCGGTGATGCAATGGAGACTTTGGGCTGAGTTTAAAGCATTGTAGACTCAAATTTCAACTATACCAAAGTTGGAGGTGGCATGGGAAAGTGTTTGCTAATATCTATTCGTTTTCTTTTCTTAAAGGGTAATGTATATATACTGACTAACAGTATATATACATTACTGTTAGTCAGTAACCTCCCCAACCTGATGATCTTTTGTTAAAATGTCATATTGGACTGTAAGGCTTCTGTGTTTGAAGATGCCAGGGGTGATGGGTTCCAGGCCTGGTGTAGGTCCTGGAAGCAGACAGCGCTCTGTGTGCCTCATTGGCAGCCACCCCTCCTGCCCCTCTTGCCGGGTTCTCCAGGATCTGATGGGAACCCCTCCTTCCCTGAGCCTGGGGGTTAAGTCTTTCTGAGGCCACTCTGCTGGGGGATGTTCTGGGGGTCGGTGTTGGACCAGTGAACCCTAACTGTCCCAGGTACCAGGCAGGGTTGTCCCCATGCTTTCCATGGCAGAAGACAGAAGTCACTCCTGATCTGACTCTTCCAGGACAAGTCAGAATGATCTAGAATGGGAAGGTACATGTATGGTGGGGGCAAGGGTTCTCCAGGTAGGAAATGGCCTGCACCCAGGTACCCCTGAGAGGTGGCAGGCAAAGCGCAGAGAACTACGTGCCAGAGTGGACGGCGCAAAAGGCTTGAGGCAGGATATGGTGGAGAGTCACCATATCCTGGGTGGGTTCTCCAGTAGCCCAGATGGTTTCCGGGCTCCCAAGGGGATTGATGTGTTCCAAGGGATGTGTGGAATATACTCTTGAGGTGTAGGAAGAAAATACTAGGATTTTTATTAATATTCCTTTTTAATCTAAGCAAGGAAAAGAAAGCAAAGCCAACACTTTACTCATTCTACATGTAAATTCATATCAAGGGTTGATACTCCCACCTCCAGCTGCCTGCACTTCACTGGAGAGCATCGTGAGAGGAAAGGGGACATTCTCGTGTGTTGGCATGGCTTGGTCACATCTAGCATGCTGCAGCACCTGGCAGTTGACTTGAGCCTAGTTAAGAATAGCACCTAGTTTCAGCTGCAGTGACTCACACAGAACCTAGCAGCATTGAGGACTGGCATCCGTGAACAGCAGGAAAGGCAGGACTCTACCCTGCCGTGAGCTCTTCACCCCATGGTATCAAGTGAAGAAACGGTGGTCTATCAAGTCTGACAAGGGCATAGTCCCTCAAATGAAGAGGCCCCGTGTAATGGAAGGACTCCCATCCACTCTTATCCACTGGGACTTGTTCTAAGATGGCGCACATTGTAGTGCTGGCTGATGGCAGAAGGAGGCTGGAAACAGGAAGGCTCCCACCAAGGAAGTGCCCAGACTCCAAGACAAACTCCTAGTCATCAGTCATTTATAAAATTTCGCCAATACTAATCAGAAGTCTAAGAAGCTTCGTTTGGCTTCTTACTAGAGAGTGAAAAACATTCCATCACATCCCAACATAGCGATCCTCCCCCTGATCTTCGCTTGAAATTCTAAGTAGAATCTATTTTCTAATGCACTTGAGCTCTTAGAAGTGTAATGCATATAAATTTGTGAACAAACAAATAAGATATATCAGGAGAATGTGCTCAAATTTCTTAGTAGTAAATATGCTTAGTGAAAAAAAGAAAAATGGGGCAGGGGCAATGACCAGAGGAGATCGTAGACCTTCAGTGATAGAACCACTGAAGAACTAAGCAGAGAAGTGGCCAAACTATGGATGAGAGAGCAGACATAACAGTGCCTTTATGTACTGTTTTTATGAGACTCTTGTATATAATAAATACATTAGCTATATTTTGAGAGATAGTTTTTTGGTTTTTTTTTTTGCTGAAAAAATATCACAGAGAGCGCCGGGCTAGTCATTGACGTCAGAGTGCTTTATAAGGGAAACTTACAGGGAAGGTGAATCAACTCTGCTCTATTCTACCATGTCGTTTGTAGGACTAGTTAGAAGAGGTTGGTTAATGTGTTTTTATTTGCTTGTGCCTCTACAACCACAACAGGATTAGGTGTGACTGGAGATTATGTCTCAATAACTTGTAGGTAATTCTTGGTGCTCAGGGAGCAGAGTGACAAGTGGCTCCTGGGTTCCAGAAGGCCTGTGAGGTGCCTCCTAAACCAGGTGCCCATCATCCTCAGGCGGTCCAGAGGCGCCAATCTTGCAGCCTCTCAGCTGGTAGATACTGTGTGACTTCCATATTTCTTACTTGTCAGCTCTAGGTACAAAATACTTGTCCCCAAGAAGCCAGTGCACTCACTGTGACAGACACTTCTTCCACTCTCTCTCCAGAGCTCCATCAAGGGCAGGCCACCTCCTCTTCAGATGGAGGGCATGCCAGGCCCTGGACTGGGTCCAGGCTCTCCTTCAGCACGCCCTCTCAACAGCAGTCTGAGTGGGGAATCCTGCCCTTATCCACAGATCAGGGGCTGGAGTCCACTGAGCAGCCAGTCACCCCGAGGGAAGCTGTGCAGGATCCGTCCAGCTCTGCAACCCTGTACTCACACTCGGTCACTCCTGTGCCACAATCTGGGCTCAACATCAGCTTGCATCAGCATGGCTTTTGTGTTTCGGAGAGCCTTTGTAAATCAGCGCAAAATGAGTAATTACAGATATCTAGGTGGGTATCGGAAACTGCACAGGAATGTGAGTTAATCAGCAAATACAAAATATGAAGATCTATTATACTATTTTTCAAGTAAAGAGCTCATAAGATGATAACTGCTAAACTCCAATCATTTTTACATAACAATAAAATCCCTTTAGTATTAAATGCAGTTTTATAAATCAACTACTTTTTAGAAACAAAAATATATGGTATCCTCCATACCAGGTTCAAGGTTGATAAGTTCATGCTAGTCAGCCTCAAAAAGTCACGTCCCTACCCCTTACTAAGGGAAAGATATAAGGACACCCTGAATTCCATAGATTGGCTCAACTTGAATTTTAGGGAAATTTGGAAAGGCGTCACGGGTTCCCTGAGGATTAATTTGCCTCTGCAATCACTGTCTGTGGCATTTAAAATATGCTCTTGATCAGACCTAACTCTGTAAGTTAAAATCATGTACAGTCTTTTTTTATGTTTTAATGTCTATTTTTATTAACACATATTAATTGTATCTTTTTATGGGGTTCACGGTGAGATTTCCATATGTGCACACAGTCAGCGCTGTTCAGACATAGCTACTCTTGCTGTATTTTAAAGTCACTTTCCCTGTCACCCTATATCCAAGGACCTACTCCACCAGCCCTTCCAGCCGTCTTCTGTCTTCTCTGATTTCCCTCATAGTGCTTATCTATCTGCTGTCCACTATCTACAACCCTCCATCCGTTCATTTACCTACCTGTCCCCCACCTCTCACTTATCTATCTTCCACCTACCTGCCTATCATCTCTCATGTACATACCTACCTCGCTAATCACCTGTTTTATTCCTCTATTATTGGATAGCACCAGACATCATTTACTTTTTATTACCACCAAGATCACATTCCAATTGCCCTCCCCTGGGGTGAAGACTCCACAAGTGCCCCAAATGGAGTGTGGTGCATTCAGTTCTCAGACAGTATCACATAATAAACATGCACACATGTAGTCGTAAGTAGGAAGTCTGGGCTTGCACAACTTAAAAGTTTTCACAATGCTTCTCTAGATAGGAAACAGCTCACTACATTAAAATATCCTCCCAAGTTTATGCATTTTATTTCAGAAATAGTTTAAAATATAGATAAATTATGTTTAAAAAGCAAGTTAAATTCTACCACATTTTTTTAAAAAGTGAGTCAATGCTAATAAGGCCAGGAGAGCTACACAATTCAGATGCTGACGTCTAAATACGTCTAAAGAATACGTCTAAATCTTTCCAGTCACAGTAAAAACATCCTATTTGTAAAGTCACTCAAATCTGTCTCTTTCTCTCAGAACTCTCTCTACATAACCTTTCCACGAGGTGCCAATAAAAGAAAGAAAGTCCTTTATTCCATTATTGATCAGTTTGTTTTTCTCTGGCATCGCCATGACACCTTCTGTTTCTCTACTCACCCTATGTTAGTCAGTGGTAGCTAATTCTTCTGTAGATCCAAGAAAGATTACCCTTGGTTTGGCTTCTGGCTCACCAGAACACAGTAAGAGTATCCCTGGACAGAACAGCAAGCGAGGACCCGTTCAATCAGGACAGAGTTTATTTTGACTAAAATCCAAGCCAGATGCTAACGTTCATAAAGGGTAAATGTGTCCAGGTTCTATCCTTCAAATAGTTACAGGGCAAATCAAGGAGATAGAATACATGGAGCTTTATCATCTAGAATAATACATAACTGGGTAGTGTTGTGGACTTGGTTTTATCAGCTGGGGTCCTTTCTCAAGAGAGCTTGGCTTCTGACTGATTCTGCACAGAGCTCAGTAAGTGGTGTCATGGTTTCATTTGATGTATTCTTTGATTAATTGTTATGGGTTGGATATGATGTGTCCCCCAAAACCTCATGTGAGACAATGCAGGAATGTTCAGAGGTGAAACGATTGGGTTATGGGAGTTGTTACCTAGTAAACAGATAAATCCATTTTGATGACTTGATAATTTGAAAGGCCTGCTGAACTGTACTGTATTGTAACTGTAGGAAGGCAGGTGTGGTTGGAGGAGGTAGGTCACTGGAGCATGCCTTGGGATTTATATTTTGTCTCTGACACCTTGCTTTTTCTCTGCTGTTATGAGCTGAGCAGCATTCCTCCCCCACATCCTTCCACCATGATGGTAGAAGGCCCAGAGCAATGGAGTCTGTCATGCATGGACTGAACCTCTGAAACTGTGAGCCCCAAATAAACTTTTCCTCCTCGAAGTTGTTCTTATCAGATATTTTGGTCACAGCAATGAAAATCTGTCCAACGTACCAGTTGTTTCATTTATTCACTAAATATTAGGAGTCTGCACTATGCTGGCACTAGGTGAAGAGCAGGAGAAATGAAAAAGCTCATGATCTTGTCTCTGTCCTCAGGGAAACCACTGCCCAGTGAGAATCATGGGCACATAACCAAACCATTAGGGTTGCTAATTTCTGAGGTGTTTCTTGGGTGGTATTTATCTTCATGTGTTTATGTGGTCTTCAGTGTAGGTTATTTCAAATAAATGTTTAGGGGAGGACAAGGGAACACAAGCACCCTCATTCCTAGGTATGCCCATTTGGAGGTGAAATCTGCTTGATCCCCAACAGTGGACTGAATTATATGTTATGATTTGGATATGAGGTATCCTGTGAAATCTTGGGATTAGATTATGAAAGCTACAACCTAATAGGTGTATTTATCAATTGGCACATTAATTATTTGTAAGAACTACTCGGTGGGAGCTAACTGTAGGCAGGTGGAGCGTGGCTGGAGGGAGTGGGTCAATGGGGGTGTGCCTTTGGGGGTTATATTTTATCCCAGTGCCGCTCTTTCTGCATCCTGGCTGCCCTGAGCTGAGCAGCCTTCCTTCCTCACCCCCTCACACCATGATGTGCTGCCTCATTTTAGACCCAGGGCAATGGAGTCAGCTGACCATGGACTGAACCTCTGAAACCATGAGCCCCAAATAACCTTTTCCTCCTCTAAGTTGTTCTTGTCAGGTATTTTGGTTACAGCAACAAAATGCTGACCAACATCATATCATGTGATCTGTGTCATTGTAACTATGGTATCTTTCTTATAGAAAGAGGTACGCAGGGAAGGTGGGAGAACTTCACTGAAAAGGTGTGAAAGAGAAGTCCGTAACCTTACATCGCCAGTAATATATAGACACTGCAAGTCAAGTCTTAAAGACAAGGAGTTCAGGAACTGCTGCCTTCACATTTCCTGTTCTCTATAAGGGGTGTGATGCTGGAGTTATTGATAGAAGGGAGGAAGAGGAACTGCAGCTAATAACTTAAAGATATTTATTTATACCTTTGCTAGCCTCTTTCACGGTACAAAGGTATTAGCAGGAGTGACAGCAGCGAGTTATGAACCATTTATTTAGGCTATCTGGAAGCATTTAATCTCACTTGGGTCATGAAGTTGAGTTTTCGCTGGGAATTGGGGCTCCTGTGATAGGCCCTATCTCTAGGCCTGGTGTCCAGAGATAAGAGTTTAAATCCAGCTGGAATAAGTAGCAAGAGAATTAGCTGGAATGCAGGATTGCAAACCTTTTGGTTCAAATTGGGAAAATGCCTCTGCACAGCAGCTCCAGTCTCCCCTGGTGGAGTTCTGGCTCTGGGAGCCGAGCACGAGACAAATGTTGGTGACATCAGGGACCTTGCCACGGTGGATGCAGCTATGTGATGCTGTGTGTGCTTCTCATTGATCATCTGATCCCTTTATAATTTTCCACTTCATCAGAATTCGTTTTTAAGACATACATATAATTAGGAAGAACACTTGAAAGGCCAGTGAGTTTAGAGTCTCTGAGGTAGCTTGGTGTAGTATTTGCATGTGTATGTCACTTTAAACTACCGGAACTAGAAATGAAGACACAAAACAGCAGACAGGCAATGCTGTGTTTCTTGTTTGCATTTGCCTATGTATTTCCTAACTGTATTATTTTAAAATATGGAGTGTGACCAACATGTGTCCTTGCTTACTACATGGTATCGCTAGTAAGACCAAAATAATAATGAATTTAATGAATAGATTGGCAATAGACTTAGGATGGGAATTTAATTGTTAATGATTTAATCTCAAAAATTTTTCCCTTGTATTTTTATAATAATCACACACTATGAATGTTCTTTCATCAAAGCAAACTTTATTACTTAAGCTGTTTGTAGGTAAAATCCTATGGGCTTTGTGTTTCTACCTCCAAATTAAACAAAGCATCATACCTAACATGCTGGAGGAAGAGATTCAAATACACCTGGATTCTGTTTTCTGATCAAGGTGAGTACCTTGACTGTTTGACCGAGATACTTTTAGAAAAGCAGAAGATTATCAATCCCTGCAGGGAGGTCAGAGTGCATGAAACTTTCTTGGAGAAGCTCATTTTGATGAAAAATTGTGGAGTAAGCACTGCAGAGGATTAATGGTAGGTCAGTCGCCGGAGATCCCAGGCCTCGGCATATTCACACCTTCAACATTTTAATAATTCTAGCTCGATGGAGTCACCTGTCAGTGTGATGATTTTGATAAGCCTTAGCCTGCGTTTAGCTTAAAGCCTTTGTCAAGGGAGTGAGGGAAGTGTGCGCCCACCATGATGATTCCCCCTAACTGCTCCCACTCTCCTCACTTCTGTCTTATTCCAGAAAGTTCTATGATGTGAATAGCATTAAGTTATGCTTGTATCTTTATTATTAAAATGTATTCTTTAATCATGACAGAACATTTGCTTTAATGTCATGTAACTACAAAATATAGTTGAATCACGAATCTTCCCATAACTTTTGGAAAAATCATAATTACCTAACAGTACTATACATGGAAAAAACAAAACAAAATAAATCTTTAATGGAACAGGACGGTATTTCTAGCAAGATAGATACATGAATGGTCCCAGGAGGGCTAGTAAGGCAACTAATGTGAAGTCACATGATGACTTAGTTAAGGATCTTGTTATAACTGGAAGTATCTAGAAAGCAATGGTGGGCACGCCTGTGTGCCATGAATTGTCAAATGGGATTAAAGCCATGGCACCTCCCTGGGTTCACTACGGACCAGACAATGATGCAGTCATTTCCAAACCATGAGCACTGTGAGCACTTTTCTGTCCTCCAGGAAGGAAATACCAGTTCAAGTCATGTTCTTTCTTCTTGGTTTCACCATGTGTCACAAACACTGCACCATGTCATCACATACATGGCCCTTAAAGAGTCTTTCACTAGGATGAGACACTTGTGTGTCTGTGCTTATGATTGCGTAGACAGAGCTTTTGTGATGTCCTTTATTGAGGATGGGGCTGGAATGAAGACCACTGGACCATAAGATGAAAGCTAAGAGGAAGTCTGGTGTCTGTGATTCGGTGGGGAACACATAGGCACAAACAGGTAAAAGGTGGGCTGAACCAGTGGTCTCCTCAGTCATTTTCTTACCTGGTGTATTTACTTTGAATTCCAATCCCTATTTTTTCCCACTAGGAGAATGCTGGTTTTGGGATTTGGACCTTGGTATTTGAGATGGTGTCCGTAGAAGCTCCAGAATACTTTCTGCCAATGTTATTTAAGAGATAAGATTTTTTAGAAATGAAAACATATTTTTCGCAGAAATAAATTTCAATAAATTTCAACTGGCAAACTAAATGTTAACTATGTCTTAAATATAAATCCACTTTTGCTGTTTATTATAATGTAGTGACAAAGAGTAGAAAGTATCTAAAGCCTAGTGTGACCTCTCTAGGAGTAAATTCTCACACACGGCTGTGCACACACACACACACACACACACACCCAAGAGTTTTATTGACAAGATTTGCCTAACATTAAATTCATCATTCTAAAATATACAGTTGAGTAGTTTTTAGCATATTCACACGATTGTAGGATCATCAAACCATCCGACTTCAGAATTCTTCTATCATTCCCTGAAGAAAGCTCTGATTGCCCTGCCCATGTCCCCCTTGGCCATCCTGGCTACCACTGGTCAACCTGCTGCCTCTCCAGAGCTGCCTATTTTGTACATTTCTGACAACTGGAAGCACGATATATGGTCCTTAGGGTCTGACTTCGTTCACTGGGCACATTTCAAGCTTGATCCAAGTTTGTAGTACACACCAGAACTTGATTCCTTCTAATTGCCAAATACTCGTCCATTACATGGATAACCTGCATTTTTGCTTATTGAATCATAGATTGATGGACGTGGGGTAGTTTCTACATCTTGGCTGTTATGAATAATGCCGTGTGACCAACCACGGTGTACAAGGTTTTGCTTGGATTTACCTCTTCTTTTCCCTGGGAGTCTATCTGGAAGTGTGATTTCTGATCCTATGTGACACTGTTTTGAGATATGCCCAACTTTTTTCGAAGAAGCTACATTTGCCTTTCTACAAATAGTGAAATGAGGGTTACGGTTTATTCACAATCTTGCCAACACACGTTACTCTTTGCATGCTTATTTTAGACTTTAACCATCCTGTATCTCATAGTTTCAATTCTCATTTCCCTAATGACTAAGGATGTTGATCATCTTTCAAATGCCCATTGGGCTATTTGTATATCTTCTTTGGAGAAAGGTCTATAAAAATTCTTTGTCTATTTTTAATTGGGTTGACTTTTCATTGTTTACTTATAAGTTTTTTTTTTTAATTCTGGATGCAATTTCCTATGGGAGTTATGATTTACAGGTTTTTTTTTTCATTTGGTGAGTTATCTTTTCACTTTATTAATAATGTACTTTGAAACACAAAAGTTGTAGTTCACTGTGTCGTGTTTTTTGTTCACTTGTATTTTTGATGTTCTAAGAACACATTTCCAGACTCAAGGTCACAAAGATTTACTCCAAAGTTTTTGTTTGTTTTTTAAGAGTGTCCTAATTTTATGCCTTATATTTAGGCTTCCACTTCAATTTGACTTAATTTTTAGGTATAGGGTGATTTTTAGACATAGGATTCAATTTTATTCTTCTTTCCATGTGCCATTTGCTGAGAAATTTATTTTTCACTAATTCTCTATTTGGTTGAATTTAGTAGTCAATATCTATGTGCCTATACTTTCCCTCTTGAAAGTCTTAAAATTACTAATTCAATGTCTTTCTTTATTATAGGTCTGTTCAGATTTTGTCTTCTTATGTGAATGCTGGTAGTTTGTATCTTCCTTGGAATTTATTTCTTTCATTCAGTTTATCTCGTTGTTGGTAAATCTCACCTACTTTTACAAATGAGTAATCAGCATCCTGATTCCAATCTTTGTGCATTTTCTAAACAAATGCACTTTTTGTTTTTCCAATGCCAATTCAGTTTTTCCTAATGAATGTAATTCTTAGAAGAATTAGGAAAGTGTGACAAAGTTTGGAAAATTGATAAAACATCTAGTTAATTTTATTAATCATATTATTAGTTTTCTAATGACTGAGAAAACAACCTTTTTCTAGCTCTTCATTAACTAACTGTTGAGACACACTGGGGTCCTAATGTCTCTGGATACCACACCTGAAGCCATTGGAATCCTTGGGGACTTTCTTGCATATCCACTTTATTTAACTGTAATCAACAGTCAACTTCATCCACAGGCATCACTTTTTCCTTTGTCCAATTCCCGTCTGACGATGAGAACGTGGGGGTGCTATGATCTCCCCGAGGGCCCCTGTGGATGCGGCCAGGTCCAGGGATTTGGATCAGAGGTGGACTGCATCCTCTGCAGTCCCTGATTTTTCTGTTTCTTTCCATCTCTGTACTCTAATGTCCCTCCCTCAAGTCGAGGACTACTAGAGCTCCTCCAGAGGGGGCAGGGAAGTGGATGACAGGCTCCTTCCTCTTGTATCACTGTGGTGGAGAAGTTCCAACTCCAACCACCATGAGGCTGAAACCTGCTTTCCCCAACAGCCAAGCACAGTGCCTGCTGCAGAGTAAGTTCTTGATTCTGAGCCACATTTGAGCAAAAAATGGAACCCCAAATTGTAGCAGCTCCAAACCTATTTTAATAAATTCAGATGTATGTTTGATTTCTTTTTCTACTGCCTTTTTTCCTTATCTTAAGAATATCTTCAATGCATCCCTTTTATTAAACCTGGTTGGGGGAGTTTCTGATATTACTGTCCATATTGGTACCTCTGTGTAATGTTAGGCGCCGTGTCACAGCCAGCGGTATTTCCATCAGCAGCATTTTCTAATATGGAATGAGAGACCTAGGCACAGGTGGAAAGGGAAGTGGAATGAACACTAAAACAAACAAAAAGAAAGGAAGGAAGAAAGGAAGGAAGGAAGGAAGGAAGGAAGAAGGAAGGAAGGAAGGAAGGAAGGAAGTAAGAAAACAAAAATAGTCAAAATTGACTGTGCCCTGGGATGTATTTCCTGGGCCCCTATCAGGGGTGACTTAAACACTGGGCATCTCTGGGATCTTAGGAAAGGAGAGTCCCAGGGGCTGGGATGTGACTCGGTGGTAGAGCACTTGCTTGGCATGAGAGAGGCCCCAGGTCCATGGGGTCCATCCCATGGGATTCATGAATGGCATAAGAATAGTCACATGTGTAGTTAGGATCCTGGTGGCATATCACTTGCTTTCTACAGCTCACGTTTCTGCCCTGATTTTATCTCAATTTAGGCTTGAATTTCAGTCAGTTACACTCAAGTGTTCATGATTCCATTCACCAAGTGTGAATGACACACCTGTGTTATTCAAGGCAGGGGACCAACCACTGGGAGTCAGAGAGAAGAGGTCTGCTCCCCGCAGAGCCTGTTATCTGGCAGAGACGTGTTTTCTCCCCTGAGCACGTGGTCGGTGGTGTAGGTAGGACAGAGTGGCCTTCAAGAGCCCGGGCCTTCCCCTGGGCATGCCTGGGGGTGTCCCTTCCCGCTGACCTGCCCACTGCCCTTAGACCTGCACGGCTTCTCCCAGCCTGCTCTTCTGTATCCAGGGATTCGGTCTTAAATCCCATAGTTAGCGGTGGGCTTATCTGTTGATAAATGCAGGAAAAAATCTTAACATATTTTAAAGATTGTGCTTTGCGGTGCTGCCATTGCTGCCATGGTAACAGCTAATTGTTTTTCTCCTCAGTCTCTTCCTCTTTCCCTCTCCACTGGTGCAAAAGGTGCTGCCTCAGAGCTTTCTAGACTCTGAAATGAACTGTTTACTTCTTTTTTTTTCTTCGATCCCTCATCCTTCAAAACACCAGATCTGATATCACACAGAGTCCCCTCCTGCACTCAGAGGCTGCAGTTTTTAGAGGTGCCCAGTCTAGTTATGAATTCATTAAAAATTTAAGGGAGTCGAGAGCCAGCTGAGGACCCTTGTTGTAAACATTGGAAGGAGAGAATCCCTAAAGAGGCATTTGTAAGGAGGATAATAAAAGAGTAAAATTTCTATGGAAAGAAAATGCCTTATATTAATTGTGAGTTTATTTTCTCTTTGTTTTGTGGCTACTAAAATTCTCAAAATATCATGGAGAGTTCAGTGGAGAAATGCTCAAGGCCTTGACAAGGAATCATCATAACGGGGACTGATTAGGTGGCTGGAGGAGGTGGCCTCCAGCTCTCAGGCACTCTTCCAGAATGTTCCTCCTGCTGTTTTCCACCAATCACCTTTTTTTCTTTACAATAAAGTCTCTCAATTTTAGAGCCAAAATACTTTCAAAACAGGTAAAATTCTGTTAAAAGCACTCTTGGACAAAGGTGAGCTGTGTTCAGAGCAGGAAAATGAAGACAGAGCCTGCCCTCCGCCATTTATTCCATGGCTGATTTAAACAAATGTAACCCAGGCGAATGCTCATTTTCTTAGAATTTGACCAGTTTAAGTTGTAAATGAATAGGTAATATTTAGCTTCTTTACCAATCAATAAGAATGTTTCACACCAATTTAGCTTTTAATACTTACTCAAGTTTGAAATAAAATTATAATTGTCACAATTATAATAAAATCTCCATTATCTGATTTCCCTTAGAATATTGTTCATTCCTTTGTCAAATATATGGCATCTTAATGTCCTCCATTAGATTATGGAATCCTTGAGTTTAGTGCTGAATCTTACTCTTCTTTGATCACTAGCTATTAACACAAAGTTTAACACATAGCAGATGCGTGATAAATGTTTACATGAGTGAATAATTACATGTATGTTGCTTACATGAAATCACATATTGATTGAAGGCTGCAAATTATGTAAATTAGTAAGTTGATAATACTCTTGGGATCAGAAATTCCATATTATCATTCCTTTATTTCAGCTCAGTTAGTTTTGTACGTTATCAGTTAGTTTGTACCTCAGTTATTTTTGTACCAGTGCCTTATCCTCAGTCTCCATTTACATAACATAGCAGGACTTCATCTAGAAGTACCACAGCTTGTTCGTGTAGGCTGACCTGGCTAGTGTAATGGGGGTTCCCCTGCATCTCTTGTGCTTAGCAACTCTCTGGTCCTCATAGATTTTAAATCCTGTCTCCTGCATGCCATTGAGAATTGCCTTCAAGATTTTCTTCCCTGATCCCACCATCCCGATACGTGAGGATGGGGTGTGTGTGTGTGTGTGTGTGTGTGTGTGTGTAAAAGATACTGATCATTTCATCTCTGTTAGTATAGCAGTGGGTGATGGTAGAATACCATATTACTTGACAGTTTTGTTTGAATTGGACTCAGGAAGCGCCTCCTTCACATTAAGCGGAATTCAGGTTATCAGTAGTAATTCCAGACTGTCTGACACTGGAGATATGGATAGTTTGTTCCAATCATATCATTATGTATTATCATTGGTAACTACTTTCTGCCCGTGAGTGCAGTGTGTCTGTTTCTTACTACACTCTGCAGTGATGCTGGGCTGCCTCTAACTAGGGCAGGCACACTCCTTAGCAGCACACTGCAAAGGAAAATTGATCACCATCACTACCATTGAACATGCACACTACATTTCAAAAACATAAATCACCAGGATTTCTCAGGTCACCTAAACAGCTACTCTAATGACCTAACAGATACCCCATTGCATTAATCAATGTATCCACTATGCTTATTTGTGAACATTCATACATGTTCTGCTCTTAGTATCTACGTAATGGTCAACAATGATGCCTAGAATATGGTGCACGCCTTTCAGTTCCTCCCTGATCACTTCAAATCTAAGGCTTCCTACTAGGACCACAAAGTGTAGAAATTGTCTACACTTAAGGAAACAATTCTTCACAGCCTCCCTGAAAGACAGCAGCACCTGAGTCCTTGACCTTGTCCTGGACCCCCCACGGCTTCTTCTGGGGTCACTCCACAGATGTGCACACACAGCTGCCTTTCCGGCAGGAGTGGGTATGAGTGGCAAACTTCAAGCCTGACTTAGTGAGGCCCACAGTTGGGCTTCCAAAGTCTGACAGTATCTCTTAAATCTGGAAGGGGAAATTGACCTAGCCATCCAAATATTTTGGATTGTATGAATATGAATTTAATGCCTTTAATAGCTTTCATCTCTGTGGAAAACAAATTGGCTACCATAATTATCATTTCTATTATTTTTGGAATCTATATGTATTTCACAAGTTATTTTAATTTTTATAAAGATTTCCAATTATAATAAACATTTTAGAATCATAGACAAATATATTAATTTTAGTAACCATGAGTTTCTAACATTAAATCTTGAAGAAGTGAAGAAATACCATTGTATTTAGATTACATACATGTGTTGCAGGTACTTTTAGTGCAGTGTGTCAGAATTTCTTGAGTAGTTTCTAAAGTAAAAGAGAATTAATGGCTTTATAGTTTTTCTAGAAGCTCATTGGCATCAAATTATTATAACAATAAGTCAACTGTGACTTTTTAATTCCTGAAAAGACAAGTTAGTTTGGTGAAAGGTATTTGGAATTCTATACTAGAGAAGATGAGTATAGTTCATAGCCTGGAAAAAAAATTTCTCTTTTAGAATGTAAAAACTTCAAATTGCAATGTAAAACACTATGCACATAACTCTAAAGTAGATCTTGTGCAAGATTCTTATATGTCTTAGTGCAAAGAAAAATAATCAGCATGACATAGTGTTTCAGAAGTAGAATAGCACATTTCTTATGTTTTGTTTGTTTTATTCTCAGACACACAAAAAATATCTATTGGGATATCAAGAATTGATATTGATTCTTACCTTACCTTACACCTAGAGAAACTTGAGGAAAACTTAAGTTATAGGGTGCAGTTTGCAAAGTAATGAGTCTTGAATCGGCACTTTTATTCTAGATTCTGTATTTTTCTATTGCTCCCTCTTGGAAGTCATCTCCATCCACTGTTCTGATGAACACTTAAGATAGCAGCCATTATGCTGCGTAATTTGAGTCGGAGAAACTTATTTTCTGTCAGTCTCGACAGCTGGGGAAGAATCCTGGGGGAATCCATTGCCAGGAAGTTTCAAGCAGCAAAGCAAAAGGTGACGATGGGGACCTTAGGATTCCTGTGCTCACAGCAGCATTGGCAGAGAGAGAGGGCGGAATGTTGGATAAAGGAATATGCGAACCTGTTTCTCAATGCAGCATCTCCCAGACCCTGGAAACACTTCCTTATCATCAACGGTCCCCATGACCTCTGTACTGAAAGACACCAGAAAGTCAGGATTTCCCAGGCAAAGGAGAGTTCCAGGAAGATTAATAGAATGAATAAGTCTGTTTCCTACTGCTGCGCCTGTGCTTTTCCACGGGAAGGTGGCAGGAGAGCAGGCTGAGTCACGTGCACCAGGAGAAAAGCGATCAGGGACGAAAGGGCTTCAGGAGCCATGATAGGAAGAGAGTGTCACTGCCCTGAAGATGCAGTGGAGCCACTGAGGGTTTTCAGCAGGATATGGGCAGGTCCCTGTCTGTGTTTAGGAGCATCCCTGGCTGGCGTGCAAATCCCTGGGGAGGACCTGAGGGTGAGAGCATCAAATTAGTGAGCAAGTTATTGCCATCACCTGAGTGGCTTTGGGACTGGAAAAGAGGACACAGATTTACCAATTTACAAAAGCTATAAATATTTAAAGGCAAGATTTGGTGAAGCAACCACTTTCGAGTTAGAAAATGAAAAACGTGCCCATTTTGTCTGCGTCGTTTCCGAGAATCATTCTTGCTTTGCCAATGAGGTTGCCATTTCCTTGAGATCCTAGACTACAGATTCATGTTCCCTTGCACCTTCAACTTGACCTTGTTCTGATAAAAATGATGCCGTCAGGGGTTGCTGAGCTGTGAACAGCTATTTCCGCCTCTGACAAGGCCTGAGTGCTGAGCTCTGGGAATTTTTTGTTAACTTTTCTCCACCCTTCGTGACAGTCAGCCATCAGCTGTCACAACTCGTGATTCCCAGCATGCCAGTCTCCGACAGCTTCAAAAGAAAGGCTGAGCCACATCAGGCTTCGGGATTTTGTGTGAAGATCAAGGAGGGACAGATTATGAGGGTATCAAATCAGATCTTGCCCTAATCTTTTCTGAAGTATTAATTTATAAACTTGCATACTAATACTTTCTTTGCACATCATAGTTCTAGTTTTAACTTCTCTCTCTTATTCAGATCAAACAGAATTATTTTAAGTTTATGGATCACCAGATCATGCATAAATATTTATTTCTAGTACACTATTTGTCACTGCCATGATTAATGTCCATTATTGCTCTCTTTACTTACTTATTTTGAGTAGAAGGGAGCCAAAGTGAGACCCTGCAGAGTTGTCTAGAAAAGCGGCTTTATTGTAAAACTTGGAAAGTTTTATAATACAGTTCCAATGAAAGTATTGCTGCTTTTCCTGGCCTCGGGTACAATGGTGTGATCAGAATTAGCTCAAAGCAAGTCACTGGGTTCTGAGAAAAGATTGTCTTACACCAGAAACATAATTTTAGGCAAGAAATATTCTGTGCTTCCCCTTTGTCTTTTGATTCCTGAATCAAAATTACTTAAAATTGTGAGTAAATCACAATTACTTCTATGAATAAATTTCTTAAAGTGGCATGAATCGAAATCAAGAATGAACATCCCTTAGCTGACAGGCTGGTTCCAAGAAGTATAATGGAGAGTTATAACTTAAGGAATGCAGTGGAAAAATGTTTCCATGCACTAAAGTAATGAGAACTTTGAAGTGAAAAAAATGAGGGAATGTTGAATTTCAGTAGCCAAGAACTGCTATGTGTTGGCTGATGCCAGATGCTTTTAAAAGGATACAGTTTGAGATATTAAAATTTAAAAACCCAAACTACCTAAAATATTAGGTTTCAAATTATTATAGATAGATGCAGTCTTCTGAATAAAAAAATGTTATGGATTAAAATGGTCTGTTTCAACACGTGTATACATGGTTTACTGATGAGCTCAGGATAATTAGCACACTTGTCCCCCCCAAACACTTCTCATTTCCTTCTGGTAAAACACTTTCCTCTCTCCTCCCCAACATACACACACACAAATGAAAACCTAAAAAAATGTTTTGAAGAAAGTTTTTATGTCTGTTCTTTATTATAAACTGTCCTGGATTTTTCATTTTTGTTTCAAAAAGCAATCATGGGATAGATATAATTAGTAGATAGAGAGGTGGTGTGGGTTCTTTTGAAAGAATGCTTAGTGAATAACCACAACTAATTTACGAGGGGCCTTCTCTGTCAGATGCCTCTATTTTACCTACATTGATTTTGCATCACGAGTACCACCCAGCAAACCCAGGTGGAGCCGCAGGTGTGCCCTTGTGCTCTCCTGACAGGGAGGGTTGGATGTCCTGGGAATGGAAACCAGAAGAGAGTGGATTGGTGGCTCATGGGACAAGGTCCCTTTCTGAGCAGTATGCAGGTCTACTCCCCATGACCGTGGAAGACGAGGAACCATTACACCCCAACCAAAGGACAGAGCTCATGCGGGCCTAGTAACGTGTTGGCAAAGCTTTGCTCTAGGTAACAACTGCTGTCCTTGGAATCTCAGAACAGGGATTAATTATATCCTTGCCTCTTCTGAGTTTTGAAGGAAGAGGGTGATGGATGGTGAGTCCAGAGGCCACCATGCTCACTACCTCACTGAGGAGGCCGGTCTGGGGGATCAGTATGTGCTTGTGGCCACTGTGGCCTGTCCACGCTTTGCCCCCTGCATGAAGTCATGCACCTGTCACCAAGAGAGGCCAGGAACAACTACATGGATGCGTGAGTGAGGAGTACATAGAAGAAGGTGGGAGATCCAGTTTTCTGAACAAAGACAGGAATGTGGGAGTAGCAAACAGTTCCTCTAAGGTACTTTTATTTCAGAAAGTTAGGAATGGCAATGGTTTATAACCAAGACTGTGTTTGTTCTTCTATAACCATCTTTTCTACTTCATTTGATGAAAGAAATGCATTTGATAAGAAAAAAACATTTACATTAGGTCAAAAATATTGAGCCAAAAGGGATTGAGTGATAAAATAATAATATGAGGAACTTCTTATAGATAGATGTGGAAAACTCAGAACACTTTCGAAACAAACTTCAGCCTAAATTAGTCCTGAGCAAACTCACACAACTACAAATTTAGTTTGTTTTAATCTAGAATTAAGGCTTTTTCTCTTCTCTCTCATCAGGCCATAAATAAATAGGCCAGAGTGATTTTTAGAGGTGATTAGACCTTGATTATGACTAATTTGGGGGAAGAAAATCAGGAAACAAAGGCAAAGGGGGAGAATAGAGAAAAGGGAGGGAGCAGGAAATGAAAAGGCTTCCGAAGAAAATTTACAGACTAGAACAAATGTTCCATGCTGAAAAATGTCTGCCAGCGTACCTTTCCAAGGACAAACCGACTCTCCTTTAGGCCAAGGATCGTGTTTGTCTTAACTATTTTCATGTAGACGGCCTTGCTCTTTTCAAATCTACAGATCCATCAGTAAGGACAAGGATAGGAACCCTTTCCCAAGCTTTTGCAGTCTTGTGACAATATAGGCCAACGGTGCCTCTGAGCACATAGTTGGGGTGCAGGGACAAGCTGACTGGAGGCCCATGGTTTTGCATATGTGCTGATTGCTGGTTGAACAGGCTCTTCCAAGTTCATTGCTCTCTTGGCCCCTGGAGAAGCTGTTCTCTTCCAAGTCCTCATCTGGCCAGTTTCTCTTAAGACTTACAAGAATTTATCTCCTGACCCACTGCAGAATGCCGGCTTCTCTCTAGTGACCAACACAGTCTCCCCAGACTTACCCAGATCCACAGGCAGTAAGTTATATTGAGGTCACAGAAAAATGAAATGCAATATGATCGCTTTATAATTTTAACCATGTCCTACATTGCTTTTTCTTTCCCTTTCTGGATGAAAGGTAGCAGATTAAGTTAAGCTTTAACTTCCCTTCAGCTTTCTGAGTTGGGGATTTAGAGTAATAAAGTACACACCAGTTGTGATGTGTTATTCATAAAGTTTCAAGAACTAAATAATAATGCTTATTTGATGATGATGGTATCTGGGCATTCTCTAGAAACCTAATAAACTTCTTATCTCATTTAATAAGCAGAGCCCAGTTCCAGTCGTAATTATCGATGTAAAGTCAGCTGAGATAACCATGAAGGTTCACATGATAGTGAATGTTATTCAGATAGATTTACATGCCTTGAATGGAAATGAGGGCTCCCATCTCAACAGTTAGAAACAAGCTGCCTGAAACTGCCTCTAATCTGAGCTGCAGTGAATTTCCCTGCCTGCAATCGCCAGATTATTTTTAGTCGAGAGAACTTGAGCAGATGAAGATAATCATATGGTTCTCCTAAATTAAATCTGTTAAGGGTGCATAAAAGTGAATCACTCTATCTGTAAGTCTTTATTCGTCCCCATTGTTTAAATTCAATGACTTAGGACAAGAAAAAAATTCCCTGTCATTTAAATCCTGCTATCTTTGTGATGTGCCTACAGTGAAGCTGTCAACATTTAGTAATATAATTGAAGGCATCTTGTGGGTTCGAAATAGTTTAGTAACTGGAAATGGTGAAGGAATAAACACTTTGTCTGGCATTTGATGCGTTTAGTGTGGTGGCACCCTGTGTGGAGGGACTCTTAGTCGATAATGATGGTGATTGACTATGTCAAAGCTCAGCAGAGCTGCTCAGTGGAGCAAGAGTCATTTCATTTATAATAATGCAGATTTTTTTAAAAAGGATGTGGATTTTGTTCTTATGATAATTCTCTTGGCAGGGAAATGTATATCAAACATTAGCTTAATAAATGCTTGCTTTTATAATACAAAGTGCATTTTAGTAGTGGAGGTAAATTGCATACCAAATTATGTCATATAAGCTATAAAGATTCCCCTGTTTCCGGGGAAAACTACTAAAACCAGTTGAGATATTCTGTTTAAGAAGCTATTGAGTTAACTCAGCAGCATGGGATAACCAACGCAAGCACAGACGCGTGCTCAGGTTCACATTGATGCTGGTGACTGCTGCACCATCACTCCTGGAGCGCCTCTCTTACGGGAACTGGCACTGCGTGGGGTGGACGGTGAGAGCCAACTATGAGCACACTCCCTTCTACTATTAGATGAGCTCTGTACTTGACTAATGTTTGTATGGCCTGCTGTTGCTTAAAAGGGTTTGTGTATAAATCAGGTCATTTATTATTTTATTTGACCCTGAACTCTTATTGTCTACATTTCCCAAATAATATAGTGAGACATAAAGATGTTAAAATGATCAATCTCTAGTGCAATTATGTCTAGAAATTAGATCTTCCAAATCTTTTTCTGTTGGGGTGATCATATCTTGTACTGTGGTTACTCAGCAGCATCCTCTGATATATATTGAGTACTAATTATGTGTGAGGTATTAACCATCCCTCCTGCGAGTTAGGTACAATTGTTATTCCTACATTACACATAATGAAACTGATGTTCAGAAACCTTCCTGTCATTGCATGGCAATTAGATTTGAAACTCAGTCAATCTGACTCAAAATTTCATGTATACTCTTGTCATCTTGACATCCTCATTGCTTTGAAATCAGTACCTTGCACGCTATACATTTAAATTGAATTGTGTTATCAAGTAGTAGAGGTACAATGGAATTAAGTTATCAAATAGTAGAGGTATAATTAAGATAGTTAGGAAATGGCACAGAAGTAAACTATAGATCGATGATGAATGTTTGAGAAGCTATCTTGTTAGAGACATGCGTTCCAGGAAATATTTTAGAGAAAAGTAGTATTTGGTTCTGTTCTTCCTGCTCAGGGTCCCTGTGTACCTCACAAACCTTCCTTTTTCTGTCTGCTATCCTACTCATTCTTCTAGAGTTAGCTCAAGAACTTATTCATTCCAAACATCAAGGTCAGCAGTATCACCTTTTTACCCTCCAATAATCTATGTGTTAATTATTTCATCACCTTTATTCTCTTGTGTTAAAGTCTCCAGTGTCTAGCAAATTATCTGACACATATATGTGTTACTCATTATTTGTTGAAGGAATTACTGAAGCAGTGACAAAATTAGCATCAAATAAATGCATTTGAAGATATAGATGAGAATATGTGGTTTCAAATATTGATGAGAAGATGGAGAATGTCTTAGAAATTGGCTAAATTAAGTAATAGATGTCATTGATAAGTTTACCAATGGGTGCAGACACTATCTGCTTATGCCCATGTCCACTTGGGAAACCTAAGAGGGCTCTTACGTGGACCATCAGAGACCAACAGAAACAGTGCTATCGGTCTCTGTAAATACTATTCCATGGTACACATCACTATCTTATAACATTTAAATTATTTAAAACTTTTAGTAGAGGATGTATTCATTAGGTATATTGAAAAACAGTAGAAGGAGGTTAGAATGGGCTTGCATTTTCATTAAGTGGAGGAAAAACCTGAGGGTGGGTAAGAAATGACTCAAGTTCCATAGTATCAAACAACTTTCTAATGGTGGAGAAGGTTGGATACATAAGGAACTTAAAATATAGAGTATCATTGAGTGAAGTGCAAAATTAAAGTTTGAAAAATGTGCCATGAAAATTCTTTTCTTCAAAAACCAACCTTTTCTAGTAGATCTGAGCTCCGAGATTGCTTAACGAATGGAATAGTTTACAAATGATGCCATGCCTGTTTCCAGGATCAGGTCTTACGAACTGGAATCTTCCACTCTCTCTTAAGATAAGTCACTCTTGGAAAAAACCAATTGTGCTGTACTCATTGAGAAAAGGAAGGACACTAGCCGACTGCCCTCAGCAAGTGTTCTGCATCAACCTATCAGCCACGCAGAGTGGCATCCTGAAAACAAGCCCTTCCGCCTCCACTGAGCCATACATGCTGCCACAGGGAGCAAACTTACCCTTCCACGGCCTATCTAGGCTGTGATCAAACTTTTACTAAACATGGGTGCTTTTTCAAGAAAGATCATGAACTTCAAATATTCCACATGATAAAATGAAAGAAGATCCTCATTTTGATCATTAGCAAATCAGTGGACAGGATTTACTGTTTTGTAAAAATGTTACAATTGAAATGAAATAATAATCAAGAGATGACAATGTAGCCAAACATGAAAGCCCAGTGAGCACTTGGGCGCGGGGCCAGGATTTTCTTGGGAGACAGTTCTGCAGTCACACTGATACATGAACAGATGGCCAGCGTCGGGCTCCAAGCTCTGCAGGACATGGCACCAATAGCCTTTCACTGGGAATCAGGGTTCATCGGGGCTGTGAGGGTGCTGTGTGAATAACCCAGTTCTGCACTCATGCAAGGTAATGTCGTTGGCATTATGTTTATTTCAGTCATTATTCTCTTGGCAGTTGGCTGGGATTTGACAGATCACTTTTGACTTTCTGGTTTCCTTGTGTACTATATGAAAATATTTTCAAATGAGGGATTTATTTTTATTGACATAGAATAAAAATCAGGAATGAAAAGTGTTGACAAGAACTATGCTAGGAATATAAGCATCTTTTCTTCATTTTATTTACCTCTTAATAACTTTTTTTCTTTAAGTAAATTATAGAAATAACTAATAACAGAATAACAAATTTCTTGTTTTTGGTCTGTTATTTTTTCCCACATTTTTTATTAGTGCATTATAGTTGTACACAGTGGTGGGATTTGTTGTTACATGTTCATACCTGCCATTGTATAACAGTATAATTTGGCCAGCATCCCTCCCCAACACTCCCCCCACTCCCACCTTCCTTTCCCACCTCTTCGTCCCTTTCCTCCCCTGTTCTCCTTTTGATTTCCATGAGATCTCCTTTTCCTTTTTCCCTCTCTTGCTTCTGCATTTGAGAAGAAATATACATCCCTTGACCTTCTGAGTTTCATTTATTTAGCTACATAATGATACTGGTCTCTAGCTCCATCCATTTTTCTGCAAATGACATAATTTCATTTTTCTTTATGGGTGAATGAAACTCCACTGTATATGTACACCACATTTTCTTTATCTGTCCATCTGTTGATGGACACCTAGGCTGGTTCCACAGTTTGGCTATTGTGAATTGTGCTGCTATAAACATGGGTGTGCATGGATCACTCCAGTATGATAACTAACTCGTCAGGATGAATACTAAGAAGTGGTATAGCTGTGTCATATGGTGGTTCCATGCCTATTCTTTTGAGGGACCTCCATTCTCATTTCTACAGTAGTTGTACAAATTTACTGTCCCACCAGCAGTATGAAAGTGTTCCTTTTTCTCTGCATCCTCTTCAGCATTTATTATTATCTGTATTCTTGATGACTGTCTTGATCACTGTGAGATGAAATCTCAGTGAAGTTTTGATTTGCATTTCCCTAATTGCTAATGATGTTGAACATTTTTTCATGTATTTGATAGCCACTTGTATTTCTTCTTTTGAGAAGTGTCTGTTTAATTCATTTGCCCATTTATTTATGGGGAATGACCAATTTCTTTATGTAGACTGCAGTGTTCTGTCTTTTCTATAGAACTAACCATATTGAGACTTTCAGTTCAGTGCTCAGAATCCAAAGTTTGTAAAATGTTCCTGCTCTAAGAAATTCCAGAATAAATTCAAGTTAGAACAGAGTATACACATTCATTAAAACCATATGTAATTTTGTTTTTGTCTTTATAAATGTGCTGATATTTTAAAGTTTATCTTGCCAGAATGCAAAGAAACTCAGTTCCTGGTTCCATCTATTATTTATGTCTTATCACCTCCTAAGCAATGAAATTACATTCTCTATTTGAAATTTTAAAAGAACTTCAGGGGCAGGCATGGTATGCATACCTGTAATCCCAGTGGCTCCGGAGGCTAAGGCAGGAGGATCATGAGTTCAAAACCAGCCTCAGCAAAAGCAAAGTGCTAAGCAATTCAGTGAGACCCTGTCTCTAAA